>CM021101.1:839402614-839586543 GCA_007115665.2 Sequoiadendron giganteum | reverse complement strand
AGGGTTGAGGGATTAAGAGAATTATAAGGTGAGGAAGTTAGTGTTGAAGGTTGAGGAGTTTGAAAGTTAAGAAGGTATATGGGGGTTGAGGGATTAGGAGTTTAAGAGGCTTAGTGTTGGAGTGTTTGAGGGTTGAGGGATTAAGAGGGTATGAAGTTTGAAAGTGAAATTAGGGTTTTAAGGAGGTTAAGAGGTTGAGGGATTAAGAGGGTATGGGGTTAGTGGATTAGGGTTTAAGGGTTGAGGGTTGAGGGTTGAGGGATGAGGGTTGAGGGTTGAGGGATTAAGAGGGATTAGGGGTTGAGGGTTGAGGGTTAAGGGATTAAGAGGATATGGGGGTTGAGGGATTAGGGTTTAAGGGTTGAGGGATTAAGAGGGTATGGGGGTTGAGGGATTAGGGTTGAGGGTTGAGGGTTGAGGGTTGAGAGGGTATGGGGGTTGAGGGATTAGAGTTTAAGGGTTAAGTTTTGAGGGTTGAGGGATTAAGAGGGTATAGGGGTTGAGGGATTAGGGTTTAAATGTTGAGGGTTAAGGTTTGAGGGTTGATAGGGTATAGGGGTTGAGGGATTAGGCCTCACTTATCTCATAATCCCTCTTTGTCAGGCCTCACTTACCTCCCACACTACTTTCTTAGGTATCTCCTTCCCAACCCCTCTCTCCCACTTTGAATCCCTCTCCTTCTCTTAGGTGTCTCCCTCCCAACCTCTCTCTCTTAGGTTTCTCCCTCCCATGCCCTCTCCCTCCCCCCCTCTCTCTCTCCCACTCCCTCTCTCTCGCTCCCTCTATCTCTCTCCCACTTTGTGTCTCTCCCTCTCTCTGAAGTTTCTCCATTGCAAAGGAACATCTTTGGCACTCTCCAAATTTGGCGAGCGCCAAATGGGTTTTACCTTGAAAGGGTAAAAATAAGGGTTGACTCCATGATTCAGGCCCATATTCTCCTGTATTTTTTTGGTTCAGCGTTTTATTCGAGTGAAAAATGCCTTGTTTTCTACAATTGACTTCATATTGTACTAATCTATGCTTGGTCCATCACCTTTTTACCACCAATCTGCATGGTAGACAATGTAGAAGAAGACATTTTAAAGTTTCTACATCATTTTACATTATCTGAGGCAATATATTCATTTTTGTAATTTGAAATGTTTGTATTTAGTATATTTGTTTTTTTTTTACAATATAAACTAAATTTCCTTAATGATTTTATTAATCATAACAATTGGACTTATAATTTAACATTGAATTAGATGGGATTTGCATAAAAATTTCAATTTTTAGATTTGCATAAAGAAATCAATTTTTATGAGTTTGAAGAAAAATATAAATAAAAACATGACATTTACTTAACATAAATTTACTTATGAATTCTATTTGCATTTCTTATAGTATTCCATTTCTAGCATGGCTAGTAGAATTCACTGTATTTCATTCTTTTTTCAACTAATTTGGAAATTTTTTATTTTCATCTAATTTGGAAAACCTAATAGCTTTCATCAATGTTAATGCAAGTGTCCATTAATTTTTTTGTTCCATAAAAAATTCAGCTTCATCACATGTTCTTAGATAAATTCAAGTGAGTTGACACAGTTGAGAATGCTTATTGTCTTTCTAGGTTACCTCATTGCCAAATAAATGGTGAATAATGATAAGATATAGCATCACAAACCCTTCTTTGAATCCATATTCTTCATGACTATGTTGACAATAAAAAAATTGGTTTTGAGAAAAATAAACACAAGTCTCTAGTTTTCATTTAGGTGGGAGCAATTTATACCCTAGGTTTGTGATTCTCATTGTTTTGCTATATTGAATGGTTTCCACCCCTCTCTAAATCAATATTTTTGTAAAATGCATTACTTAATTTTGTTCTATGTGTGTTTGTGGACATGTAGCATTCAAGGTCATGTTGAGGAAATGACTGAAGCCTCTAACACCAAAAGAACATGCAGTTAAAAATGCAAGGAGAAGAGAATAAAAAAATGTAGCTTGTGAAGCAAAATAATTGTAGCCCATACAACCACAAATTCTCGTGCAATCTAAGAGAGATGTCAAATTAGAAAAACAAAGGGCACGAATGAGGAAAGTTTGTGGAAGGACATGAATGGATACAAAAGTTGGGGGCACATCATCAACCATAGGTGAAGCTCAATGCAAATATCCAGTTGAAGACACATTGACAAAAACATGTGGTTTTCTAGGTACATCGGAAATCACATCTCCAATTGAATACACATCATCAAAAATATTGCATTTTGAAATTACATTAGCAAACACATCTCTATTTGAAGGAAATCCACAAATGACATCTCAAGTTGGAGGTACAACATCGTTTACATGTCAATCTCAAGGTATGTCATCAATTGCACCTCCAATTGAAGGTACACGATCTATCCCCGATGTTGTTGACCTTCCCAATATTGACACAAATTTACATTTGAGAACTCCTCCTAGAGTTTTGCATAGAAAACCTACATTTTTGATTGATATTGATTCCAATGTTTTGAAATGGATGCCTAGTAAGATTCCAAAACGTACATGTCAAAGATATGCAGAAAGGATATGGAGTTTATTTTTTGTGAAGCTAAGTGAGGGTGGAAGATGCCAACTATTTGTTAAAATGATGAGGCAACTCAAATTCAGACCCACCATGAAGGCTCTTGGGCTAAGAGTTTTGAATTACTCAAGTGAAAATTCGATTGTAAAGAACTTGATGAGTGCATATGAGAGCGTGGGGTCCACCTCACACACAAAGGATAGTTGTGCCACACGACGTGTGATGACAACAACACTATTAAGCAATCAAACAAGGAACAAGGTGAACCTTGCAAAGGCAAGTAAGTCTTTGAAAATAAGTAGATCATCTCTAATGAGAGCCAAAGGAAGGCGTGAAAGAGTGGAGGATCCAAATAGCAATGAGTTATGGGCATTTTCGGGTAGAGTGCCACGAAAAGACACAAGAATTGCTCGAGGCTTGAGATATTTAATTGTGAATTATTGGAAGGATAACACAAGGACCTCTCCTAATAAAAGAGATGTTGTAAGAAGGAGAATTGGTAGTAAAAACCGTGAGCCACATCCAATGCATTATTTGGATACCACTCAAACCCAATTTTTTGTTGATTTTGTACAAAAGTTTCCTAAAATTAAAATATGTCAAAGGTATTTTGAAATGCTAAAGCATTTTATGTCAAAATAAATCACACACGCACTACTTGTTGTTGTAGGGTTCATATTGAGTTTTCTAACCATTATGATGTTTATCAACGTATATGTGTAGATATGCATACTGACAATGTTTTGCAGGAATGTAACATAATGCCTCCACCTAAATCGTCAAGAAAATTTTTGTCTTCCATTTTATGTGAAAGAGAGGATGGTCAATTTTTTTACAAAAAATCATGTTTGGATGGCACATGTGATCATTGTGGTGGAATGCAAGATTTTCCAATTTTCCAACACATGGCTAGTACACACACAATTGGAGACAAAATTGTGGAATTTGGTAAATATAAGACAGTGGAATACAGTCTAAAAGATGGGAAAGAAGCAAAGAAGTGTGAATTGGTCAGTGATAAGATTCCAGTGTATCAGTTTATGGGAATTTTTTGTGATCATCCGGTTTATGATTATGCAATGCATACACACAGAGCATAATGGTTGGACTCACAATTCAAGTTATGCAAGGACACATTTCCACTTCTTCATATCGTTTCAGTTGACAACTTCGTTGAGAACTACACACTACAACCATAGAGCGAGGTGCAATCACAGTACTAAAACTCTATGCAGGTTGCTATATTTGTACATATAGCATTCATTCATGCAAATGATAGTATAGAGGAAAATATGAAAGTATTGAGGGAGTATCACTTTTACATAAGTGATGATCGCACAAATTCTATAGAGTTTGTTCAAGGTTGCTTTCATATGTTCTATGCTGATCTGGTTAGCAGGGGCATATAATTTAGTCAACATATCATATGGTCAGATAATTGTACATCACAATTCAAGAACACCAGAATGTTTTATTGGTTGAGAAAGATGCATATGATTAGTGGTGTTTAGCAGATGTGGAACTTCTCAGAGGCCGGGCATGGAAAGGGGGAGCATGATGGAGCAGGTGCATGTATCAAAAGATCCCTAGCATAAGAAGAGTTAAAGTACACAAATAGTATAAATTTGACAGATGCAAGATCAATTGTCCAGTGGTGCAATGGTTCAATGGGTCCAGGTAGTGAAGGTAATTATCTAGTTCGTAGATTTTTTCATTTAGTAGACTAACATTGCAAAATATGAGGATTGTTGTACACTAACAGGATCGAGCAAGCTACACTCTTTTAGAATCTCTAATGCAGGTACATGGACTATCCATACAAGGAAGATGGCATTCTTTTTTTATGCATGTACACTTCAATCATGGAATGATTGCAAGTCAACAGAGTGGGTTGACGAATGGTTTGTAAGAAGTCTAACCCCACTTGACACTTATTAGCTCCCGACGACTCTACAAATCATGAAGATGAAATCATCCATTGACTTTGATCATGTATCAGACCTACTAGAACCAAGTAATATATCTTACTTAAAAGTTTTATTATGTTGCTTGATAAATAAATCTAACAAGATGAACATATCAATGCAGGGCATGTTTATGCGGTGATTTCAGATGAAGACAATGAAGAGGGTACAAATTATTACTTGTGCCATTGTATCGAGGCCAAAAAGAAAATGGAGTCCCTAGTTATAGATGGAGAAAACATAGAATATCCTACAGGTTCAGTGGTTGTTACTAGAACATGGCTTCGAAGGTATCCAACTTAGAATGTTGTAGTTTGGTTGTTTGAGGACTTCGACACGCATCAAAAAATTCTTCACTATTCGAACCTTGTCATCGCCACCAACATTCATTTGATCAAATATAAGGGTAGATCTGCAAACAAGAACTTGTGGAAAGTGCGTGAGTCTGACCACGAGGCAATACTCGACACAATAAAGACTAGAGCAGACCCAGATGGTTCCTTGGATTGATTTGTAAGTATGCACATTGAATTTGTAAAGCCATGTTATTGATCACTCTTTTGGACCAACACCTTGTAATAAGGTTTTTCACCATTACTGTTTGATGTCATATGCATTTACGACTGTCATTGAATTTTGTCAAAGTATAGAAGGAAAGAACAACATCGATTGTTGGTGCAAGTGATCAGTGGTATGGGAAACATCGGTTGTTGGTGCATTTTTTGGTTGTCAATCATCTCTTTATCTCCTAGATTTATCAAATTCTTATATGCTACACATTTTATGTTAAGCCTCTCAGTGATATATTTGAAATTTATATGTAGGGTCATCGAGAGATGATAAATTAGTGAAGGGGAACATCACCATTGTAGGACCTTTAATCGCCCTCCTTATCTAGCATGCATGAAGATGATACTAGGTCTCGTCAGCTGTATGACTGACATTATTTATTTATTTCTCTTTTAATGATTTTTATGTGAGTCTATGTCTAAGATTGAGAGGCTTTTGCAAGTTTTTTGTGGACCAAATTCCTATGATACTACACAACCATAGAGAGGATACTACCCATGTGTTTCGTAGGGAGCAGGGGATGTACATGTTTTGAACCATTTTGGAATGCAAATAGTTGGGCCAACTGAGCTGGAATGGAAAAATGAAACTGGACAGAAACTCCTTTTGTCCTTTTCTCAAGTACAATATATTTCATGATTTGTGCTGGAAATGGGAGGATTATTTCCTTGCATGTATTGCTACAAGTATTGACAAATGGGAATATTTTCAAGATGTTCTTCCATCACTATTGTAATATTTGTCATTGACTTAGTATATTTTTTGATATATTAAAATCATTAGAAATTAATACATGCAAATGTGTATATTCCTTAATATATGCCTCAATTAAATGTGTATATTATATTTAAAATTAGTTTTAATGCTTCATGGTTTACATTTAAAGAGTTAATTGAAGACTCCACATTCATAAGGACCTATTGCTGCATACACAACCATAGCTCTTGGAGTCTTTAGACACTGATTGACATAGAATTGACAGTCATAGGACATTGAATATGGTGAGTGAATTTGATTGTCAAACACTTTATAATCATACAATCACTGTACTTAACACCTGATCACTACTCATTTCTAATCTATCCTTTTTATTTGCACATTGCCATGTACAGTGACCCTTCACAGTTCCCTTGTGTTCATACATTCATGATGCTTGTCTTAATGAGTAACCTTCCTTTAAATCTATTTTCCTTTGATGAAATGATGTCTGTCTTCATACCTCACTTCCCTTGACACTGTCAATTAACTGTACATTTGTTTGTTTCCTATCTAATTTCAGCTCTCCTAAATTGGATCTTTTCAACACCCTCATAATAAGGAAGTGAACGAACTCAAAGAAAGGATATCGAAAAAGGGCGTCATCTTCATTACCACTTATAGAAACTACATCATTTACTGCTACACCCTCCTTGCTAAATGATGACCATGGTTTATTAATCCTTGGCTCTAGTTTTATTCCATGAAAGTGTAGAAGACTAGCAAGAAACACTAGATTATCTAGCCCAAAATCCATAAAAGAAAATATTATATTCATCTAAAGACTGTCTAACCTCATTCACAAAACCTTCTGATGGACTTTCAAATACCCTAACCAACTATTAACAGTGATCTTCCTTGAAATCCTAAATGGTCCCTCTATCTGAACAACTAGGGCTTCTTCAATCTATAATCTCTTGATGATTTGATATGTTGCTACTATATTTTTCCAATTAGTTGTCATATGCCATCACTTCACTCCTGTGAGAACTGACATTAAATTCTTTGTAGTCTTCCATTTGAAAGCTTGTAGCACATTTGACTGCCATAAAATCTTGAAAAACTGGTAGAAGAGACCTAAAAGGTAACAAAACCCTAACGTCTCAACTCAGTATTTATTAAATTCAATCATACAAAAACAACCTACTCATGCATGTGAATTTGAATCATTCAAGGCATTAGAGACTAACCTCTTACAAATTTTAAAAGAAAAGGTTGTTTTGACCCTAAAGGATTGAACATAGACTAACAATTGTAATTGTTTGGATCTACCAATTCACTCCCCCTCTCAGTTGATTGTGTGCCCTTCACCCTTGGCCTTACCATTATTATCATAACTTTGAAAAAAATATCAAAAATAACTTCAAGTTCCTAACAATTATATTGCCTCACATTCATCATCCTATATTGATCCATCCACTTTAGCCTCATCATCCGCCTCACATAAATCCTTTCCAAATATCAAGGTCCAGATACAAGACAAGAAAAGGGTTGTAGAGACTATGGTCTTAAAGGGTATTTTTATGTAGGACAACTCCCATCTTCTCCTAAGACATATGGAAAACCATAACACAGAGAAAAAATCCTCCTCTATCATCAAATTTAAACCCATGGTTTTCTCCAAGTGGGGAGAGCTAAACAAAGAGGTTATAGAGGAAGATATCTCCAAATTGTTGTACCAATATGAGAAAGAGAAAGCAACCCTACCAATAGATCAATGTGGTAAGGGTTTCCAATTCATTAAGAACATGGGGGATTCACATGACATGGTAGCCTTGGTCTACATCAACAAGGAATAAGATAGCCCATTTTTCTAGAGAAATGACAAAAATATCAAGGGCTTGGGTATGGTTCATTATACGTTACTCCTAACATCAAGAGTACCCCTAAAATCATATTGCTTAGGGTTGAAAAGGTAGAGGCAGTGTATGCCTCATAGAAATCGATGCAACCTAGGTCATCTCTAACATACCTTAGGGTATGACATTCAACAAAACAACTACTATGGTTCAACCGACTCGATCCCTTAAGGGTGCTGTAGACATGCAAAATATACACATGCATCAAATCATACTTCATTCAAAATTATTTCATCTATTAATTAAATAAACCAATTTAATTAATTCACTTCTCTCAAAATTAAATAAATCCAATTATTTAAGTATCTCCTATAGTTCCTGATTTAATTAAATCACATATATCTAATTAAGTCACTCATATGCATTTTCCTCTCATTTGATTTAAAATAAATACAAAAATTGAAATCAAATGTCATATCACCTAAAGTCCTATTAGATTAATCAAATCCTAATCACCTAAATCCTCTAGATTCATCCACTTGCACAATAAATAATTTAAATTGATTTATTAAAACACCTATTTTCCCTTACAAGGGCATATTCCCAAGGATGCCCTCATTAACTACCATGTTTGACTTTTTTGGATAAACACAATTCCCTCCAAAAACCCTCAACCATATTCATTTATTGCCATTTTCAAATTTGAAATGAGCACATTAGCCAACACTTGCACAATCATGGGGCCAATCCCATTGTGACAAGTGGCTCTCTCTTATTGGATGGGATTTAGTTCCACATCTCTCAATCTTAGCTTCTCCTCTCTCAACTTCTCCTATAAATGCAATGCATTTTCTCTCATTTCAACATCAACATTTTAGAGCATCCTTTTTATAGGCAACTTGAGTTCATGAGCATCTCATTGTCTATCATCTAATTAGCTTGGAAAGGGTTGGGAAATGGCTCTTTCACATATTCAAAGAGCACCAATCCATCGTAGAATAGGTATCTAATGTGTCTTCTTTCTTTCAACTAAATTAGTTTTTTATGACATTATGCAAGAATGTTGGATTATTCTATTGAGATGTTGATTATTTGTTTTGTTTAGAATGCTAACCATACTAAGATGGGTGTGTGTGTTGAAGTTTTTCTAACCATTTGCAGATTTTCACCATCTACAAAATGGCGCTAGGAGGAGGGCTTGCCCACAACATAATTTTCTTGTTTGGTGGAAAGATTTCAACCAAAGGTTTTAATGCTTTGGTTCATTGCTTGAACGCAGTAATCCAACTACAATCTTATAGGAATCATTTATTATTTTTCTTTTTCTCTGATATGGTTTAATATCAAAACTAGATAAATGGTTCTAGTAAAAAATAGTTTGGTCCCATTAATATAGTGAAATAAAGTGTACTGGCTTAGTTCTTGGAAACCTGTATATTTGATTGTGAAGATTTACGATATACCGCGTTCTTCAATTGTTGTCTACTCTTAAAATATTAATGCCACATATTGTATTGCTATTTCTCATTGATTTTAATGTCTCTTCCCATCACTTAAAGATTCATATTGTTGTCCATTTTACTAAGAAGATGGGGTTTGAAAGAGAGAAAGATACGTTGGTTACACATTTTGAGATCTGCCACTTCGCACTGAGTGGAACAGATGCCCGATGGTTGTCGTAAAGTTGAGCTAAGGGGTGCAGTGGAGGGCATTCTCAATGACGAATTCAACTGTCTATTTCCAAATGTTTAATGTTTATTGTTTTGTTACATTGAATGATAGCATTTCTTGTTGGCACAATAGTATTTACTCGCCTTTTCATAACATTCTCTTACTTGTTTTGTAAGTAAGCCAACAATCACTAACACCTCGATATACTACTCGCCTTTCTAAAAATTCTCCATGATGCCAAAAATGAAGATACATGTTTTTGAACTAATATGAAATTGATGAATGAATATTGCCTCTTACGTTGAGTAATGTAGATCTAGATTTCATAATACAATAAAAGATTTTTTTAGCTTGGCAACTTCAAAGAGCGCTTGCTACAACAATGGACTGCTTTATAATTTTGTAGACTGTTAGTTTGACTGATTGATATTTGTTTAACCAGTTGAGTGCTCACATAGATTAGAAATAAATTTTGATCTTATATGTAGAACAGGTCATCTTCAAGCTATTTTTATGGCTTGGAAAATCGCGCATCCAACTCTGTAGTAATGACATTCCGAGCATGGGTTAGGAGTAAATTCGTCAATGAAGCTGATTGATAGCTACTGCAATAAATTCTTGAGAGAATTCGGCTTTACACCCACCAGTTGCGTTTACTTGAAAAATTTCTCACGCCTATTTAATATTGTATTTTGCGTAGATCTTGCAATTATTGCATTCGGGAGATGGTGGTAATCGGTTTTTTTATTTTTATTATTTTAGCATGTTAATAACATTTCCATACGCACTTAATATGTATGAATATGCATTCCGGATAGGACGGACAATGTGCTTATTTGCATTTAAATATTCAGTGATAGATCGATATTTTCCTTTCCAAGTCAATGTATCTTTGTGTGTGAAAATTAAGAAATTTGTGGCATTATTAAAATTCTTAGACGAGGGCAAAATAGACAAAAGAAATGTAAGGGCCCTTACCTTTTTGTCACCCGCATTCAGGTGTATGAAGAAGACCGAAGTATTACTCCTGCCATTGTTGAGTAGATCGACATGATCAACAAATTTTGTGGTCTCATGATACGTGGCTTGCACGTTATAGACCCATTAGAGTCAGTTGCCTACCTTTCGAACAAGATTTTTGGGAATTTAATTTTGATTTGAATATACTAAATCTTGTACTGGTCATCTGCAAAATTTGTCCCCTAGCCTAGAGCTGCATACAAAAATCTCTTCTGATTGGAGATCAATGGATAAACATTTAAGGTTAACTCAATCTCATTGGTTCACATAGCATAGCTTATAAGTACCCTGCCTTAAATGTTATGGTCTGTAGCTCATTAGTGTTGTCCAATTATGAATGCTCTGTCCTTGGGTATAAGTCTTTACTATGTTGCAATGCCTAACTTCTTCTCGTAGCTTCTCAGCCATTAGTTGGCCCAACAAACTATTTCAATTGTCTCCTCGGGCTCTTAAAAGTAACATTGGTGGATGTGAAACATTTCAACGTTTATTGCAGAGAGCCACATATGATTACGTATCACAAGGTCCTAAATCAATGTATGATCTTTGTTTTTGTAGTAGATGATTATGTGCTAATTTCCTCGTTTGTTGTTGACAAGTGCGAAAAGTGGTAGGTGGAGTCTGCTTGTTTTTATCATTTTACTACATTTAAATGACACATCTGCTGCAAAAACACAATGGTTATCTATTTGATTCTAGAAAGATGATTTATAATAAATGAGAAACGACCCTTTCATGTTGCAAAAAATAATAATTCTTCATTTTATATTCACAAGATGAAATGGGTTCACTGTACCCACTATTTTATTAGCTGGCATTCAAGAATTTATACTGAATTTATACTTTCCGTATAAACTATTTAATGATCAGAACAATACACAAAATCAAAAAGTCATGATGTTTGATGGGTGGTTGTCAAATTAGAAAAGTTAAAAAAAAATATTAAAGTCTTTTGATGGAGTTACCACGTACGATAAGGGAAGTTTTAGTTTTTGTTGGTTGGGAATTGAGGTTGTGTTTGATCAACAGATTTATTGATTCAATAACCAAGTGGATCTAACAATATATTTTACTTTTTACTACATTTTGACTCTTGTTTGATCCGTCTGTATGGGGTACAAATGGAGGAATGCATAATCATTTGTCATGCTTCAAAAACATTAAGGAGATCATCAAAAAATATTTATTATGCATTTAGGAGGTTATCAATGCATGATTTAGGCTTTTTATAAATTTTCAAGGAAGAGGAATGCATTAAAGCTCATCATTGAGGGCATTTATTTTGTTTGGAAGTGTATTCATTATGATCAATTATTATTAATTTGTGGAGATAAATTTCATTCCTAAGTTTGTAACTTTGAACTTTTTATAGGTTGGCGTTGGAGTGGGACATCAGAGTCGAATAAAGGCTGACATTGGGATCAAGCGAAAACGAAGGTGAACAAAGTGGAGTTGGAAATTATTTTGAAATCTAGACTTGGAGAAAAGCATTTTTTAATGCTTGTTGTAACAAATCTAGAGCGTTCATTTTCTACTCTCATTTTCTGTTTTAAACCAACTCACTTTTTGATTTGGACTTAAAATCAATCACTAATTTGATCTTTTCAAAGTTGGTTAAAAAGAACCTTAGACACTTACTAGATTTTGATTTGGGCTAAAATTAAACAAGGTAACTTTCACATCTTGTTTTGGTGCTTCTAAAATGAATTCCTCACTGCTTTGTGATCTAAAAAGAACAAATGTTTTTCATGCTTTGCAATATTTTTCACAAGTTAATATCATTTAAAAGGCGTATGCACTTCTCTTGCACTTCATGACGATCTTGAGAATCAAAAGTCTTTTGGTGATATTAAGTTGTTTAATATATTTCCTTCACACTTTGATTTGGGGATTAAAATTGAACAAAAAATCTTGCGAGTGTGAGTAAACTTATTGCGAGTGTTCTCCCTTTTTTTCTAAACGAAGGTTGATCGAACTACGGATGAGTTTATTCACTTTTGTCTAACTTAGAGGGCCTGCCTTGTGGGAAAAATTACTCACCCAAGGGAACGACCCAATCGGGAACACGCTAAAGCCAAGCGACTTCCAACTGGTATATAAGTGTGGATTCTTGAGGAAAGTTCAAGAATCATGAGGATTATTCTAACGAGATGGACAGAAATGGACTCTCGCCGATGTTGGACAATCCCCCACGAATGGAATGCCCGAATTAAAACCCTTTGTTTAGGAAAAGGCCAAATCCTTGTCTATTTTTTTGGTGCAAAAGGTCATGTCCTTTGAAGCCGCCCCATGTTATACATGCAGTTTTGTTGTAGAGATGGAAAGTATTTCATGGGATATTCATGGGTACTAATGCTTGGCTGACCTGAGAAGTGTGTGCCATGGAGGGGAGCTAGTGCGGTCAAGCATTTATCCATCCACACAAAAGATGCGCAACTGGATTCGTCCAAGTGGGAACCCAACAAAATACTGTCTCATCATCCTAGGGTTGTAAAAAGTGCTTGGATGTGAAGAATACATTGCTTGGTCCTAAAAAAATTTGAAAATAAACATTCACAAGACCTTCAAACTTCAAACCCCTTTTAGGAAACAAATACCTTTGATGAATTTAAGCACTCTTGCTTTCCCTAGGGATAATATCCTTAGAAGTTTCTAAGTGCTTGGATTCTATCATCATTTGTTTTCAATAAGGTTAAACATACGAGACTTTTGCCCTATTTTCCTTGATTTCCACATAATGGGCTTTGTGGGATGAAAATGAAAGCGGGACATTAGACATACAGTTTGAAAGATAATCAAGCAAGTGCTTTTGGTAAAAAAGAATACACTAAGGAAAGATAAAAGACAAATTGGATTACACATGTGTTTTCTAAAATGATTTCCTGCAAGATCAAAATCCCAAAACCAACGTTCAAGAAGCTTAGTTTGAAAGCTCGTGAGGAGCGTCTTGAGAGACTTTTCGAATTCAGAGAAAGATTGGTTTACAACTTTTACAAAAAAGCTTCAAGAAACAATCCTGAGTTGTATGCATTCTATTATCAACAGAATCCTAAATATTTTGAAAGGTTTTCTTTCCTCCCATAGGAAGTATAGCGTGTTCTGCAACACCGAGGTCTTGTAAGAAGAAGTGTTATCTAGGTCAAGTCTAGGATCAAATTCAATCACTTTCATCCATCTCTCAACCATCAAAATCAGTCAAAAATCACCTCACCAACAACTCTTGGAAACTTTGTAAACATCTTTTATGCTAAACTTTTAGGCAAAATTAAAACTACTTTGTTTGACTTAACACCTAGTCAGACCATCATCTTATACACGAGTTTTCTCTAGGATAACACAACTTCCTAGGGTTTATGAGTTCATCTTGTTTAACACAATTAGCCAAATTATCAAATCATCACCTCGTTTGACTTAACACACTTAGTCAAACCATCCTCTTATGTACAAGTCCACTCTAGGATAACACAACTTCCTAGGGTTTTACAAGTGCATTTATCATATTTTGTTTGACTTAACACATTTAGTCAAACTATCAATCCAATCATGATCAATCAAAGTCCTATAAAGTTTAGCATTTTCTTCAAAGTTTCTTTAAGAGTTTCATTCATATGTATCACTCATCTTTCATTTATCTCATCCTCATCATCACTTTGATCCTTCAATTATCCTAGTTCTTCACTTCTTTGAACCTAAGGTTTAGATCGATCTAAAGAATTAGACGTTCATATCTTACATTCTTGAAAATTGATCTTCATTTTATGGTTCAAACTCGATCTCAACACAAGAAGAACATGGAGCAAAACAAAGAAACATCCATTTCAAATGATTTAAGCCAAACTGAAACAATGTTGAATCTGACGATAGCAATTGAATTCCCAATCAATCCGCCTCAAATGCCTCAAAGTTCTCAAGAGGAGGGTCATATTGAGGACATCACTGACAATGGAATGACACAATAAAAAATTCTAGAAATAGTGCAAAATCCTGAGAGTCACCAAATTTTCAGTACCATGCTGAAATTGTACCCCTCCCAATACATGCTTGAGTTAGAAAAAGAAGGGGCTAAACTCCCTTATGACTTTGATGTCAGCACCATTGTGGAGAGTTCTCTCGGCATCATTCCTTCACCTGCATCCATGCTTCCATTTCAAAATATCACTCAGGACATCCCCTAAATCATATCATCTATCGCTTCAACCCCGCCCGTTGTTAACAAGGGAAGTGCCATGTTTTGTGAACTTCAAAAACATCACCTTGTGAACAATTGAGGGTTGAACGTAGGGTCCACATCAGAATAATCCATCCCGGTGAATCCATTGCACCCATACATCCCTCTCACATTTAATGATCATACCAATTCATCCTCATTTCATGCAACATCGGATTATCCTCCCGAAATACAAAATTCTCTCCCTATCTCACAAGGAGAAGGTGACTTGTTTGGAGTAGGGAGAATCTTGGATCTACCATCATCAATTTTAGGGATTTCACCACTTGTCTTCCCACCATTTCCACCCTTACTGCTCACATCCACATCATCACTCGAGTTGGGTCTTCCTCCTCTTCCTGCCATCAACTATTCAAATCAGAGCACCTCATCAAATCTGCCAGTTGTGTCATCTATATCACAAAAAAACATGGAAACCATCCAAGCAACCGCGGTGACCAACACATCTTCCATTCCTCAAAGCATGGTCTCCCAGGGACCAAGCACCTCAATCACACCATCCATAGCTCAAACCTTGATCATTAACATGACTATTCCGCTCATCACAACAATTGGCGTTCTTCCAAATCCACCTCCATTACCACCTAGGCACAACACAACCAATTCTTTCACCATGACATTGCAAACTACTCGACAAGCTACCCAGCAAAAAGCACTTCAAAATCAACAAGCTTCACAATTAGCTGCTCAGCAAGCGCAAGTGCAATTAGCTGCACAACAGGCACAACAGGCTACACAAGCCCAAGCCTTGTTATGACAACAACCAGCTGCTCAAGCTGCTCAAGTCGCTCAATCTATACAAGCTATGCAAGCCGCACATGCCACTCAGATGGCACAAACAATCCAATAAGCACACACTCAAGCACAAGCACAATTCCAAGCTCAGCAAGCACAAGCACAAGCACAATACCAAGCTCAATACCAAGCACAAAAAGAAGCGTATCAACAAGCCTTGCAAGACTACGAATTACAACCAACAAAAAGCGTTGTTGGCACAAAAACAAAATGACCAACAACAAGCATTGTTGGCACAACAGCTGCAGTAGCAGGACCAACAACAGGTGTTGTTGGCTCAACAACAAGAGTAGGCATCACTTGCTTAGCAAAGTTTGCAACAAAACCACATAAACACCCCATTTATCAATCCCACACCTCAGAAAATATTCACTCCACCACCTGATCCACAAGGTGATGTGACAACATAGATCAAATTGCTTTTACAACAAGTGTTAGATCTTCAATCTAGGAAGATAGTTAGGACACCAAGCAACTTGTGTCCCTATCCATTTGACAAAAGCTTGGAAATGATACCATTCCCCAAGGGATTCGAGATCCCCAAATTTGATAAATATCGTGGGATAGGAAACCTTGAAGATCACATCAGGGAATTCCAAGTACATTGCATGGAAGTCACCTAGAATGACACATATTTAATGCGGCTATTCCCTCGAAGCTTGGATGGTGACGCAATGGAATGGTTTTCTTGCCTGCCTTCGGGAATTGAAACCTTTCAATAAATCAAAGATGCTTTCCTCCAAAATTACACATTCAACATTTCTATGGATGTTAGTTTGGAAGAAATATCGACGCTCAAACAGAGTAAGGGAGAATCATTCACCACTTTTCTCCAACGATGGCGAGCGAAATAAAATTGAAGTAAGTGGGCCATGCTAGAAGAGCAACAAGTCTGTACCATCATCGCCAATATAGACAAAACCTTGGCATTCTATTTGAAGATGCAATGCATCACTACATATGATCAACTGATCCCCAAGGCACTCACTATTGAATGATCTCTCATTACACAAGGGGGCACACCCACTTATCATGAACATTAGGACAATGGCCCATCCACTAGTTTCAATGACAAACCTCACACATGGGCGAAGAATCAAAATGTTACCAACGATGGCACAGTGGATGCAAAATTTGTCATCAGTGCCCCAAAGAAAAACAATCAAATGCAACATCGCCAACCATAGAACAACAACTGAAATAACGTGCAAAAAAATGTGGTGAACCAACAACCACCCCAAAACCAAATCAATTATCTCAATAATCAAGGAGGACCACCTCCGCGAAACAAGTTCCCCCCCAAACGGAAATTCATAGCCCTTGGGGAGTCAATTGAGTCCATCATGAAAAAGCTGGTCAATGAGAACATCATCAAGGTCCCCACCCATGATAATTATAGCGAACCCTAGGTGAAACCACCATGGTATAATGAAAACCTCCTTTGTGACTTTCATAAAGTCAAGGGACACACAATTGCCAACTGTATGAAGTTGAAAACCATCATTTAGGATCTCATTGAGGACAAGATCATCAATGTCGAACAACCGGCCATTAATCAAGACCTCAAGATATACAAAAATCCCATTCCAAATCATAATCAAGGGAATAATCAAGGAAATAGTAAAGGGAAGCAAAAATATGCTAGTGCAAACCTTGTTAATGAAGACATTGTCGCATGTGTAGATGAAATGGTCACTGCCATTAACATCAAAGGAGCTGACACTGATTGTGGAGTCACCACACACAATGGAAAGCTTACTATTGCAGGGGAATCATAGCCATTTAAGACCCCCATTTCAAATACAAGAGCCATTCCCTATGATTACAATGTTATTGACCAATTGAAGAGAACTCCTGCACAAATCTCCATCATGGAGCTGTTAAAAATTTCTGCTGCCCATAGGGAAATTCTTGATGAAGCATTAGTAGCCTCCACCATCTCTGCCACCCTTGACATAGATCAGTTTCAAGCTATGGTTGGAAATATCGTCACCCAGAATCTCCTAAAATTATTTGATCGAGACTTTCCCCCACAACCATCTCATAACCGTGCACTCCACCTTCAAGTGTTGGTCCATAAAAAGAAAGTTAAAAGAGTCCTGGTGGATGGAGGTGTAGGCCTAAATATTTTCTCTCTCAAGCTTATAAAGAACTTGGGATTCGTCGAGAATTCTATTAACAAGAACAAGAGCATAACAATAAGGGCATATGATGATCAAGAAAGAGTGTCTTAGGGCACTATTAAAATCCTAATCCAAGTGGGACCAATAACCATGGAGACTACCTCTGAGGTCCTTGACCTTGACTTACCATATAACATCCTCCTTGGTCATCCATCGATCCATGGAATGAAACCAGTGGCCTCAACATATCATCAATGCGTAAAATTCTTGTGCCAGAACGAGGAGGTCACTATACATGGGGATCTCGAACCATTCGCTTATTGCAAAAACTTGGAAGCCAAGTTTTATAAAATCCCCCAGGTCCTGAAAAATGATGAAGGGCCATCCACTTCATACATCGACCTAGCTAACCTTGCCTCCACTTCTGCAATAGAGAAACCCACCATCCCTGATATATCCGAAATAGAAAACATGATCCAGGACAATGGATGCAGAGACTATGGAATGAAAATGAATGCATTTATTGTAGGAGAGTTACCACAATCTCCTAGGTCGCATGGACAACCTCGTCTAGCTGAAGCACCTGTCCACACTATTAGGGCAGACCCTTCAGATTTCGTCGTTGGGGGGATCTCAGTCAAGAAAATTTGGATGAGGGAGACATCTCAAACACATTATACCAAGATGAAAGGCCCACCCCCACCCTACCCATGGATGAAACTAACAGAGGGTTGCAAATGATGTTTGGTATGGGCTATAATAGGAATGAAAGCCTTGGAAGGAACAATGATGGACGACTGGAGCCCATCATTGTAGAAAGAAGAATGCAGAACCTTGGCCTTGGATGTAATCCTCTGAGTATAACCATACATGGTAGAGGTAATCCCATTAGGGCAGTCAGGTCCTCCCCTCAAGTGTCAGCAACTACCCTTAGACCACCCGTCTGCCTAGGTATCCCACTAGACAATTTCACCTTTGACATAACTAATGTTTGCGCCCGTAGTGACGATGATGACACCATAACAGGCCCTCCTAGAATATTTGAGGATTCCACCCTACTAATGATTAATGCCTCACCAGCTGAGTCAATCCAACAAACCCACCAAATCACCTTAGTACACCCTCAACTCATTGATCACGACCAACGTGGACCACCAATTCTAGACTCATTCAAAAATGATGAGGCTCTCTTAGAATTCATGGAACTAAGGGATACAGTTCCATGTGGAGATCACAAGGTGGGTTTTGACATCACATTGGACACCCAAGAATATTATGGGGAGACAATTGAGTCCTTCAGTCGCAAAAGAAAAATATCGAGAAGAAGCTCAGAGTTATTGAGTGAAAACCACAGTGGCACTCTCTAACCACAAAATAGTAAAAATAAAGGACGCATCCAATGGTAAAAATATCTCTGGGGCACCAGAGGATGAAGGATTCAATCCCCCCCTACTTCTCTACATTAGGAGAAATCAACAGTCTTGGCAGAGAAGTATAATCCTATCAACTTGGGAACAGAGACAGAACCACAAATCACATTCTATGCTTAAACACTTTAGACAGAAGAACAATAATTATTGGTTGCATTCTTAAGAGAAAGAAAGGAAAAATTTGTATGGACCTACACTGACATGCCAGGTCTAGATCCTGAAGTAGTAGTTCATCATTTGGCCGTTCACCTCAGAGCAAAGTCAGTTAGACAGAAGTTAAGAAAGATGTACCCACAGATAGCTTTCCTCATAAAGATAGAATTACTAAAACTCTTAGACGTTGGCTTCATACACCCAATTGAGTATCCAGAATGGGTATCCAACCTCGTACTAGTCTCAAAACCAAATGGGGGCATCCGCATCTACACAGACTTTAGAGACCTAAAAAAAGCATGTCCTAAGGATGATTTTCCACTACCCAACATTGATATGATAGTGGATATGATGACCAGACATGAGATGCTATCATTGATGGATGGCTTCTTTGGATATAATCAGATAATGATAGCAAAGGAAGACCAACATAAGACAACCTTTACATGTTCTTGGGGCACCTATTGCTGGAATGTGATGCCATTTGGGCTAAAGAATGCAGGAGCTACATACCAAAGATCCATGACACTGATCTTCCACAACATGATTTACAAAACTGTCAAAGATTATGTGGATGACATATTGGCTAAATCAAAGAAAAGGTAGGATCACATAGCGACCTTAAGTGCAATTTTTGATAGGCTGGTAAAATACAAGGTTAGACTCAACCCAAAGAAATGTGTCTTTGGGGTACAATCAGGAAAGTTGTTGGGGTACATAGTTTCAATGAGAGGGATAGAAGTGGATCCCGCAAAGGTAAAATAAATCCTTGATATGGGAGCGCCAAGAACACTAAAGCAACTCAGAGGATTACAAGGTAGACTCTAGTCCATCTAGAGATTCATAGCACAACTAGTAGATAAAAAGATCGCCTATTCACATCTACTCCAAAAGGGAGAAGCATTTAGGTCAGATGACAAGTGCGAACAAGCATTCAACAAAATCAAATAATATCTACTTACACCACCTATGTTGATGCCACCGATCGTAGGGAAACCATTGATTCTATACATCTCAACAACAATAGCCACCCTTGGTGCCCTTTTAGCCCAACATGATGAAAAAGGAACCGAGCGGGCCATTTACTATATTAGTAGAACAATGGCGGGGTACGAGCTCAAATACACATAAATAGAATTTTTTTTCCTAGCGGTGGTGTTTGCAGCTCAAAAATTCAGACACTACATGCTAGCTCATCAAATTAAGTTAATTTCCAAGATAGACCCCCTCAAGTATCTATTGTCAAAAGCAATGCTTACATGCAGAATGGATAAATGGGTTATGATACTATCTGAGCATGATATTGAGTATGTAGAGAGAAAAGAAATCAAGGGACAAGTCATTGCAAATCAGCTAGTAGAGGCTCCAATATGTGAAGACAACCTGCTCATATCAGAGTTTCCAGATGAGTCCCTTTTCAATCTCGGTGTAGCCGATCATTGGAAACTATACTTTGACGGTTCCCACACACAACATGGATCAGGAGCCGGTGTATTCTTCATTAGCCCCCAAGGGGATTTCATACCGAGGTCTTATAAGTTGGCATTCCCCTGTACGAACAACATTGTAGAATATGAGGCTTTAACCCTAGGTCTCAAAATTGCGGCATAGTGGTGAATCACGACATTAAAGGTTTATGGAGACTCGCATCTTATCATTAACCAAGTCAACGGTGAATACCAAACTAAAGACAATAATCTCACACCATACAAAAAGGTAGTAGAAATCCTCAAGGAATCATTCATCGACATCACCTTTGAGAAAATACCAAGGGCAAACAACAAAGCAGTTAATGTAATGGCAAAAATCAGATCCTTGCTAGATATCCCTCACAATGTCTCAAAACATGAATTCTTGGTAGAGAAGCTTCTCATACCCACTTTCACGATACGAGAATCAGAATATGCATGCGAACTCGTTGGTTCTAGTGATCTTTGGTATCATGAAATCTACACCTATCTGATATTAGGAGTCCTCCTAGCTGACATTATCCCGAACCTCAAGCGAACCTTTGTCAAAAGGTCCTTATGATTTTTCATCCTAGGAGAAACCCTCTTTCGTAGAAGCATCAATGGAATCCTATTATGTTGCTTAAAACCTGAGGAGGCCTTGAATGCTTTAATGGAGGTACACAATGGCACTTGTGGTTCCCATTTGAGTGGTATGACCTTGGCTAAGAAGTTGTTGAGAACTAGGTACTACTAGCCAACAATGGAGGGAGAGGCACATGAATTTGTCCGAAGGTGTCTATAATGCCAACAACATGGAGATCTCATTCACACACCAACTCAAGAATTACATCCTATTGTTACACCTTGGCCCTTTTCCCAATGGGGGCTCGATCTCATAGGTAAAATCTCACCCACCTCATCCAATGGACACAAGTTCATCATCACCGCCACCGAATATTTCACAAAGTGGGTCGAAGCAATTCCCATGACTTATATCACTAGAAAGCAGATATCCAAGTTCATCTTGAACTACCTCATTTGCTGATATGGTGTTCCCCAATCCATTATCTCTGATAATGAGACACCTTTCAAGAATCATGATGTCTGTGACTTGTGTGAAAAATTCAAAATCCAACACCACTTTTCCACACCATATTACCCACAAGGCAATGGCCAAGCAGAAGCTACCAACAAAACTATCTTGAAGATCCTTAAGAAAATAGTCAATGACTTTGGTTGTGACTGGCATTTACAGTTAAATCCTGCCTTATGGGCCTACCACACCAGCATCTGCATGCCAAGAGGCGCCACTCCATTCTCCCTAGTCTACAGATCAAAAGCCATCCTCCCAATTGAGATCGAGCTCCCGTCCCTGAGAATATATTTGCAAAACCTCATCATAGATGAGGAATACATGGTCACAAGACTAAATAAGCTAGAGTTACTGGATGAATGGCACATGGATACCCTCAATCATCTACAGGTCTATCAAAATCGCCTGAAATGGAGCTACAACAAGAAGATCAGGAAAAACACCTTCCAAGTCGGTGACCTTGTGCTAAAAGAGAACCAAAAGAATGTACCAAACCTAGATAGCAAAGGAAAATTTGAACCCAACTGGCTGGGACCTTTCATCATCATAACAAGTTATATGTCAGGAGAATATCAGTTTTCAACACCAGAGGGTGAGCCTCTGTAGGACCCCATGAACAGTTGTCATCTCAAAAAGTTTTATGCCTAAGAACTTGCAAGGTATAGAACCAAAAAATACAAAAAAATTAGAAAAAGTCCTAAAAAAATGGTTACCTTGATGAAAACCTGGTAAACAGGTGTCTTGGCAACAACAAAAAAACAAAAAAATACAAAAAATCCAAAAAAATCAGAAAAAGGATTGAAAACAGTAAAGGAAAAATCATCCTTTAGTGAAAACCACTTCGGTGGCACTTTGGACAAGTACCTTGATGAAAACCTGGAAAATTAGCGTCAATTGTAAATAAAGCTCTCTCTATCCACTAGGATCTTCATGACTCACTCATCCATTCCATCAAATTTCATTAATCATCCATACACCCATCCGCTCACATCCATACCACAACCTTAGTTGGTGTCCATATCATATTCCACCATAGTACTACTTGGCATATTCCTAAGGTCAGTTTGTCCTGCGTTTATTGAAGTAGTCTATCTCACCACACTAGGGGCATTTTCCTATATCGACATCAGATCAAATTCGTGTATATTCTTGAAATCTTCTCGAAACGTAAAAAATTCAAAAACATTCAAAAAATTCATCAAAAAACTCAAAAACATCAGAAAAAATAAAAAAACCAAAAAACATTCAAAAAATTCATCAAAAAACTCAAAAACATAAAAAAAAATAAAAAAACCAAAAAAAATTAAAAAATTCATGAAAAAACATCCAAATCATTCAAAAATCCAAAAACATGTCGAAATATCAAAAAATCTTCAAAAATTCATCATTGAGTCTGGACAGTCTTTCACCTTGTCCGAACTATGTCATCTTTGAGCTTGAACGTAGGCAAGGTTGATCTTTGATCATCCCCCGAGACAGTTAGGGTCAGTCCTTAGGCATCCGTCACATTGGCATTTCGTTTGCCCATTTTTTTTATAGTTAGGGTCAGTCCTTAGGCATCCGTTGCATTGGCATTCTGTTTGCCCATTTGTTTTATAGTTAAGGTCAGTCCTTAGGCATCCGTCGCAATGGCAATCTATTTTCCCGTCTATCTCATCATTGAGTCAAGTACGTCGTCAGTCGAACTACGTGGTCTCTGCGTGTATAATGTAGGAAAGGCTAATCTATGGATCAGCTCCCGAGACCCCTATGATAGGTCTTTAAGTTAGTCCTCTCGTCGTAAATCTTGAAAATACCAAAAAGAACCTCAAAATATCAGAAAAATCCAAAATGGTGCACCCATCATCTCGCTTTCACCCATGATCGTCTCACTCATAATAAAGTCAATTGTCACCTTCACCCTTTGGTAAGTCAGTCAGAAGCAAGTTTAGTAGGTTCAAAAAGTGAACACTCTAATCCTCAGAGTCTTGAAAGTCTAGATCAATGAGTCAGCAAGTTGGTCAACTCAGAATATCAATAGCTTATCACCCAAATTAGTCCCATCAAAACCCTGATCACAACATGTCCTAGGATGAAGCTTTCCTATGATGGACATAAGCATCAGGTACCCCACAATAGTTAGTCTTGCCTAGCGGTATGAAGAACATGAGCTTGTTTGTTTACTTTATTTGGTCTTTTTGACTTATCTTATTTTGCGCTCATTCCAAGGACCTCTCCATGATGCCTAAACAAATCAGGTTTAGAGAGAAAGGAATGGGGCAATGATCATTATCTTTTTATTTTCTATTCTTGGTGGATATTCTTGTAAAATAAATTCGTCATGCATACTTTGTTTTGTTTGTAGGAAGGAAGTTTTAGGTATCTTGTTGACTACATAAGAAGGCTTCCCTTTTTCATGTTTTGGCCCGAGATGTCTAGAATATCTGAACTGCATTCTGAATAAGGTTATGTTTGTCAAGTGTGAACAAGAGTACTCCTATCTGTTTGGCGAGTCAAATTCCATCACACTAGGCACCACACCATCGTGGTTCTTAATACCTTGATGCATTGCACCTACGTGTGTTATCAAACATAAAGAAGATTATGCTCTTTTCCCATCCTTGGATAAGCAATACATCATCATCATTCATCATCATATCCAATAAAGTCTGGATGACTAGGGGACTTGTTGGACTTCTTCATCTTCTTGAATTTAAGGGTTGATCCCTCTCATTCTTCTATCCTCTTTCATACTAACAATGCATCCATCCTGCATCCATATTGCATCTTTCATAATCATTTCATGTCATCATAGCACAACATCATCCATCACGTCCATCTCATATACATTTCATAATCATCTAAGTCGCTTAAGATAATATAGATTTGTTATTCTAAGCATCTTCCAAACATCTCATTTATGTCATCATTATCATATAGATCATATAGTCTAACCATCCATACATTCATTTTGAACCTCTTTTTTGCAAGATCGACTTTAATATTTTTTGCTCGATCTCTTGAGGGGGCAATGTATTAACGTACTTCTTTTTGCTGGGGCATCTGAAAAAATCAGAATTTTTTTAATTTCGATGTCAGTGGGATCATTTTTTGAATCAATGCAACAAGTACATTGCTTCAAAGAGGGGCAAACTGTAGACATGAAAAATATACGCATGCATCAAATCATACTTCATTCAACATTATTTCATCTATTAATTAAATAAACCAATTTAATTAATTCACTTCTCTCAAAATTAAATAAATCCAATTATTTAAGTATCTCCTATAGTTCCCGATTTAATTAAATCACATATATCTAATTAAATCACTCATATGCATTTTCCTCTCATTTAATTTAAATGTCATATCACCTAAAGTCCTATTAGATTAATCAAATCCTGATTAGTTTAATCCTAATCACCTAAATCATCTAGATTCATCCACTTGCACAATAAATCATTTAAATTGATTTATTAAAACACCTATTTTCCCTCACAAGGGCATATTCCCAAGGAATATTCCCTCATTAAATCCCATGCTTGATTTTTTTGGACAAACATAATTCCCCCCAAAAACCCTCAACCATATTCATTTATTGCCATTTTTAAATTTGAAATGGGCACATTAGCCAACACTTGCACAATCATGGGCCAATCCCATTGTGACAAGTGGCTCTCTCCTATTGGATGGGATTTAGTCCCACATCTCTCAATCTTAACTTCTCCTCTCTCAACTTCTCCTATAAATGCAATGCATTTTCTCTCATTTCAACATCTACATTTTAGAGCATCCTTATTATAGGAAACTTGAGTTCATGAGAATCTCATTGTCTATCATCTAATTAGCTTGGCAAAGGTTGGGAAAGGGCTCTTTCACATATTCAAAGAGCACCAATCCATCATAAAATAGGTATCTAATGTGTCTTCTTGCTTTCAACTAAGTTAGTTTGTTATGACATTATGCAAGCATGTTGGATTATTCTATGGAGATGTTGATTATTTGTTTTGTTTAGAATTCTAACCATACTAAGATGGGTGTGTGTGTTGAAGGTTTTCTAACCATTTGCAGATTTTCACCATCTACAGGTGCAAAGTGCAAAAGGGAAACAATATTTGACAGGGAATTAATCGTAAACCGTGGTGATTACAAAATCTTTGTATGAACCTACAAGATCACGTTGGACCCCTCTACAATAACCTTTCTCAATTATTACTATTTTGGAGGCATTTTCCTATGGTGGCAAATTTTCACTCGAGGAAAGAGTTGTCAAATGCAAGTAGTTGAAAGTTGCAAAGTGGTGTAACTTTCATTCTATAGCTCGTGTGACCAAAAAAATTGTTCCAACGCATCTGGGTGGGTATATTTACACTAGGCATGGTCCTCTTTCGAACCCAAACATGTGGAATCACTCTGAGCTATGTTCAACTGGATCGATCCCTTAAGGGTCCAAAGTGCAAAATGGCTGTGAAATTCAACATGCTATTAATCGGACACCGTGATGCTTATTAAATTCTCATCTAATCCTATGGTATCACATTGGACCCCTCTACAATAACCTCTCTCGGTTATTGCTATCTAGGAGCCATTTTCCTGTGCTGATGAATTTTCACTCGGGGAAAGAGTTGTCAAATGCAAGTAGTTGAAAGTTGCAAAGTGGTGCAACTTTCATTCTATAGCTCATCTGACCAAATAGACTATTCCAACCATCTAGGTGGGTATGTTTATGCTAGGAACGGTCCTATTTTGCACCCAAACATCTAGAATCGCTTTGAGCTACGTTCAACCAGATTGATCCCTTAAGGGTCCAAAGTGAAAAATGGCTGTGAAATTCAACATACTATTACTCAGGCACTGTGATGCTTAGAAACTTCTTGTCTAAACCTACAAGATTATGTTGAGCCCATCTACAATAACCTCACTCGGTTTTTTCTATCTCGGAGGCATTTACCTGTGTTGGCGAATTTTCACTCGAGGAAAAAGTTGTCAAATGCAAGTAGTTGAAAGTTGCAAAGTGGTGCAACTTTCATTTTGCAGCTTGTGTGAACAAAAAAACTGTTCCAACACGTCTGAGTGGGTACTTTTACATTAGGCATGGTCCTCTTTCACACCCAAACACGCAAAATCTCTTTGAGCTATGTTCAACCAGATCGATCCCTTAAGGGTCCAAAGTGCAAAATGGCTGCAAAATTTAGCATGCTATTAATCGGATACCGTGACACTTAGAAACTTCTCATCTGATCCTATAAGATCATGTTGGGCCCATCTACAATAACCTCACTCGATTTTTTCTATCTCGGAGGCATTTTCTTGTGCTGGCGAATTTTCACTTGGGGAAAAAGTTATCAAATGTAAGTAGTTGAAAGTTGCAAAGTGGTACAACTTTCATTCTGCAGCTTGTCTGACCAAACAGACTATTCCAAAGAATCCAGGTGGGTAGGTTTATGTTAGGCATGGTCCTCTTTTGCACCCAAACACGCAGAATCACTCTGAGCTATGTTCAACCGGATTGATCCCTTAAGGGTCCAAACTACAAAATGGCTGTGAAATTCAACATGCTATTACTCGGAAACCATGATGCTTAGAAACTTCTCGTCTAATCCTACAAGATCATGTTGGGCCCATCTACAATAACCTCACTCGGTTTTTGCTATCTCAAAGGCATTTTCCTGTGCTGGTGAATTTTCACTTGGGGAAAAAGTTGTCAAATGCAAGTAGTTGAAAGTTGCAAAGTGGTGCAACTTTCGTTCTGCAGCTCGTGTGACCAAATGAACTATTCCAACGCGTCTGGGTGGGTATGTTTACATTAGGAATGGTCCTCTTTCGCATCCAAACATGCTGAATCGCTCCGAGCTACGTTCAACCGAATTGATTCCTTAAGGGTCCAAAGTGAAAAATGGCTGTGAACCTCAACATGCTATTACTAAGACACCGTGACGCTTAGAAACTTCTCATCTGATCACAAAAACTAAAAAATTGGCAAAAAAATACTTTTAAAACTTGCAAAAAAACACGAATAAAATCGTGCTGATTTTCATGTGAAAAAAAACAATGAGACCATAGCTTATGCTTACTATTATGCTTTGATAGACTTTTTCCAAGCATCCATAGCTTGTTCGAAAGCACCTATTTTAGGCTTTTAGATATAGCAACAAGGAAGTGAGTTGTTTGATAAAATGCTTTGGTAGACATGTATGAAAAATGTCATAGCATAGACAAGGCAGTGAACTATTTGAAAAAATGCCTCAAATAAATGCCCTCTCATGGTGATGGAATTCCATGACAATCCATAGCCATAGGAATCCGTCATGGCATTCCATCACCATGAGACCACATTTCTTTGAGGCATTTTTTCAAGTAGTTCACTGCCTTGTCTATGCTATTGCTTACTATTATGCTTCAATAGAGTTTTTCCAAGCATCCATAGCTTGTTCAAAAGCACTTGTTTTAGGCTTTTAGCCATAGCAGCAAGGCAGTGAACTATTTGACAAAATTCTTTGGTAGACATTTATGAAAAATGTGGTAGCATAGACAAGGCAATGAATTGTTTAAAAAAATTCCTGAAAGAAATGCGGTCTCATGGTGATTATTGTCATTGCATTCCATCACCATGAGACCGCATTTATTTGAGGCATTTTTTCAAATAGTTCACTACCTTGTCTATGGCTTGTAATGCCTTCAAAGGCTAATTTGTCCAATTTGTATGTTCAAGCCAAAATGATGTGTTAAGGCCTTGTAATGGCTAATTTGAATGTAATCAAGTCATAAAATAAGTCACTAGGAGGTGAAAATAAAAAAAATGCAAATAATACAATGTTGTTAAAAAATAATCATGATGTAATTATGTACCAAGAGAGAGCATAAATCAAGGAAGATTAAGAGTTAAAATGGTAGTTGCACTGATGAGAAGTTAGAAAAGGCAGTTGCTAAGAGGGAAAAAGTTATAAAAGGCATTGTAAGGCATGCAAAAAGGGGGCTGGTATAGTTCTTTTTACAGTGGGTTTGAGAGTCTAATAGAGCATTTAATTACTACTCCACCAACGTAGGCCAAGTAGATTGGTGGAGTATGTTAATGTTAGGGTTTTTTGATTTTTTTTTTATGATTGTAGGTATAGGGGAATGCAAGAATGCTCAGATGAAGTTGCTATTACACACATAAATTGAAGGTTTCCACACAAAATTTGATGCTACAGTCATGCATAATGAAGAAATAGAGTTTTCCATGGCTTGAGAAGGGTATAGATGATGTTTTCAGGTTTATTTAAAGGTGTTGGAAGATATGGCATGTTGGTAGAAGATGTGGAGGGTGATATTCCAAGAAACCCTCATTATTTTGCTTGCAAAGCCTATATTCAAGGGTTTTGATATTTCAATGTTTTAGTGGATCTAATAACTCTTGAAAATGATGGAATTCTGAGTTTGGAGGTATGACAAAAGACTGTTTAAGGTTGGTTAGTGAATTGGATATGATTTGTTGGTAGTCACCTTGCAAATTTGGCATAATTTGTGGTTGGGAGCAATGTATCAGACCAGTTTTCTGATGTTTCTCTCAAAACAAGTGGCAATGTTTTTTGTGATATGTCTAAATACTCTATAATGGGTCTCCAAAACTATATCAAGCTTGTGTTGATGTAAATATGGTAGAGTTGTATCACCCAATTTAGGGCTTTGCTAACCTACAAGGAAATTGATGAAATGAGTGTTAAAATGGAGGCCAGTGGTATTTGTGATTAGATTTGTGATGTAACTGCTTAAATAATGTTTTCAAAGGTATTTCAATGATTTGGAAAAATTTTAAAGGTTAAGGTTGTTGATTTGATGTTTAGACTAGGGTGGAATCTTGATGAAGAATGGTGTTATGACTTTGAAAATCAGTAAATTTGATAACTCAGAGTTATGTGAATATGTTATTGGTTTTTTTCTATTAGAAGCATGATGATTATGAGGCTCTTGTAAGTCTGATAATAGTTTTAAGGTAAGAATGTATGTCTATTAGCCTTGGGGAGTGTGAGTTGTATCAGGGAGGTTTTGGTGAATATTGAAGTATTGGTTGATCCAATGCCTTTGATCAGGTTTTTTTGTTAAGATCAGTCAATTAGATGTTGATAATGGTCTAGAATATGATTTTGGTGATTTGGGAAATTGACATCTTGTCTTTGAGTTTTATAGAACTGAAGAAATCAAGTGAATTTGAAGAGAAATTGATGAAAAGTTTAGTAAACAAGTTGTTTGTTTAATTTGATCTTCTCCTGATTCTGTTTGGGATTGAAATCCCTTGAAGAAATGATGGTGTTGAGGAGTTTGGTTATTGATGCTCTGCATCATAGTGGTATCAGAGCATCAGGAAGTAGATTTTTTTTCATTTTGCAAGTTGAAGAAGAAGGTGAAGAGGAAAGGTTGCTAAGATGCCTCCAAAGAAGAATGATATGGCTAAAGAGATGAAGGAGATGAAAGATAGGCATGCAAGAGAACTTAGAGAGTTGGAAGAGAGAGTCATAGCCTTAGAGACAAATAAAAGAAGGGAAGTGGAAGAGACTGAGAATGAAGAAGAGGAAGATGAGGAGTTTGAAGATGTGGAAGAAGAGCTTACTCTAGAGGATCAAAGAATTGCAAGGTTGTTGAAGGTAGTGAAGACTGACAAGCCTAAGGAACAAGATCAATCAGATTCCAGAGGTGGATGGACAGGTTCAAGGGGAAGATTTAGTGGAGGAAGAGGCTCCTACCAGTTCTCAGGAAGATGCTACACTTGTAACTAGCTTGGACATCCAACCTTCAAGTGCCCTGAAAAGAAAGGCTCAAGTTCCTATGGTGGAAAGAGGAGGAATAAACTAGCGCATGAGGATGAAGAAAGTGTGACCTCACCTGTGGTGAACCTTACATATGAAGTTGGAGAGATTTTGATGATTAGGAGAGCATTGCTCAAGGCACCAATCTCTGAAGAATCCCCACAAAGGAAATCACTCTTCAGAATCAATTGCAAGGTACAAGGTAAAGTATGTAGGATGGTAGTGGATTCAGGTTCAACTGAAAACATGGTTTCTTGGGAAATGGTGAATAAACTAAATTTGAATAATCTTGGTTAAGTGATGGTCAATATTTGTTAGTAAATGAGAAAGCTATTGCAGATTTCCAGATTGGTGAGTATAGGGATAGTGTTATTTGTGACATTCTTCCAATGGACTACTGTCACATACTCCTTGGAAGACCGTGGCAGTATGATAGGTGTGCCATGCATGATGGGAAAGAAAATAAGTATACCATAAGGAAAGATAGCCATACATTTGTTTTGACTCCACTTCTAGAGGATGTGAAAGGGAAAGCCAAAGTAATCATGTGTGGGAACAAGGAGCCTGTAAGTGTTGTGATGGAAATCAAAAATTCTGGTTTTGGGAACCATTATAGGTCTGGTAATACAGGGGCAGTGGATATAAGGACCGATGTAGCAACAAAGGAGGTAATGACACCGGGTTTGTGTGAAAGTCTTATGGTGGGCACCATAGAATGTCCTGTTCTTGTAGATGGTTTGTAACTACAAAGATAGATAACACTGATAAAATAGTGAAGAAGCATGGTGGTAGTGTGTTGGGACTAATGATAGGGGTACAAGGACAACTTCTTGTTAAATGGGTAAAATGTTGAGTTTTGGAGATTTCAATGAACCTGACTTGGAGATTGTTTTCAAATTGCCATTGTATGAATGTTGAGAGTCTTTGTAGGGCCTTGGTGGATATTTGTTGTTATTTTGCAAGATTAAAGGTTTGAAAACCTTGAGGGTGAGTTGATGCCTATTAGGCTGAATCATTATGAAGAAGAGTTCTTTGACTGAGAATTGACATTTCCATTGTTGTGAGTCTTCTCCACCTTGGCTCTGCATCAAAGCACAACTAAATTTATCATTTCAGAGCAATTTTTTTGAAGCATTTTTTCAAGCAGTTCACTGTCTTGTCTATGATATTGCTTACTATTATTATTTTGATATATTTTTTCGAAGCATCCATAACTTGTTCAAAATCACTTGTTTTTAGGCTTTTAGCCATAGCAACAAGGTAGTGAACTGTTTCAGAAGATGCTTTGGTAGACATGTATGAAAAATGTGGTAGCATAGACAAGGTAGTGAATTGTTTGAAAAAATGCCTGAAAGAAATGATTATTGTCATTGCATTCCATCACCATGAGACCGCATTTATTTGAGGCATTTTTTCAAACACTTCACTGTCTTGTCTATGGCTTGTCATGGCCTTCCATCACCATGAAACCACATTTCTTTGAGGCATTTTTTCAAACAATTCACTGCCTTGTCTATGCTATTGCTTACTATTATGCTTTGACATATTTTTTCCAAGTATCCATAGCTTGTTCGAAAGCACCTATTTTAGGCTTTTAGCCATAGGAGCAAGGAAACAAACTATTTGATGAAATGCTCTAGTAGATATGTATGAAAAGTGTCATTCCATAGACAAGGCAACAAACTATTTGGAAAGATGCCTCAAAGAAATGTGTTCTCATGGTGATGGAATGCCATGATAGTCCATCACCATAGGAATTCATCATGGCATTCCATCACCATGAGACCACATTTATTTGAGGCATATTTTCAAACAATTCACTGCCTTGTCTATGGCTTGTCATGGCATTCCATCACTATGAGACCACTTTTCTTTGAGGCATTTTTTCAAAAAGTTCAATGGCTTGTCTATGCTATTGCTTACTATTATGATTTGATAGATTTTTTCCAAGAATCCATAGCTTGTTCGAAAGCATCTATTTTATAATTTTAGCCATAGCAAGAAGGCAATGAACTATTTGATAAAATGATTTGGTAGACAAATATGAAAAATGTCGCAACATAGACAAGGGAATGCAATATTTGAAAAAATGCCTCAAAGAAATGTGGTCTCATGGAATGCCATGACAAGCTAAAGCAATTGGCAGCTGCTCCTAGTTATTAGTTATGCAATGTGAAGTAATTGCATAACTGCTTAGGTTGACTTTGTAAAAAGCTATATTGAAATTGAAATTTTGTCATTTATCAACATCTAGTTATTCGTTATGCAATGTGAAGTGATGCTTTGTGTTTGAAATATGTGCAATGCATGAATATAATCTACAAAAATCTATTTTCTACATTTCATTAGTTAAACTCTTTATTTTATTTGCTCTCTATATCTCTATGCTATGGAAATTCCTTTCAATTTCAAAACAAATAGTTTTTATCTATTGTTATACAATTTTTTACATTTTTTTAATCTCTTGTTATAAAAAGGAGAAGATATACAATGTTAAAGAAGAGTGAAAGCACAACTAAATTTATCATTTCAAAGCAATTTTTTGCATTTTTTCAAACAGTTCACTACCTTGTCTATGCTATTGCTTACTATTATGCTTTTGATATTTTTTTTTGAAGAATCCAAAGCTTGTTGAAAATCACTTGTTTTAGGCTTTTAGCCATAGTAACAAGGTAGTGAATTGTTTGAGAAGATGCTTTGGTAGACATGTATGAAAAATGTGGTAACATAGACAAGGCAGGGAACTATTTGAAAAATATCTCAAAGAAATTTGGTCTCATAGAATGCCATGATAAGAAAATGCAATTGGCAGCTACTCCTAGTTATTAGTTATGCAATGTGAAGAAATTGCATAACTACTTAGGTTGACTTTGTTCAAACTATATTATAATTAAATTTTCAGCATCTATCAGCATCTACTTATTAGTTATGTAAAGTGAAGTAATGCTTTGACTTTGAAAGATGTGCAATGCAATGTAATCAACGGCATGCATATAAACTACAAAATCCATTTTTTACAATTCATTAGTTAAAATATTTATTGTATTTTCTCTCTATATTTCTATATGCTATGGAAATACCTTACAATTGTATTTAAAAGGCTTAATAGGTTAGTTAGGTGGTATTTCCAAAATCAAGTTGTGAATGAATGGTAATTAAGAGAAAAATTGGAAAATTTCCATCTTAGAAGTCTAACAAAGGGTGGTTATAGTGGTTGATAAGCTCAAGGGGTAGTTGGAAGGTGGTATCAAGATATATTTCTATAATACATCAAGTTGAGGGTTGATTTTGTTCAGTTTCTAATAAGAAAATATACTTGAAAATATTGATCACTGGTTTCCTTTGTTTTCCTGAATTTTCTTTGCCTTGCACAGGCCCATACAAGTCTATCATGACTTGAGGCTTTGCATACTTGATTGCATATGTGTTTAATCTCTTTGCATCTGTTCTAAAGGTTTAAATCCATCGTTGGTGTGTGTGGGATCAACAAAATTGGTTACTGCTCTATTTTCTGTGTTAGGGGTTTTGAGGGCAACACCATGACACATTAGCCAATCCACCTACTGTTCTGACCCTGTTGCTTGGTGGATTGGCTTGTACCATGATTATTTTGGTGTATGAATACTTTGGATGCCAAGAGAATGAATAAAATCAGTGGGGTGTGAAATTCTAATGCTGTTCAGGGGTGTTTCCACCATGAAAGTAAGGAACTCAAGTATTGAATTTGAGAAATATTGAAAGGAATGAGATTGTGAGTGTCTTTTAAGCTAGGGTAGAGGTATTGTGGGGTGTTTAGACCTTTGGAAGGATTGGGGCAGGTCTAGAGTTATGAGTTATCTAAAACCCTTGTTTTTGTGAAGGTTTAGGATGGTTTGTGAGTAGAGGAATATAAAAAGTTCTTGGGGCTCCTAAAATGGGAGAATCCCGAGTTTGGTGAGCATCCCTAAGACTGTTTCAAGTTTCCTTGGTTTGGAGGTGAGTTTGTGAGGGGGTTCCTTTGGAAATTAGGCCTAATTGTGAAGCTTAGAGCAAGGGAGGTGTATTGAAAGTTCATGCTGGTATAGAAGAGTTACTATTGGTTTTGGAATATGTCGTGTAACCCTGAAAATGGTATCTTAATCCACCTTTAAATGGTCAAGTGTTTTGGAAAGGTTGGGAGAAATTAGGCTTGGACCAGGTTTTGAGTTTGGTGTAGGAGCACCTACACCACATCATCAATTTTTTTTTATTTGAATACATCAATAGGGAAATCTTAGTGTCTTTAGGTTTATTTTGTCTAATAAGCTTTGAGAGATCAAGCATAATGCAAATAAAGGGTGTTTTGTGTCTTAGAAGTCAATTAGAAATCATATAAGTTGTAAAATGTTGACAAAACAACTTTAACACAAAAAAATTTAATTAAGGGACCAACTAATCCCAAGGTTAGTTATGGGCATTGGGGAGAATATGGTTGTTGGAAAATTCTTTAAAAACCCTTACCAAGGCTCAATGAGAGAGTGGAAGAAGTTTTGTAATAATTTTACACAATAAACACCACAGTTTTGAGAAATTTTCTAGAAAAATATTGTTTTCTTGATCTTTTTGAGTGTTGTACAGGAACATACAAGTTCTTCATGGTCTAATAATTTTAGAGGATGTGTCTATATGTTTTCTAATTCATTTATTTTTTATTTGGTGTCTTAAATCTTTGTTTGTAGAGAGACCAGTGACTGTCCCAGTGTTGCTGAATCAAGGGTTTGAGGGGAAATTTGTGATGTAACAATCAATCCACCTATTGTTTGCTACTGTATCTTAGTGGATTGATTGAAAAAATGTTATAATAAGTGTTTCAACTTATTTTGGAATAAGGAGTCATAATTATGTGGTGTTTTTGTGATTTTTCTTAGACTGAACAAGGGTTTTCCAACATGGAAGTGAGGAACCAAAGAGTGGTTTTTAAGAATTAATGCCTATAAGGGTTATGTAGGGGTTTGATGAGTCTGTGCAGAATTATTTTGAGGTGTTTGGGGATTTGGAAGTGTTGAGAGAGGTCTGGAGTTGGATGTTTCTTTAAAACCCTTGATTTTGTGAAGGTTTAGGAGGGTTTCATGGGTTTGGTGAGTTAGAGGCTCTGTAGACACAAAATAATGACAAAATTTGAGGTTTGGCACCATGACCTAAGACTGTCCAAGGTGTTTGGGTAGATACCTAAAGTCGGAAGGGTGGTTCCTTTGGAAAAAAAAGGGCTAATTGTCAAGCCAAAATTGGAGTAGGTGTGCTAAAAGTCTATGTCGGTCGAAAAGAGTGACCACTGATTCTTTGGTATGTTGTGTAGCCCTGAAAAGGGTATCTCAATACATCTTGTAATTTTCTAGTGTTTTGGAAAGGCTAGGAGAAATTTGGCTAAAACTGAGTTTTGAGTACTACAAGAATAACCAGTCACAAATGTGAGTTTTGGAAACCTTGATGAATGTGACTTAGGGATTGTTCTCAATTGATTCAATTGTCATTGTATGAGTGTAGATGGACTTTGTAGGGCCTTGGTGGAGTCTTGTTTTTCATTTGCAAGGTTGAGGAGTTGAGACCCTTGAGGGTGGGTTGATGCCTATTAGGCCGAATCATTATGAAGAAGAGTTCTTGATTGAGAATTGACATTTCCATTGTTGTGAGTCTTCTCCACCTTGGCTCTACATTAGAGTGCTACAAGGGTGGATTGTTAGGTAAGGTGTTGAATGAAGAGTTTGGTTTGATGGGACTTTGAGGTTGTGTAGATTTCTCAAAATAGGTTGTATTAATCTTGTTAGGAGCCCCTCGAAGGGAGGTTGACAGACTGATTGGGTTTGAGCCTCCTTGCCTCTGCATTGGTGAGGCACAAGTAATTGAAGCATTCCAAAGGATACAAACCACCACGAATGGATCATTTTTATACAATACGCTTTAGATGGGGCTTATTGATCATTCAACAGTAATTAATTAAGCATTATATGTAAACAAAATCCATGCCTACAACATTCAAGCATACAACTTACATGATATGCATGATAACATCATTCAAGAATGGCAGTAGCAAAATAAGAGTTTCTTTAATGAAAAGTCCGAAAGGCTATACAATGATATATATTGATAAAAGTATATAAATATATTCGAAAAAACCATATAGGCTTAGTACAAAGGATCCATTTGGACATAAAATATCACGTATATATATCAATAGTACAAAAAATATGTTACAAAATGCCACATAGGAATACAAAAAACAACACTAATACATAGCCATTTCCCTCTAGGGGAAGGAAAGAGATCTCGTGTTGCCTTCAAAATTCGACTAGATGGAGTGACCGTTGCTTGTATTATCTTTCAAACACGCCCGCTACTCCTCCTCTCTTCACTCTGGACCTTCAACTGATACAATTAAAAGTAAAGATGTTAAAACATTGAAATTTAATTATGGAATGGAATATAACAAAATATAATCACTTACCGCATACATATTGTCATCATGCACATTTAAAGCATCACCATGTCCATGATCTGGAGTGAGAACCACCTGTAGCAACCATAAAGATAGAAATTAAACTACATAAAATTATTGTGAAAATTTTCTATAATAGACCATAAAAGAGAAAATATAAGGTCAAATCGACTAATCTATTCCATACCTCTGTCAATGGATCAAAATTGGCTATTGCTGCAACAACTCCATGGTCCATTATGCCACCAACATCACCAGGGATATCTCTTGTCAAAAACTACAAATGAAACAATATCTCAGGTATCATGTTGATATAGGAGAATGTAATGTGACACGATCAAGGAATACTTGAATGCAATGTTTGTGTTTCTCATCAAATTTTTAGATTTGTATATATGCAAAATTATGAAAACTAGCTAACATAGATTTACAAACCTATTAATGAATAAAGGCTACCTGAGTGTACGTTGTTTGAGAATATGAATCATGAGGTGTGGAGGAAGAAAGTGCACCAAAAAACTGTTTGAAATCCAAAGCATGTTATGAGACAAACATTCAAATATAACATTCAACTGTTCAAATGCAATAATAATATCTTTAATACCAGTATCATACCTGTGGACTCATCGTCGAGAATGTATAAGGTTCTGTAGGAATAGAGCATCCCTCATGAATAGTGCGACCTTGAAATTTCATCATATCAAAATTCTACTAATTTAGTTATTCTTAAATTTCAAAATATATTTTAATAAGCAACATTAAAATAACTTGCTAAATTTTACCTGAGTTTCAATGTCGAATGTATCATTTAGAATATCATCTGTGAAAGCCATTGCCTCTGCAATTGACATAGGCTGTGTAGTTGCATCATGAGCACCCTGATAATCATACGTACAAACAATACCACAAGTGCCACAATGGTGGGGTGGAGCTCGAGGCCTACACATCTCCTCCACACCAGGCTCTACTAGAGGACTCACACACTGTAAAATGGTCTAGGTGAGTGATCCAATCGACTTCATCATGTCCACCTCTACACTGTCCTTAACAATGACAGGAACAATGATATGATCCACCATGGGTCTGCCCAAGGCTCTCGGTGCCAACTATGGATTACTTCTTGCAACAGGTCTATCGTGTGTGGAGCCCCCACCTCTACCCTGAAATTCTAAGATGTCAAAATAGTTTGGCATTTTATTGAGGACAAACTCGCAATAGAGTTTCCTCAAAAAGTATTGCTGCATCTTATGGTTATTGCATGGAGGTTGGTCAAAAACCATCCACCACCGCTCCCAAAATTTCTTTTTAATTAAATCATGGTGGCACCAATGGATGGGGAACCTCCTACATGCATGGGACAAAGGTTCATTGGTTTTTGGGTCTTTAAATAGGGCACACAACTCGTCTTTGATAATTTTTAGTTTTTTTGCATATGACATACCATTAGCATAAAATTGCCTCATATCATCTCTCTTAGTTGACCAAAAATTCATTTGCTTGCTCATTTCTCCTACATGAGTTAAAATTAACTTCAATGATTCAACAATCCCTCTCCTATAAGGGTGGGTTTCAACATGCTCAGTTAATCTTGCAATTAATTGTTGAATGTCTCTTTTATTGTTTTCAATTCGATTTTAAATATTTTCTTCTGTTCCTTGAGGATGCCTATGAATTGATGGAGGGGTTTCGGGTTGTTCTTGTATAGGAGGCTCTTGATGAGGGGGTGATTGTGAATTCTCAATGTTTTGAGGTGCAGATTCATTCCCTGAGAATTAGAACAAATTTTTATTATAAAAATCTATTTAAAGTTGCATTCCAAATCAAATTCAAACTAAATAGAATAAAAATACACACCTCTTTGCAATCTTCGACCTCTTTGACATGTTGGCGACATCCTCATGGAAAATGGCAAGCTAAGGATGCAAACAATGGAAGAGATTTGGTGAGCGCGATTTGCAGACCTGAAATATTTCTTCTCAAGCTGCGAGTTGAAGACAAAATGAGGGTTCCAAACTTGACTTTTGCATTTTATGTTTGAAAAGACATTTGGCATGCACCAAAAGCCTTATTTCGGGGTTTTTTTGATCATTTTTTTTCAATTTGGCACCTAAATTGTGTCATAGATTGGTGCACTTACCCATAGTCACAATTTTATCTAGATCGGGAATAATTGTAATTAAGGTTTAAATACATTTGAATTGTAAACTTCTAATTACATATCAAATTGGTATCAGAGCTTCTTAATAGGAAATTGTAAAAGTGAATGTTAACCAGGTTGAAATTGAAGCAAGGAGAAGGTGCACTTACAGAGTTCAATCCTGAGATTGGAAAATGAAGGTCTTTTCCACAAGTAGAAATGGTAGCTGAACAAAGTCCTACGAAGCTTGATGAAAAATATTTCTAGAAATCATTTCTCGAAATGAAGGCTATGGTGGAAGTTCTTTTCCAAGAGAGGCAAGAACGAAAGAAGAGAAAGGAAGGAAAGGCTAGAAAGGAGGAAGTTGAATCCTCATTGAAAGAAGACAAAGGTAAAGGAGTAGGAGGTGGTTGTGATCCTCCTAAACCTCCATCCCCATCATCTTCATCTTCTTCATCCCCTTCTTCTTTGTCTAAATCTTCTAAAAAGACAACTTGTGCAAACTAATTCACCTTTGTTAAAAATGGATGTTAAATTTGAATTGCCAACCTATAATGGAGAACTAGATGCAGAAAAACTTGATAATTGGATTAAAAAAATTAAAGTTTATTGTTGAATTCAGAAGTTTATTGAGGATTCTCAAAAAATCCAATTAGCCACTCTTCTCTTGGGAGGCACAACCTTAATTTGGTGGGAGAGAAGAATTCAGGAAGATCTAAGGTGATATGGTAAAATTATTTCTTCTTGGTTTGAGTTTATAGCTCCATTGAAGAAACGGTTCTATCCATTAGGTCACATGCAAAAAGCATTAATGAACTGGCAATCATTAAGAAAAGAGAAAGGAAAAAGTGTGCAAGAATATACACAAGAGTTTAGGAATAGGGCTTTAATTTTGGGCATTCCATTGTAGACACAAGAAACTTTGTTAAAGTACATAGGTGGATTACATGAGAGTTTGAAACATACCATACTTATGTTTAATCCAACTAAAATTGATGAAGTTAGTGTGGAAGCTATCCATTTGGAAGCACGCTCAAGGAATAGTCATGAAAATTTGTTGATGAACTCAAGTAAGCACAAAAGAAGAAAGAAAGAGAAAGGGTATGTGCAGGATCATCATGGAAAACACATGCCCTTAAGTGGCGATAAAATTAAGAAAAATCAGAGTTAGACAAATTGACGTAAAAATTTGAATAAGTTATCTATATTATTTCAAAAATATGTAAGAATAGAATTTGTATCAAATTGAATGTAGTTTCTAAACTACTAGGTTTATTTAAAAAATAAAAAATATATTTGATGAAAATTTGAAATTTCAATGCAGTAGTACTTAAATTTCAGGGAAAAAATAAGAAGTAGGTGTCTGTCTAACAACCCTATCCACAATAAAATGATAAATTTTTTTATAATATTTTAGATATAAGTAGATGACTCATGTCCCGATGTGATGCATATTTTTTTGTAATTTTTTTCCAAGTAAATAATTAATTATGATTTTTTTTATTACAACTTTTAAAAAATATTAAAAACTTGTATGTTTGACCATCTTAACTTGGTCAAAACTTCATGAAATTCAATTTTTTTTTAATCCTATAGTATGTGAAGCATAGAATGTGAGGCATGTTTTAGAATTCAAAAAATGTGACACCATTTTAAAGCTATAGATGTTTTTCAATCAGCCTATCAATTAGGACTTTAGTCGCAATTCAAATAGAAAATGAATAATAATAATTTATATTGGTGGAAAGCTGAGAATATCCTTTAAAAACCCTTTTCATTTCATCAATTTTGGGGGAAAAAAAGGCATCAGCCACATGGTCCATCATATCACTTACATATCGCCACTTTTTGGCCCATCATGATCCTGCACATACCCAAAAGAGAAATCACAATGAACAACTACTGTAACGAAATATAATGAGAAACCTTATTGCTCACATTGCAAGAAGAAAGGGAAGGAATATGCAAGATGTTGGAAACTGCACCACGATCAGAAGCCAAAGTGGTTCAAGGATCAAAAGGGTAAGCAAAAGACCACAACTATTGTGTAGGATCTCAAATCGGGTTTTGATGAGGAAACCAAGATTTCAGTTGTGGGTATCAAAGGTAATAATCCTATTGTCAATACTAGTTCTCATGCTTCTTCTCTAAGGTGTAATGAAGTACCTATTGAAAGTAAAAGGAATGAATTTTTTTATAAAAGGGCTATTGCTAAACGATATAAGATTGATACATTCATAGATAGTGGATCACAAGTGAATCTAATCTCTGAACAAGTTGTTAAGAAATTGGTATTAAAAACAACTCCTCATCCTAGACCCTATCCATTGGGTTGGGTGCAAGATAATGCTCAGCTACATGTGTCAAAGTAGTGTAAACTCCGATTTGCAATCACATCCAAGTTTGTTGATGAGGTATGTTGGTGTAATTAATTATTTAATTACACTTTATTAAGTTTACTTAGGTTTTTGTTAGGTAATAATTAATCTAGTTAATTAATAAGTAAGCTTTTTTTAGTTGATATGTTTTTCAGTCAACATTAGGGTTTCATACATTTCTTTTATAAAGCAAATCATCTCTTGTAATATCTTAAATTCTAAATATATCAATTTGCACATCTTCATGCAAAAATCTTGGTTTTTATTGTTTTTCTCTTCTGTGGAAGGCCTTTTGGTTTGCATGTATGATCTTGGTTTCTAACATGGTATTAGAGCCTTGACATGCAACCCCATCTCAGATTTTGGAGAAAATCATTGTAGAGTTCGTTCGGGGTTCCTTGAGGGTATCATGCCTTGAGTTCATCTATGTGGCATTTTGGATCAGATTGGGCTTCATCATTGGATTCAAAGCATTAGAAAAAGTCAAGATTGACTTTTATTTTATAGATTTTGGTCATCATTTGCCAGATCTATGAGGGTTTCAAGTTTCGTGATTTTTTGGAAGCTTTGGAGGTAGCCTAGTTTTTAGAGCATTTTGGAGCAAAACGGACACTACCATAATGTTCACAACGCCCCAAAACCCTAAGATCACCCTTCGTTTCATCATTTTTGAAGCAGTTGGTTTCTAAGACAAATTTGTTTTGTCAAGGAGGCCAAATGGCCTCCCCAGCATGCACTTTGAGGCTGACAATGAAAAAAATTAACAAAACGCATGGTTTTTTGAAATTCTTCGACGCTGCCAGAAGAATTGGGTGGTGTTGCCACCATGCCACCCAACGGCCACCAGGAGTGACAACCCCGTGCGACACCACCCCTTTTCCCAACCAAAGCATTGCCAGCCATTTCAGCTCCCACGGGCCCAGTCAGACCCGCCGCGGTCATATTGGGGACCAGGCCCCTCGTGCCCAACCCCTGGCCACTTCAGCCCTACGCCCTAGTCATATCGGTGACCAGGGTTCAAATATCTTTTGCAGGGGGGTCAATTTTTTGCGGTGACAACCAAATGGCCATCAAATTTACTCTTAGTTGGTGCCAACGTCAGCATGACGTCAGTGACCGTATGACCCTCTTTGCCCCCTTCTAGCCCTGATTTGCCTTCAAGGAGTGGTTTTTTTTGTTTTTGGCATAACTTGGGCATACAGTATCGAAATTGGGAAAACAAGATATTGCTAGAAAGTTGGTTCCAAGCACTTTCTAGTGGTGTAGTTTATTTTTCAGTATTTTTCTGTTTTATGAAATTTATTTCTATTTGAAGTTAGATGTTCATTTATCGCTTTCGAGCTCATAAATGTTTTCCATGATCTCCAGTTTTTGCTATCTTTGCGGCGTTGGAAAGGTATTGAGGAGCTCTATGTTTCTATCCATGAAATTTTTTCTATATCTACCCTAGGGTTATCATTATTCCAGATTTGGCCGGATGGGTGTTTTGGAGATTACTTGGATATTTTGGCAGTTGGGAGGGTGCAACTTGCATCTTTGCACTTCATTTTAGTATCACACCATTCAATAATCTACTGTTGCTTCATAGATTTCAGGGTTGTTCCCATTTGGAATTTTTGAGTGTTCCATGGCATCAAGTCTGCTATTGCATTATTATGATTCTGATATGGTTTCTTGTAAATAGAAGTATCTTTCCTTGCTTGTTGGATTCAGGTTCCAGTGTTACTCCACAGTGTTCTTCCAGTGCTTCTTTGCAACAAGTCATCTCATTGAGGGGGGGTTGTCCCATTGGGTTTTTTCCTCTTTCTCTTACTCTTTCATTGCATTTGTACATGGGTACTTGATCAGGCCTTGTTGTTGGGACCCATTCATTCTTTCTTGCATTCATCTTACTTTTAGGTGCATGCTTTTTAGTCTCCCTAAGTTGCACTTAAGGGAGGGTGTTGGTGTAATTAATTATTTAATTACACTTTATTAAGTTTACTTAGGTTTTTCTTAGGTAATAATTATTTTATTTAATTATTAAGTAAGCTTTATTTAGTTGAGTAGTTTTTAGGTCAACATTAGGGTTGCATACATTTCTTTTATAAAGAAAATCATCTCTTGTAATATCTTAAATTCTAAATATATGAATTTGCAAATCTTCATGCAAAACTCTTGCTTTTTATTATTTTTCTTTTCTATGGAAGGCCTTTTGGTTTGCATGTCTGATCTTGGTTTCTAACAAGGTAGAGTTAGATGTGTATACATCTCAAAACGGCCATTGCAAAACCTATTAATTAATTAATATTCTAAAATTCATCTACATATAAATAAATTTAATTATTTATTTATATCGTTCATTTTTCTAATTCTTCTAGCTTAATTAAATAAATAAGTTTATTTAATTATTATTATTTTCTTCTTAATTAAATTAAAATAATTTTCATAATTTATTTATATTAATTATTATATTATTCTAAATTTGAGTTTTCAAATAATAGAATATTCTTCTAACTCATCCTTCACTCCATATTTAAATTAAATATTATAAATATTTAATTTAACACTTTTTCCTTCACCTCTCACATAATTAAATATTGTAAATATTTAATTACACACCTTTTCCATCTCTCACATAATTAAATATTATTTATTTAATTATGGAAGCTTCTAAAATCCATGTCACATGAAATTAAATGTGTTAATTATTTAATTAATTGGATTATCCTCAATTCCCAACCAACTCTTATAATTAAAAATGACAAATGGAATGTTGTCTCCATTTTTGAAGTGAGGTAGTTTTGTGGGTTGAAAACATTCTTCCAGCTTTCTCTCAACCTTCCACCTTTCTCTCAACCTCCAGAATCTCTCACCATTCATCTTGAAAGGTTCAAATTTGATTGTTGATCTTTTCCAACTAGATTTTTGCCTCCAAAAATCTATAAATACAACCCTTTAGTGACTTGAATTCATCCTAGATTTTGTGAATTTAGCACAGTTACTATAGTTGCATTCAAATCATAATTTTAGCAATCCTTTCAAACATAGCATTTCAAGTTCATAGCATTTTAGTTTCATATTATAACTTAAATCATTTAGCAATGGAAATGCATGTTGAATAAATTCGTTCTCTAAGTTGTCATTCTACCAAAGCCGCTGCATACACCAACTGAGAGCCAACAACTTACAATAGATCCTTGGAGATAGAGGACAATGAAACACTTTTGAAGGAGCTATTGTTTAGAGTTTGTTTTTCTTTTAATTAGTTTCAATTTTATCTAATGTTTCATTGGTGTGTTAGTCTAACTTATTAGTTGTTCCACATATTCTGAGACACATTTTTGGCGCCCACCGTGGGGCGCTGCCCCATTTTTAATATGTTTATTGCAGAATTTTTTGACAAGTGACGGACTGGAGCTGCGATTTAGTGCATACGAGCTGCGATTAATGTATAGTGTTGTGGTTTAGTGAATACGAGCTGTATTTTAGTGCATACGAGGACTATTTTAGCTATTTGACAACTTATTTTAGTGCATTTTCTAGTTCTTTTAGTGCATTTACTTACTGTTTTAGCGCATCCCTATTTATTCCTTTAGCACATTTGTTAATTGTTTTAGTGCATTTACCAGTTCTTTTAGTGCATACAAGGAGTGTAAAAATAAATCCTGATTTCGACACCATCCACGAACAGAGATTTTTCTTTTCTGCCTTAAGTAAAATGAAGCAATCCTAGGATAGACACTTAAATCTAAAATTAATCAATCATAGGATAGTCACCAAACATTATTTTATCTTGGTTAAAATGAATCCCATGCTTGTTGTGAAGCAACATATTTACTTAGTGTAAAAAATTGTCATTTGGATTTAAAATTGAACCATTTATTTGTTGTGATTGCTGGGTAATTGGTTTATGCTCTCCCCTTTATTAGGTGACCAAAATGCCAGACTTACTTTTTTCATTTTATGCATTTCATGTTTTATTAAATCCTTTAGAAGACCTGCCATAGTGGGAAAAAAAAATCACCCTATGGGAACGACCTAAGTGGAAACAACCAAAGCTAGGTTTCCAACCCACTCTAATCAAAATTGAATTTTGGGGAAAACCATATTCAATGGAAGTGAGCAAGATAACCATGCCCAAAATATTTGTTCTAAATATTGAGAGGTCCCCTAAGGGAGTTTATCTATAGCTGCGCCAAATAGATACCTTTACTACAAACCATAGCTTAGAAAGCTAACCGTGTTAGTATCCAAACATCATAATAATCACAACGCAATTTTAAGATGTGGGTTATCATTGCTATGATGACATTTTTGACAAATAAGAGTGAGTCTGTTTGAAGTGTTTATTTTGTTCAGTACCCATGAAAATCTCAAGAACATACACTCTTTGTTTAGATTTTATGATTTGCAAACAAATATTTTCTAGTGTATGTTGTGTTTTTCCAAATTTAAATCAAATAAAGATCATCCAAAACATCAAATTGTCAAAAAATGTCTGTCTTAGTGCATTGATTGGATAGTTTAGTGCATCCTTGGTCTATTTCAGCACATCTGTACTCTATTTCAGTGCATTCATGCTCTGTTTTAGCGCATATGTGCTCTGTTTCGACACATTTATGCTCTATTTTAGCACATTTGTGCTCTATTTTAGTGCATACCTGCAACAGTGTAACACATAGATTGGATAGTTTAGCGCATTTGCTAAAAAAATTAGCGCATTTGTGTACCGAACCTAGGTAATTTTCTGACACCCAAAAATCTACCATTTAGTCTCTTCTTTTTCTATGCTCAGGGTCTAGAAGTCTACAAATTTTGCTAAGAAGTCCCTAGAGAAGAAGATTAATAAGCCAAAGAAGTCTCTCAATTATAAGAAGCTATTGAAAAGGAGAAATTTTTATACCAAAGTCAAAAAGTTTTTCTTGAACACAAAACTTTTATTCATCTATATAACGACTTTGTTAGAGGCTTCACTGATGATTTTCTTTAGAACCATTATATTCATGAGATTTATTTCAAAGAAGAGCTCTTTCTCAAAGGTATAATCACAGTCAGCCTATTTGTTCCTCTTTCATCCCCCAATCAGAAATTTTGTATTCTAATCATCCCGATCAAGTTTTGCAATAGAGAGCTTAGGAGCATTAGGCATTTACAAAAATCCTTATTTTCACAAAACTGTGATCAAACCTCACAAAGTGCAACATCATCTTTATTTTGGATTTTTAGTTTAATTCCCACAATAGGATCATCATCCTTTCAACCAAGGAATCATGAGCTAAAGATTAAAAATTTCATAAGTCATATCAATAGAATCCTCATTCTATTCTGACTTAGATATCCATCAAAATTGCACTATTTCATTTTGTGATCAAAGTTAGTTGAAATTTGGTAAAAGATTATGCCTATTGTCACAAGATCTCGAAAGCACATAGAAGGAGATGAAAGGGAAAGTACATTAAACAACATGAGTGATAAAAGAAATAGTGGTGATAAGGAAGAAAATCCTTTTCACAAACTTCACACTGGGAATAATTTGAGTAATGATGAGATAACAAAAGAAATGCTTCAAGAAGCAAAACATGATCCACAATTCCATACTCTCATGGATATAATTTTGGAATAAAACAAAGAAAGATATTTCCTTTCATTAGCCAATCGACGAGCTAAGCTACCTGCTGATTTTGACATGGAAGGGATTAGAGAGGATCCTAAAGCCCCCCTTAATGATTTTAGTGCTCTTACTCAACAAATAAGAGCATTACAAGGGAAAATAAAGGAAATACAAGGGGGTACAACAAAGAAATATGTTTTGGAAGATATCTACCCATATCCATTTGACGGGAGTCTTAACATGATTCCTTTTCCAAAACATTGCGAGATCCCGAAGTTTGATAGGTATAATGGGAAAATAGATCCCATTGATCATAAGAAGGATTTTCAAAATATGAGCTGAGATTTCACTCATGAAGATATCTACCTAATGTGATTGTTTCCACAAATTCTGGGTGAGGACAATCCATGGAGTGGCTTTATCTAGAGGTCATGGTTCATAAAACTTGAATCATACATGTTTTAATAGATGGGGGAGCCAAATTAAACATTTATAATTTAAAACTGGTCCTTGCTTTGGGATATTCAAAAGAATCTATAGATCCACGAAGGAAAATTACAATCAAAGCATACAATGATGAGGAAAGAGCTTCCAAAGGCCTCATCATGCTACCAATCAAAGTGGGACCTATTGTGAAGAATACATTTTACCAGGTTCTAGATCATGATCTATCCTATAACATACTCTTGGGTCTCCCATGGATCCATGAAATGCAAGCAGTTCTATCCACTTATCATCAATGCTTAAATTTTCCATTTGATGAACAAGAAGTAACAATATCAACAAACCATATTAGCAGTTAGACTTGTTCTAACCTTAGAGAAACTCAAGACACATTTGTCCCACATAATAGAGAGGCTCTAGCCATTTCTACTTCTAAACATAGTGAACAAGCAAGGGAAATGATAAGGAATTTTGGCACCAAGCTAAAATTGAAAGATAGTAGGGTGAGAGAATATTCACTATGTATCTCTAATCTACCCATGTCTCCAAGATCCCATGGTCAACTGTCAACATCAATACAACAGGATACAACATCTTCAACATCAGGTACAAAAGATTTAGTTCCCATCACCAAGTTTGATGGAAGATTTATCAAGGTAGATACTCAAGAAAATGAAGCAAAAGATAGAGCTATCCTTGATTGGATCTATAAAGATGAAGATGAATTTTTCCAACATGTCAAGTTACCCACTGATAAATATGGAAAGGGTTATACAATAATGCAACAAATGGGTTATGAAGGAAATGCCCCTATAGGCAAGATAAAAGAAGGTATTGTTGAACCTATCCAACCAAAAATAATACACCCAAAAGATAAAAATGGGTTAGGATATGGTGAAGATGCAAAGGAAGAAACAATACAAAGAAAATCCAATGAAGAGTTAGCTAAAACAATTCTTAGATTACAAGAAAACAATTCTGACACTGAATCCAATGAATCTGAATGGGAAACCATTTTTGATGATAAATTCTAGAGAGACAAACAGGTGGATGTTGTACAAAAATATGCACCCACACTCACACAAGGGGAAAGCTCAAGGCATTCACTTGACTATGTCTTACAAACTAACCATGAATCAAGTGATGATGATTCAATTCAAAGCAAGACATATTATCAACAAGAGGATACCATCATAGATCTTCCCCATAGTGAGAATGATAATAGTATCATGACCTTAATAGCTAGTGACCTTACCCAACCTGATGATCCATTTCCCTTGGTCCATCTTGAACTCATTGATTGGGAACAAATCGAACCAATTGATATCCCAAATTTTCCCTATGATGAAACCATTGTAAACTTTCTTTGTTCATACAACCCAGAAATAGGTTCCACTAGCAAATCACAGGATCGAAGTCTCAAATAAGAGAGTGCCAAGTTTCTCAGCTACAAAATTAACAATATAAAAGAAAGATCTAATGGTGAAAACCTAACAAAGGCAGTATTAGAACATGAAAAGAGATAAATAAAGAGTGTATCTGATAGTGAAAACCTTTCAAAGGCATTAGAAGATGGGAAACTTGACACTCTCCCTGAGCACTATCAAGAAAGATCTTCTATTTTGATAGAACCAACAAAGGCGATCAATTTATGTATTGTGGAACAACCCAAAGTCTTGCAACTTGCTACATCACTGAAATAAGAGGAAATCCCAAGATTCATAGAATTCCTCAAGAATAATCAAATCAATTTTGCATGGTCATACACATTTATGCCTAGATTAGATCCAAACCTCATCATGCATCATTTATCCATCATGCCGAGGGAAAAACATGTGAAGAAAAAACTCAGAAAAATGCACCCACATGTTGTATTACTGGTCAAAGAGGAGTTAAAGATATTGTTAGATGTAGGATTCATTTGATCTATAGACTATGTAAAATGGATCTCCAACATTTTACCTATATCAAAGCTAGATGAATGAATCAAAATTTGTATAGATTTTAGGGATTTGAATAAGGCATGCCCAAAAGATGATTCCCCTCTACCAAACATAGATATGATTGTAGATGTGACTGCTGGACATGCTATGTATTCACTAATGGATGGATTTTCTGGATATAACGAGATAAATATTTCACTTGAAGATCAAGATAACACAACATTCACATGTCCTTGGGGTACATATTGTTGGAATGTAATGTTGTTCAGACTAAAAAATGTAGGAGCTACATATCAATGGGCAATGACTACAATTTTTCATGAAATGATGCACACATTAATGGAGGATTATGTAGATGATATCTTAGCCAAATCAAACACAAGGGAAGGACATTTAGATATCTTATCTAATTTTTTTGTTAGAATGGAAAAATTTAAAGTCAGACTTAAACCCCAAAAATGCATCTTTGGAGTGAAATCTGGAAAGCTTTTAGGTTATATTGTGTCAAAAAAGGGAATTGAAGTGGATCCGAATAAGGTACAAGAAATCATCGATATGCCACCACCAAGGAACACCAGTCAACTGCACTCATTACAAGGATGATTGCAATCCATCAGGAGATTCATTGTACAATGGTTGGATAAGAGTTTACCATTCACTCATCTCTTACATAAGAATGTTCCATTTAAATGGGAAAATAGGTGTGAAGCATCATTTGATCAGATAAAGCATTAACTAATGAGTCCACCGGTGTTGATTCCAACAGCGCAAGGTAAACCACTCATATTGTACATTTCTGCCACAGAAGTGTCCTTGGGAGCATTATTGGCACAAGAGGACAAAAAAGGAAAGGAGCGAGCAATATATTACATCAGTAGAACATTGATAAGCCATGAGCTAAATTACACTTTCATTGAATAATATTGTTTGGTAGTAGTGTTTACTTCTCAAAATTACAAAACTATATGCTAGCTCATACAATAAAACTTGTGGCTAAGATTGATCCTTTAAAATATATTCTAAAGCAACCCTAACTGGCAGATTGACTAAATGGGTCATGATCCTAAGTGAGCTTGAAATTCATTATGTGGATTAGAAGGCCATCAAAGGATAGGTCATAGCAGATTAGTTTGCAGAGGCACCAATGCAAGTGGAACATCCAATACACATTGATTTTCCTGACGCTGATGTATTCACAACAACCACTAAGCAGTCATGGGAAATTTATTTTGATGGCTTCTACACTCAACATGGCTTAGGGGAAGGAATTATTTTCATCACACCTCAAGGACATACAATTCCAAAATCTTATCGGCTGATGTTTCCTTGTACAAATAACATAGTTGAGTATGAAGCATTGCTAATTGGAATGAGAATTTTATTAGACTGGAGAATCATAGAGCTGCAAGTTTTTGGTGTTTCACAACTTGTCCTAAATCAGATAAATGATGAATATCAAACTAAAGATGACAAGTTAATTCCTTACAAAACCATGGTGGATGATTTCAAGAAATAATTTATTGATATCAAGTTCACGCAAATTCCACGTACTGACAATAAAGATTCAGATGCCATGGATACAATTGCATCACTACTCTAGTTGTGAGAGACCCAAGCACAACAAGATTTCTTGGTGGAAAAATTGTTTTCTCCTACCTATGATAATCCAGAAACCCAAATCATTTGTCACCTAACTGGTTCTGATTTTCCCTTGTATGGCAAAATCTACGCTTATCTTAAAGATATAATTTTTCCCCCAAATTTATCTAGGAATCAGAAAAGGAATTTCATACGCCAATATTCTTGTTACACCCTAATTGTTGACATCTTATATCAACGTGGTCTTGATGGTACCCTCCTTCGATGTCTCAAACACGATGAACCAGAAAAGGCCTTACAAGAGGTTCATGGTGGTATTTGTGGGACTCATTCAAGTGGACTAACCTTGGCTAAGAAACTTGTTAGAATGGGTTACTATTGGCCAACCATGGAAAAAGAATCATTCATCTTTGTGAAAAAATGTCCAAAATGTCAGATTCATGGGAATCTCATTCACGCTCCTGCTTAGGAATTACAACCCTTCACCACAACATGGCCTTTTGCTTATTGGGGATTGGATCTAGTCAACAAGATACACCCATAATCATCAAATGGACACAAGTTCATTATCACGGCCACTGAGTACTTTAATAAGTGGATTGAAGTTGTTCCCTTAATAACTATTATTGACAAACAAATTTTATCCTTCATTCTGAACTATATCATATGCCGATATGACATTCCCAACTTTATTATCATAGATAATGGAAGACCTTTTAAAAATCAAGATGTTGATGAACTCTGCGAAATATTTCACATCGAACACAAGCTCTCTACGCCTTATTATCTGTAGGGAAATAGCTAAGAAGATGCTTCAAACAAAACAATTCTAAAGATTTTGAAGAAAAAAGTCAATGACGCCGACCATGATTGGCATGTCCAATTAAATCCAAATTTTTGGGAATAAAAAACCAGCATTCACACACCAATAGGTGCCACCCCCTATGCTTTGGTTTATGGAGCATAATCCATTTTTCCATTGGAAGTTAAGATTCCTTCACTTTGAGTATCACTGAAGGGGATCATAAATGATGAGGATTATAGAGTATCAAGACTGCAAGAGTTGGAACTGCTTGACGAGCGGTGAAAAAGTGCAGCTAATAATTTAAAGGGTTATCAACAAATTATGTCTCACAGTTACAATCATAGAGTCAAACCATTAAATTTTCAAGTGGGTGATTTAGTCCTAAAAGAAATTCCTAGAAAACAACAAGATAGGGAAAAGAAAGGCAAGTTTGAGCCCAATTGGTTGGGTTCATTCATTATCATTTCAACATATGGATCAGGGGCATATCAGTTATCAACGCCAAAAGGGGACCTGCTTGAAGATACAACCAGCAAAATTCACCTGAAGAAGTTCTATGCTTGAAAAATATAAAACAAAGAAGAGAAAAATACAAAAAAATGAAAAAATAAAAAAAGTCAAAAGAAAAAATCATTGCCTTGATGAAAACCTGGCAAATAGGCATCTTGGTAACAACAAAAAAACCATCATAAAATAGGAAAAAGTGCAATAAAAAAAAATGGTGAAAACGTGGCAAACAAACACTATTTGTGATTTGGTTGGTTCTCCCATCTTTTAGGATACATTCTACATTATTCATATCCATTTTTCATTGGCATCACATGCATGCCTGGCCATCATATCCGCATCATGCGCCCAAAATTTCCTTGAAACGACAAGGATTTAATCATGGCTTGATGATTAGTGTTATCCTTAGCATTAGGTTGTGTCTTATCAGGAGTCAAAGTGCAAGTTCATTAGGGGAAATCCACTTTTGAACCTTTTTGGCAGACAAATGACAACATGTGTCAAGTATGGGAACATCGAAACAACAAAAAAATATCCAATCAAATTGGGTCAAAACAACTGTTAGATAGGAGACTGAACAAATTGGATGATCTTAATCTAATTTAAAATGAATGAAAAAAATGTAAAGCATAAGTTGAATTATTGTTTTGAAATTTTATCACATCATATCTTTGGAGTGGTTCAATGATGTATTGAACTAGAATCACAAGGAAGGAAGATGATTTTTCTTTGATTGCTATCTATAAGCTAATCACTAGTACTATTCAAGTTTTTCACGAGACATAGTGACATTTCAGGATTCACATAAGAAAATGGTTAAATTTTATCTGTTTATGCAAACAATACTCAGGTCATCTTGGTACAATTATACCTCAATTCTTGTATTAACTTGCTATATCAAACATCATGAAAGCAGTACTTAGGTCATCATCGGTACAAATATCCCCTTTGATGCTTGTACTAACTTTCAACATATCAAAAGGCTCAATGATGAAAATTAAGTGCAGAATTGGTTTACAGAATGACAATAGTGAAATGGTTCATTTGGCATTTTAGGATTGCATGATTCATTTAGATTGCATTCATTTTTGTTTTATGGCTATATGATAGATTTTTGGAGGTTGGAAATAGTACATATCTCTTTTTAAGACATCGATTGAGTATACTTGGACATTTATTGCATCTCATTTCATTTTCATATTTTCACATTTTATATCATCATTTAGGTTATCATGATCATTTTCACATCAATTACACCGTACATTTCCATTATTGAATTTCTTATCATTTTCATTAACATTTTTGTTATCGTTATCAACATTATCATTATTAGTTACCATTCATTTTCATTATCATATCATTGTTGATATCATAATCATTATTCATATCATGTTGCATCATATCATTTACATATTAGTATTGACATATACATCATTTTCACTATCATTTCATATCATTTTTTATATACATCATTACATATCATTCTCATCATCATTTATTATTTCATATCATTAATGATTCATCTCATTTTGATTAACTCACAAATATCTTTTTTATGTCAAATTTTCAGCTCATTTTCATATCATTTCATGTATCATTTTCATAATCAATTTACATCAAACATCATTTGCATAATCATACATTGGGAAAAAGAAAGGCGCATCCATTGCATTCATTATATACATACTCCATACATCATGTAGAACCATCAAATCATTTACATTGCATCATCATATTAAATTCATAAAAATTATTTCATTTGCAGGTTCATCCAACCATAAATCATATTCATCAAACCATAATCATCATCATAAAAATTAAATCATCATATATATAAGCATACATTATAGTGCATAAAATGCATCATCATCATAATTTATATCATATGCATCCATCATCATATCATCATCCCTAAGCATGCATAACCATAAACAACATAACATATAGAAACATAAATACATATATAACCATTCATCATAGCATAATCAAAGACAGATGCATATCAAAAATCACCGCTACATATCATAATCTCATCAAAAATAAATGTCCATGGGTACAAGGATATCAAATGTCTGAACAAGATACATAAAGTACAATAAAGGGGTGTATACATAATCATCACTATGGGGCATCTGGATGGGTATCATGACTACTGCTGCCTTCAAAGATGGTGGGTCTCATCAGATATTTGTTGCTTGAGGAACCTATCTCTCATCTGACAAGCTGTAGCACACTCCTGGTAGCACTCTTGGTGTGACTACATGAGTGGGTGCATGATTGGGTGCCTGACTATGTATAATCTATCCTCTGCTCAGGGGGTACCACCTCAAAGTATCTCATCCAATAATAATTTTCCTAGCGAGAAGTCTCCAACCCCTCTACAACAACCTCTCCAATGGAGGTAATCTCAATTGATCTCAAAAGCCTCTTTTCTACCCCCTCTGCCTGTATACACCACTCTTTGAAACTGTCCCACTATGAAGTAAGTTGGGCTATCTGTGGGTCAAGAGGTGGTGGCTACACCATATGTGTCTATAGTTAGCTAATAGTAGCCTGCACCTATGCTAGCTAGCTCTGAAGAGCTTGGACCTATGCCTGAAGTGTATCAATCTGACCCCGTGATGGAGCCCTGATAGTAATACATGGTTCTGAAGTACTTGGTTACTCCACCACTCTAGTTGTATGAGGCCTAGTCCTAAAGGGTACATCAAAGAACACTCTCCCTCCACCACCTCCATCATCCCCATCATCATCATCATCAAAACTATCATCCTCCTCCTGCTCATCAATATCCATCATAACTCCAACAATATCCTCCTCTCCTCCATGTGGCTACTCTACCTATCCCTCTGCCTGTGGTTGTGGCTATCATCATGCCCACTATAAAACCGGTTCACCTAATAGTGGGGCAGGCTCATCCAGATTGGTCAATCTAGGGAATGGATGAGTATAAAAATATGCAGCATAATCCTCAGTCATATGTGCATCTTTCACCTCTGGATGGATATCCCAAAACTCTGGCTATAACCCAGTTTACTCTTCTCTCGCTGCATCAAGTATGATGAAGGGAACCCACTCTACAACATCCTCTTGACATTTGGCATAGTGAGACACACCTTGTGGCATCATTTATAGTCACCCATATTATTTGAGTACCCACATAGCCAAAAATTTCTCAATGATAAATGGGGTGCAGCCAATCAAGTATGTAGTGATGCCACCGTAGGGAAGCTCTATATCATCCTCATCCCATGCCTCATAGTCAACATATGGTCTCTAGATGACTGTATCCATGTCATCTAACACATGCTGCCAGTACTCTAACTTTGTTGTATAGGCTAAACAAGGGCACCTATATATGCATAAACATATGGATGGCCAAGCAGACAATCTCTCCATACAATAGGATGGGTGATGGTGATGTGCTCCCATGCCTAGATCCATAGGAGCATAACTCTAGAAGATATACTCTTCCCATGTATATATACCACCTAATGAAGATCCTGGTATAGATGGACAAGCATGCAAGATCCCCATGCATATCTAGTCTGATGAAGGATCATGTCCTCCAATATCCGACCCCAACCCATTGATAATCCCTTTGACCTACGATCAGGACAAAGGAAGCCACCAATAAAACCTACCAAAAGTGATGAAATTGGGGCATATCTCTCTAGGAAATCTCATAACCACCAACATGCGGATCCTAGAAGAATCATCACAAAGAATCTGTACCTCCAATCTCCTTTTGATCATAGATTACAAGCGTGCCAACCATAGGGATGCCTAAAATCCTATACAGATCCTCTAGTGTAACAATGATCTCTCCAATCGGCAAGTGAAAAGTCTTATGCTCACTATACCATCTCTCGACTAACATAGTCAACAGTGCCTTGTTGACCCTATACTGAGGGATTTTGAGAAGGGAACCCAACTCACATCTAATAATGACCCCAATCTTTGGCTGGGTCAATTTGGGAATCATCTCCCATGTATGAGGAAACCTCTCTTTGCCTAGAGGATTTTAAAATCCTCCTATAACATCAATTTAGCATTCAATCAGATCATCAGCAAGGAAAATCAATCAATCAGGAAATCACATAATCATCAAAATCAACATCTATACTATTTGTTTTTCAATTTAGAAAGAAAATTTATCAGAATCGACATCTTACTATTTGTTTTCAAGTATGAAGAATTTTTTTTCAAAACATCATCAAAATTAAGTTAATCTATCCTTGATGCTACTCAAATTCATCAAATCAGTTGTCTAATAAAGAAACGAACATCAAGAAATCATATCAAAGTTTTAGAAACAACAAAATTTTAATCAATGCGCTAAAATAAACTTTCAAAGCGCTAATTTGACAAATGCGCTACTTTATCCATGAATGTGTTAAAATAGAGGTCCAAAGTGCTAAACCGTCAATGCGCTATTCTATTAGGTGTATGCGCTAGATCATCTAACCAATGCGCTATTATAGCCTATGTGCTAAAATCCCTCAATCTAAGCACTAATCGAGCATCATATGGGTAGGTTTTACACCTATGCGCTAATCTATCTATCTAATGCACTATTCTATCCTATGCGCTAGTTTAACATCCATATGCGCTAAACTGTTTAATAAATGCGCTATCTTGAATGCACTAATATACCTAGGGTATGTGCTAAAATAAGGCTCGCATGCGCTAAATCATATTTCTATGCACTAAAGAAGAATATTCAAAATCTAAAAATTCAAAAAATTCAAGCAAAATTCACCAAAAATTCACAAAGTTGGATCGTGCAATCTTACCGGAGGTCCGTATGCTACTGGTCACTGATGATGGTGGGCCCGCTCGAATCTGTGGCAATCATAGTGGATCGACATCTCAAATATTCCTCTCATAGAGCTCTAAAAATCACAAGAGGCAACTATTCAAATGACAATGACTTTTACCTTTTTCCACCTTTTAAGGGGGTAAATAAGGTAGGGTAATTTTTATTTTCAACCATGTGGCACACAATTTCGGGAGATAAATGAATGAATCTCTTTCAAATCATTTAAAATTTGTGAATCATAATCACAATCTTCAAACTACGTGATTTATCTCCCAAGGGGGCATATAGCATCATTGGTCAATTTTTCAAAGTCAGGGGCAAATTTTTGAAATCTGAATTTTTCTTTGAAGCAATGCGTAAAACACATCACTTCAAAGAGGGGCAAAATGTATACATCTAAAAATTGTCATTGCAAAAATTGTTAATTAATTAAATATGAATTATTTAATTAATATTCTAAAAGTCATCTACATATAAATAAATTTAATTATTTATTTATATCGTTCATTTTTCTAGTTCTTCTAGCTTAATTAAATAAATAAGTTTATTTAATTATTATTATTTTTTTCTTAATTAAATAAAATAAATTTCATAATTTATTTATATTAATTATTATATTATTCTAAATTTGAATTTTCAAATAATAGAATATTCTTCTAACTCATCCTTCACTCCATATTTAAATTAAATATTATAAATATTAATTTAACACTTTTTCCTTCACCTCTCACATAATTAAATATTGTAAATATTTAATTACACACCTTTTTCATCTCTCACATAATTAAATATTATTTATTTAATTATGGAAGCTTCTAAAATCCATGCCACATGAAATTAAATGTGTTAATTATTTAATTAATTGGATTATCCTCAACTCCCAACCAACTCTCATAATTAAAAATGACAAATGAAATGTTGTCTCCATTTTTGAAGTGAGGAAGTTTTGTGGGTTGAAAAAATTCTTCCACCTTTCTCTCAACCTCTAGAATCTCTCACCGTTCATATTAACAGGTTCGAATTTGACCGTTGATCTTTTCCAACTAGATTCTTGCCTCCAAATTTCTATAAATACAACCCTTTAGCGAGTTGAATTCATCCTAGATTTTGTGAATTTAACGCAGCTACTATAGTTGCATTCGAATCAGCATTTTAGCAATCCTTTCAAGCATAACATTTCAAGTTCATAGAATTTTAGTTTCATATCATAGCTTAAATCATTTAGCAATAGACATGCATGTCGCATAAACTCATTTCTCTAAGTTTTCATTCTACCAAAACTGCTGCATACACCAACTAAGAGTCAACAACTTACAAAATATCCTTGGAGATAGAGGACAATGAAACACTTTTGAAGGAGATGTTGTTTAGAGTTTTTTTTATTTTTAATTAGTTTCCTTTAATCTAATGTTTCATTGGTGTGCTAGTTTAAATATTAGTTGTTCCACATATTCTCACACACAAGATATAATTCCGCTTGACATTTGTGGGATGGTTCTAGGCAATCCTTATTTCTATAAAATAAAAGCCATTTTCTATAGGGAACACAATAGGTATCATTTGTTTAAGGATGGAATTAAATATATTGTAAAATCTCATCACATGAAGAATGATAGATCTATTGTAAACACAGGGCATATGAAGATGATTATAAATGCAAGAAATACTTTAACCCTCCTGTCTATAACAACTAGTGATACTAAGCATCAAGATTTGAATCATGATAAGGTGTCATAGACAACACACTATGAGGATTAGTTGCAAGAAAAGTCATGCCTTCAACCAGAGGTGGTAAAAGAGGGTTTGAATGTTTCATTTTCTAATAATGTTCCTGTTCAGGAGATTTAGAATGTTGATACTATTTCCTTCACATCAATTTATTCATTACTATTGCTTGTTATTCTGCTAGTTATTTCTATGTGGACGATGAATGTGATAGTGAATATTGATGAACATGCAGTTGATTGTGTTAGTAAATCTATTTCATATTTCTTTGTGTTTGTGATGGGTTAGATGTTTAGATGATACTAAGAAAGTGGGGTGTCATTTCCCTAGCTCAAATTCTACATAAAATAAACCTTTTGGAGGTCCAAAAGCTTCTCAATGGGGAGGAATGATCCAAGTGGACTAGGAAACCTAAAAATTCATAGTCTCAAAATATGACAAAAAATAGTTTCATCGCATAGAGCTCACCGACATGGTCTTGACGCAACTTGAACAAGATCAAAAGGAGTCCGTCTACATAAGTTATGCACAGTCAAAGGTCCAATCAAATAGGTGAATCAGGGGGCTAGGAAAAAGACAAAAAAATTGATAGCCTCAAATCTAAGTAAGAATGATGCCAAGTTGAAGTTCTCACCATGCTGATTCCAAAACTATATTCGGTTTCAAAAATGGAGCTCGTATGAGAAAAATAGAGCCGGTCAAAGTTTGTAGATAAAAGGAGTTGATAGTCAAAATGATGACGTCAACATAGTGATATGGCATGTATAGTCAACAAATGATCGCGTGGAAGCATCTCGAGTTGATATGTGGTAGTACGACAATATACATGACATCGAATTGGTAAATGACAAGGCATATTCAACCAAATCTTAGCTTGACACGTGGTAACTCTAGCGAATGAAAAATCCCCATGTGGACCATACAAATCATGCCACGTGGCATCCTTGTTGGTTGCAGGGCTGTTTGTTTTTTCAAAATGTTTGGTTGAGACTTAAATGCAACCTTGCTCCTTCTTGCTCCTTCCACTTTATGCACCGACCGTTGCACCCAAATAAGGCACTCACAACCTATCTATGTGCCACTTCATTTTAAATAGGATAAAGAGGCTAAATAGAGAGAAGTTTGGGTTAAACCCGTGACCCATAAATCCCTAAATGCATGCTCTGCCAACAAACCACTACGTAGTTTAGAGATATTTTTGGGGATTATTTATTTTAGATAAGAACTTTAAACTGATTTTTAAAAAATTAAAATATACATCCCCTAATTTTTTTTTGATGAATAGGCAGATATCTATATTAATATAAAGATATAATTACAAATTTACAAAATAGGGGCAGGTGGTAAAAAGGCACACCCTGAATGTCACATGGGAAGAGCCCAAAAAAGCAAAAATATCACATGGGCCCAGCCCAGAAAAGCCAAAATATCACATGGGCCTAGCCCAGAAGTCTAATAACAAAAAGAAAAATTAAGCAGCCAAGGTAGTGCCAGTAGATCCTGGGGGGTCCCTGTCATCCAGATTTTTCCCCCATACATCAATGGGTTTTGGAGTGACGTCGGGAGGAGCACCCCAACTATCATCAACTTTATCTTCATCTTTTTCTTTTTCCTCACGCCGAGGCAAGATTGCAAGAGCTAGCCGAGGAAAACTTTTGCCACTGGAGGGCTGACCAAAGCTAGAAGCAGGCGGAGCATCAGAGGGCCACCCAAAACCGCCACCACCACTCCCCGGAGCACCACTAGAGTGCTAGCCCTGACTAGGATGTGGCAGAGGAGAATGAGCCCGCCTGGGAGGCCGAGAATCTCGCTGAGCAGGAGGCTGGGAGCGGGATTGCATAGATTCACTCCGCTTCTGGCCCTGAGAAGGCGACCGGTTGCAGGAGGAGGAGGGTGAATCAGGGATCTGAGCCACAGTACAAGGTGCATTACCCCAATGGTCCATGAGAACTTGCAGGTGAGCCATTTCCAGTGCAACCTTGTTAGCTTGCACTTGAATCTATAAGATAACATTAGAACATATAACTGCTTTAGCATAAAGAGACACATTAACATCTAAATGAGAATGAGAAAATATACAATCATTTTTGTCTTTCTAGATATTGAAGAGGATTTTCGCCTTGAAAGTGTGCCAAAGCTGGGTGAACTTAGCCAGAGTTCCAGGCGGGTCCCCCAGCAGAATCATATGCCATGAAAAGGGTTCCAGCCTAAAAGGCTGAAAGAAGTCATGAATCCAAGTCCAAAGCTGCTGAGCTCTGGGACAAAACCAAAAAAGGTGCTTAAAGCTTTCAGACTGCCCACAAAAAGGGCAGCGAGAGTTGGGAACCCCCAAATGAATAAGCCGAGAACCCACAAGCAAGCCTTGGAAAAGAATACACCAAGCAAAGTGGGCCAGCTTTGGATTAACTATTGCAGACCAAGTGGCATCAAACCTCTTACGCCAAGTATGGGCCGAGGAATTAAAAAGCCACCTCTAGTTCAAAGAGCTGATCATAGGAAAATGGGGTGAAAGCCACCTATAACCAAGCCGCGGTTTGTAGCTCCGGAGAGGAGTATTTGGAAACCATTTCTAGTCTTTCCACCAAGGTTTGTGCCCATGAATGCCAACTTTGTGAAGTATTTCTGCTAGAATGGCGCTCACTAGCCCATCAAAAGTAAGACGATCCTGGTTTTGAAGACTGTACTGGGCTTTAAAAGCATCCCACTACAAGAGACGCATGGTACGCCAGTGAAAGAGCTACTACAGTGTATGAATGCCCTTCTTATGAAATCTGAGGGCCTTGAGCCAAGGTGACTTGGCTAGGGGTTGACCATTTTGAGCCAAAAGGGAAGACCACCAAAGGTTATGCTGGTTGATGGAGAGCCCATCACAAAATCCAACCCCGACCCAACGGAGCCAAGGCTTAACAGTTTCCCAAGAGCGCCAAATGCTCTTAGCCACAAAGGAGCCCACAATTTGAACTGACTCCCTCATAACCAAGAGGGTTTGGAGACCGATTCCTTTCAAGTGAAAAGATAATCCCTTAGGATTTTTAAAAGCCGATTCATGATAAGTAAGGCCTCCAAATAATATTTTAAAAGATATTTTAAGATATATTGAGGGGTTTAGGAAATTCAAGAAAAAAATATTAAGGGTTTTTAAGATATTTTAAGAGGATTTGAAGATTTATTATTGTAATTTGGGAGATATTGGTATATTTGTAAAATAATATAGTTTTAGCCCATATTAGCAAATAAATTGGTCTATAAAGGAGATTTTTGGCTTTGGAATTAATAGAAGTTTACTTGGAGAAATAATTCCAGTGTGAGAATTTTTGGAGGAGAAGAATTACAAGGTGTTATTATACACCAAAATTGTAAAAGTGAGAGAGATTGTGAGGAATTTTGTGCAGGTTTTGAAGCTTGAATATTGTAAGAAGGCATTTTTAGGTGCTTGGCGATATTAATGAAAGTAGTCCAACATTGAGAAGCAGACCTAGAGACATAGTCCTTTGAAGGATGAACTCCCTTATCAATCTGTGTCTAATATTTCTATCTTCTGTCTCATTCTTCTTCTATCTCCCATCTTACATTCTCTCTAATTTAATTTCAGTTTATTTTTCAAATTAGTATTTTATTTATAATTACAACATTTTAGTAATTAGTAATTTCATTAATGTAAAAGTGAACCTAGCTTGTAATTTCAAATGTTAAACAACATAGTCACACAATTCTGTTTGGATCGAGAATAATTGTAATTAAGGTTAAATACATTTGAATTGTAAACCTCTAATTACAGATCAATTCCTTAGAAAAAAAGGACCTCTAACTAGAGTTTGGATTTTATCACAATTGAGGTGGTTGGTTATTTTATTAAAATGCCACAATAATAAGGGTTTATGGTTCCCTAGTTGCACCCATACTTTTCTTAAATCCATCCCAAAGAAAATTTCCTTCTTGGAGATCATCTGATAGTCGGATGAGTCATATAAGATTCATTTTAGGAACTAAAAAATGAATTCCATCCTACCATCTACATTGAGCTTCTCATATTTTCAAGTCACTACTAGATAAGGTTTGGAGCCACTACTAGATAAATTGATACCCTATAGGATGAGGGTAGAAAAATTAAGAAGATGTGATCTTGAGCATTTCATCCATGATGCTAGGATACAATATAAAATTTCTATATTCATGTATGAACATGACCTAATTGAGGACTTGATAAAAAAATGATCCTCAAAACAATAGGATAAAAAGAGAAGAGAATAGTGGGTAAACATATAAATTACAAAGGAAAGGAGAAAGAAGGCGAATCCTTCTTACAAAGGGGCATATATTGAGATTCAAGTCCTAGTCCTTAGAATAATGACTTAGTTGAATAATGCAACCAGTTTATTGAATAATGTGCATTTGAATCGGCCCAAGGTAGATAGACCTAGTCTATCCTAACAAGTGGAAGAGAAATCAAGCCCACAATAGGTCACACCATTGCAGTAGATTTATCCTATGATATAATCTCTGGTAGATTACCACATTGATCTTGATGAATTTCCAAATGATTCAAACATGAGGTAGGTGATATAGCCCCCATCTAGGGTCATGGTTGAAATACACTCTAATGATATAATGCTGATAATTTTGAAACTAGTGGGCAAGTGGTGGATGATATTAGATCCCTAGCTTGTAGTGAGTTTATGTCAGATGATAAATTCATCAACACCTAGGAATTTAAAGACTTCTTCCTAAAGAATAAGGGTAGATATTTTAGGAAGAGAATGAAGGAAGAAAAAAAGGATCATAGAAGAAAATAAAGATGAGATCATAGTAGAGATATGGGATGATGTCAATGTTGACCTAGAGAACATGATCCCAAAAAGGGAAGGGAAAGTGTAAGAAAAAGTGGATGTCTTCTATTATAGGGACATGGTATACCATATTCCATTACATTTAATACTATCAGTAGACAAGAGGGAGATAACCCCATTTTTTCATTTACAAATCAGGCATACACATTATATTTTGGGTTGAGTTTTCATCCAATGTATGAGACCTTGGCAATTTGGTCTATTTTCCATGATACCAACAAACCCCAAGTAAGAAATTATATAAACGAAATGACTGGTAAGTTGATTTTTGTAGAATATTGGGGGATAATAGTTCCCTTCAAGCAAAAAAATTAACCGTGAACACAACTATGTTCATTGAAACAATAATAAGGAAGTTGGAAGTAGACCTTGCCAAGGTAAATGTTTTAAATCTAAAGTTATAGGATCAAATTAATGTTGTCATTGGATTTCTTCCACCTTCTTAAGATGTGGTATGGGATAAAGGAAGCCAGTAGAAAGAATCCCATACTTTGGAGGTAAGAAATTTAAAGAAGGAGCTCACTAGGAGTAGGGAAGAAGAGAAAAAATCTCAGAGGTTGCTGATCTAGCCTATTTAGTCATAGGCTATCCTACATTTTAGTCCACCTAGAAAGAAAATAGAATATTTACAATATGATTTTTGTACATACTACTCATGTCTCAATAAAGGATCGACTCAAGAGTATCTAAGATATTTGGAGTCTAAGTAAGAAAATAATTAAAAAGATGATGGAGATAAAATTTTGATATTGATGCTCCTATTAAATTGTGTATTATTTTGAAGAATTTAGATGCTATTGAGGACAAAACGGTTATACATGAGATTTATTAGATTTCTATGGAGTAGTCCTTAGATTTTTTTATGGATCTTGAGCATGGCATTATGCACAAAATTTTATTTGATGATAGAGTGGTAAAGGATTATAAGATGTGGAGAGATAAGTTCAATGCTATCCTATCTCCCATTATGAGTTCTATTTTTCTAAAAGATGATATGGATATGGACAAGTGCAATGTTTTTATGGATAGCTTGATAAAGTTAGAGACAAGTCTTATAAAGTTTTTTCATTATTCAAAGAAGTAGATTGCGAAGGAATATTATTCTCATTTAAACTATGTTAGGAGAATTATAATATCTCCTTAACCTTCAAAAAATAAATTTACATGGGTAGATAAATATATCTGACAAATCATGTGCCCTCTATTTTCTCTCATCATGAAAATAAGAGGAATATCTTATGCAACAACTTCTACGACTATTTTGTCTTCTAGAATTATACCTTTTTGTCTTTACCAAAGTAGTACTAGTTTTGTCTTGATCCTTTAGACAAGTTGCCAAATAAAAAAATGACATCTGTTCATGGCTTTAAGATTTTTTCTTCCTTGTCTCTATAAAAGGGAATTTTGAGCTATCATGTAAGGATATTGGATATATTGTAAAGAGAGAGTGTTGTCTTAGTATATGTTAGTTTGGTCTTCGTTTTTCCAAGGAAAAGAATGATTGCAAATGTAAAGTTTTGTTTAGCAACATACACTTTCAAAAGATGAATACATTGCATGAAAGATTCAAAAGAAATTGTCTGGGCCAATATACATTTTGTCCCTCTTATGAATAAAATTGATCAAATATCTTTTGATGTTCATCTTTACATTATGGATACAATGAATTTTTCTTATATAACTTATGTTAAGGTGTAGAGGAGGAGATTTTGTACCCTCAAGATGATGAGGTCCCAAGGAGAAAATAACCCTCAACTAGGTCACAAAGATCAAAGCTTAGGTGACAAGATAAAATGATGAAGTTTGATTATTTGTGTTTATGTAGAATTAAAAGGTGAAAGTCTCATAATAAAAAAGTGTAGGTCATAGAGGTTTCCTAGAAAATCTAATGAGCTCTCTGCCAAGGATGACAGTGCAGTACGTGGACATCCTCACAACAAGTTATAATTTTATACGGACCAAAAATTGAGCATACTACTATTCTAATTGCTAAGAACTTTGAGAAATCAAGGAAAATTATGGAAAGTAACATAATTAAATTAATACAAACTAAAAGGAATGTGAAGAAAAAAAATGAGAGGATGGAAAATCACTCGTGTAATAGACCGAGAAATGGAGCCTCCAACAAATAAATGATTCTAAAACCTACACACATAAAACCAAAGAGAAATATTGGGGCTATTTAGGGACTTTCCTCAGTCAAGTCCCTACTTTGGTGTTTCCACCTCCATAGAAACTAGATAGATATGCAGATCGAAAGATAAATAGATTAGATGAAAAATATATAGAAAAGGGATGTGATAAAGCCCAAGATGCTCAAAGAAACAAGAAAAATATATATTACATACAAGGCTTGAGGATTCCAAAGAGAGAGAGCTATGATAGCCAAGAGAGCTATAAGAATAATTGTGAGATCTTGAGAATGTTGTAACAAGCTGTAGAAAGTTGTGTGAGAGTGAGAGAGATAGATTCAAAGAGAAAGAAAAGAGAGAATGTCTAAGAGAAAACCCAAAGAGATCCTAGAGAGAAATTATGGAGTGAAAAGATAGATTTAAAAGTGAGAAGAGGAGAGAAAATGAGGCTACCAAGTTATTACAGATCATCCTGAGCTATTTCCACCAATCTAAGTAGGTGAAAAGTGGTGAAACACTCAAAAATGACCTTTAAATGTTAAAAAATTCCTTGAGAATGATGCATTGGAATTCAATTCCAATAATTCTAGCACAAAGAACTCCAATTTATAGAGTTTCAACTCTTCCTCACACAAATCAACACTTTTGACCATTACACATTTTTAATTCTTGATTGTGATAGGGAATTTGAAAAAATATTTCTTTCATGCTTGTGTGAAAAGAGCATGAGATGGTTGTACTTGTCTCACCAGTTCTAGTAACAAATTTTTTTCCATTGTATACCTGGGTAGAATGAAGGGGGAACTTGTGAATCCTTCCACCTCAATATATGTGAAAGTAGGAAATTGAATATACCAGCCTCCAACCAATCAGATAACACTCTATGCTTCAAGGGACAATCTTTTGGCTTTGTCGCCTTCCATTAATCTCACTAAACTCATAGAAAACATACCCTCCAGTAATGCTCCTGGTATTGGTGAATAGTAATTTGGGGCATATGAGCATAAATCAAATTATTCCCTGGTTCTCTACCTAGGGTACCAACTCTGTTCAATCCTTGTATATTTTCCCTCAAGGCATAGGAATAAACAAAATCTAAAGACATGGTGAACCATTTGGTGTCTAAGAATGTTATTATCTATTCATGTAGTTTGTCACTAATAAAACTCCCCCAATGAATTTACATAGGGCCTTCCATTATTTTCACTATAAGCCCGAACATCCAAGGTTCAAATTTGTTGGCATCTTTGAGTCCATCTATCCTACTCAATAGGGTTATTATGTCCTAAACATCTCGAATAAACATTGACCTTGAGATTTGACTCATTTCCTTCATAAGGTTCTCTTGGCACCATGTTGTACTCATAAACTTCCTATTTTATTCTTCTACATTCAAGTATGTTGTGGCCAAGACATGCATATTCAACAGATTCATCTATTTGAATGTGGGGAGCCCAAATGTGTATACGATTCCCTTTGTAGAGAGGTCTATATATACTCTTTCTTATTTCTCATTGACCCTCTTGTTTGGGTCATACCAGCTCATACATTCTAGTACCAGTTTAAGAGCATCCATTTCCAATGAAAACCCTTCTACCAAATGTAGTCCACTTATATTCTTAGCACATTGAGAGGAACCTTCTTGTTGAATCTGTGTGGAGAATTCATGATCACTAAATCCTCCTGGGTGAGTATCTATAATTGTACCAGTAATTGATATGACTCGTGAAATGAGGAATTTGAATTCCTTGTCTATTTTCTTCTTCTTGAAAGTACTCATATTTCTCTTGATTTCTTGAATTATTAGAAAATATTTGCCTTGTGTGTGAGTTAGGGTTAAATTCAATTATCCATTTTCAATAATTCATAAAATTTCTTTATTCATAGCATTTTTAGTCTATATTTAGGTTAAATTCCTTTAAAATAATCAACATTTCAACAACCTAACTAGTGGTAATTCCTTTTAGCCTAAGCCATGCATGCATAAAATAATTAACAAAAATTTAATTACTAGAAGAATGTACTTGGTTTCGCCGATGATATGGTTATCTGAACATAGGTTCAAAACCCTTGGTAGTTGTGTTCTTTTGATTTCAAGACTTACCTTTCTTTGTATGCCACAATCTTAGTTTTAATTCTTTGATGTCCTTATAGGTGAGTAATCTAGCACAAGGTAGAGTGTTATGAAAGAAATTGCATGCTTGAGGTGGTGCCAAATTCGTGCTCTATTTTCCACATTCATTAATTTATTTTGATATGCATTAATTATCTTGAATAAAGGCACAATCATTTTGGATTAGGGTTCAAATTATGAACTCCTTGGTTCTTGTGTAGGGGCCCACCATTTGAGAGGAAAGAAACAAAAGTGGTTAACATGACATGCTTATGTGTCACTTTAATTCTTATGAGGGGAAAGGCCTTAGAGGCAATGCCTATCTTGGATAATTTAACGATTAACAATTAATCAAGGTTTGAATCATCCAACATCAGACCTGAAGAATTACTAGGAGTCAGGAATTTTACCTACTGGGTTCATGAGAACCAAGTGCAAAGAATCACATGAGTAGGACCCTACGGGTAAGACCAAGGTGGAATCTCCCTTTACGATTAAATTTAGGGATGTTCAAATTGAAGAGGTAGCAGATGTAGGTAAACAAAGGAAGCCTATTGCCAAGAAGAGAAGGCACTTTTCAAGGAGAGAGGTTGAGAAAGATAAAGATGAAAAGGAAGAAGTGGATATTGCTGCTTCTTTTCTCAAGAGAAGAAGACTAGTGAGAATGTCACAAAAAGAAAAGGAAACTTCCAAATCTATAAAGGAGGTTGAGACACCTATGGTAGACATAGAAATTTCAAGGGAAAAAACACAGGTATATATGAGGAGGTCAAGAAATCCTTCCCTAAAGGATGCTGCTATAAAGGAGGATGTTCCTATGACTGCCCCCATTGTTGAACAGGAAATTATCTCCATTCCTTAGGATATTGGTATTGTACAAGAGGAGCCAAGGAAGGATGAAGATCCTAAGGACTTGGGCGAGGAGGAATTTCAGGAGGGAGAACTTTATAATACAGAGGAAAAAATTGACAAGGTGATCCAAACTCCCTTAGTAACATATGCAAATTCACCTATGAGAGAGAAATTGAACAAATCCCCTCAATAAGAGGAAATATCAGCTAAGATGCCTTCACCAGTGCAAGTTATTGTGGAGGAGCAGTTGCAAGACAAGGAAAATACAATCATGGATATCCCTAATATACCAAGCATTGAGAAGGATGCCCATAATGACCAATAGGAGCAAGATAAGAAAGATACAGTGCCAACTAAGTCTACTATTCCAAGTTGGTTGAATAAAGAATTGAAAAGTAAACCGATAATAGTAGAAGATGCTCCTCCTAATTGGGATGACCTAACGACCAATGTAGAAAGGGGAAAGACTAAGAAGATGGCTAGAGTTATGTCCCAGATTGAGAGAGATAGGTCAGACAATAGAGTGGCTCACATTGCTACCCCTACTCTGGATAAAGATAGAGATAATATGACTTCCAAGGATTATCATGTGTAGATTATTGAATTAGGGCATGCATCTATGGAACAAGACATTGAGGAGTATGAAGGCTCCAGTGCTATAATTGTAGGCAGATTGAAGAAGGTTGTACAAACCAGGCATGAGTTGGAGAAAGAGAATAAGAAATTAAAGAAGTACTTGCAGGAGTTGATGAAACCCTTGCATTCCATTGGCTCTTCCTCCTCTGCTGCAGGTTTCTTGCCTTAGGAAAAAAATCTCCGAGCCTGAGAATATGAAAGGAACCACACTTGCCACAGTTGCTTGGTTGCAAGGGGTTCAAACTAAAGGAGATGTTTCTATCAAAGATATCTTGTCAACCGGAGGGGATTCCATGAGATCAGTGGACTGGTTGAAGGTTGTGCTTGTTCAAGACAAAGAGGATACTGATCTTCTACTATAGAAAACTAGAACGATCATGGATTTTACCGAAGATAGGTTGGTGAAGAGTGGGATTATTCCTTTCTCAAGGGTTTTTGAACCTTGAGAATGGTTCAAAATCTTGTAGATGAGGCAGAAGGCCTTGAAAAAGATCCACAAACAAGGAATGCAAATTGAGGACACTTTGACTGATATTCATGATAAGTGTATCTCATTCTTTGAAATTATGACAGGAAAGAAGAAGTTTGCTCTGAAGCATCTTAATCTGGAGCAACTTAGAAAATTGTGGACAGATGCGTATTCTCCAGTTGGTGAGGGACTAGTCACTGAACATCAGCTAGATGATGCTGCAACCTACATTGCAGTCATTGAAAAATACTTAACTAATAGGGCTGATTGGGATGGTATAGTGAGGTAGGCAAGGGATGATATTAAGTCTCTTGAAAGGAGAGTTAGGGTTTTTCCTGTGCCACCTGTTGCTGAGCTGGATAGAGTATTGTTGGTCGTGCATGGTGAAGAAGATTGAGCTAAGAACAAGGATGGGAAACAGTTATTGTAGACATGGAAAATGTACATTCTCGATCCGACACACTTGATCCTGATTAATAACGATATTTCCTCCAGAATCACACTCTCAACATTTCATCGTAATTCTATCCCTTAATCTAATGAATCATTATGTATTTGATTAAGTCTATCACCTCCTCTGATCAAATTAATCAATTTAATTTAATTAACCTTACATCTCTGTTTAATTAAATAAATCATTTTATTTGATTAAATTCTCTAAAGTCCTCTTATTAAATTAAATAAATTAAACATTATTTAATTTAATCTAACATATTCCTCCTTAGTTAAATAAATCAAAATCATTTATTTAATTAAACCCTTCCTCTCAATTTGATTTAAATCAATTTAAGTCTAAATTGTCACATCTCCTAATTCCTCATTAAATTAATCTCAATCACTAAAATTCTCTAGAGAATGCAACTTGCACAATAAATCAATTACTTTGATTTATTAATTCATCTATTTTCCCTCACAAAGCATCAAAAGGGAATATTCCCTCATTTGAATTCAAAAAGGCCAGGTGGACTCGGTCCTTCCAACAAGACATTCAATGCCTCTTACATGTCCTTGTGCATTGAGCCAACTGACATTAACTCCATTTCTCTTTCCCTCTCACATGTCACATTCAAATTTCAAATTTGAATCTAATGGCATTTATCATGCACATTGACCAAAATGTGATCATTCCTCCTCCAATCACATGTGGACAAGTGGCCACTTCTCATTGGTTGGTCTTTTATCCCACATTCATCCAAATCCCTCATTCTTCCAAATTGAGAATCTATAAATGAGAGACTCTTCCTCTCATTCAAACATCCACATCTTGAGTAAACTTACTCTACTCAACTTCATCCTCAAAGCAAGATCTTAGCTAGGTTATTGCAGGTTTTCTCAAGAACTCACATTGTTCTTCATTATCAAGTGGATCAATCATCAACAATCACACAAAGGAGTTGGGAAAGGGCCAATTGCAACACTTCATTGGCACCAACTCCCCCATGGGATCAAGAGTTTGCTTATTTTAGATAGATTTAATTTGGTTTAATGAATTGTTCTTCTTTTTTCATTTCTATCTTAATTTTGTAAATGGATTTCATGGGGAATCTTGATTCTCACTTGCATTTGATCTAACATTATGCTTGTTTGCTATGTTTGTGCATTTGCAGGATTAGGGTTCACATTTTGGCGCTAGAAGGAGGGCAAATCTGGAGTTCAAATCATGTTTTTTGTTGAAAATTCTGCTGTTTTCTATTTATTTGTTGTAGGTTACAGGTCCACGACACTGTATACACCACATTTGCAGGTGCGGTGCTATATTGCACTGCCTAAAACGCAAACTCCGCCGCACCCGCAAACTCCACCGCACCCAGAGAACCACACAGCGCTGTTTAGCACCACACCTGCAAACTCCACCGCACTCAAAGAACCACGCGGTACTGTTTAGCACCGCACCTGTTCCAAATAGCGCCGCACTTGCAAATAGAGCCGCATATGATTTTTTGTTTTTTCACCCGATTTTAAAATGGCCGTATCTTGGTCATTTTTTAGTCTTTTTCGAAGCTTTTTTTTTTGAAATGGGGTAGAATTTCATAATATATCCAATGGTGTAGGTTTTTCTCAAATTTGATACAGTTAAAATTTTTAAACTTTCACCTAATGTCAAAACACCATGAAACTTAGTCTAAATTTTAGGGTTTATATGCTTAATCTTTTATCTAACCCTCATATATTCTTATTTCTTGATTTTATATAACATTTGAAGCTTGTATTGCAGGTTTTAAAGGATCATGAAGCATGGAAATGAAAGAATGAAAAATTATCACATGATTGTAACAAGTGTTTTTTAACACTTTGGGAGAAATTATAATCCCTTTCCAAGGATTTGTTTACTTTCATGCTCTTAGGACACTAAATTTACTTTGGGATTAAAAAGAACAAGCAATATTTCTTTATGACAACATTTTTGCTTTGTACAAAGTGTTTTTAAACACTAAAGTGTTCTTTAACACTCTATAAAGGATTTGATAAGTTCTTTGATTTTAGGACACTAGTTTTACTTTGGGTTCTAAAATTAACAAAGTCAAATTTCCTTTCAAAAGTTGCCAAGGGGCTAAAAAGAACTTTAGGCCAACACAATAGATTTTGTTTAAAGGATTAAAAAATTGAACAAGGCAAACTCACACTTCATTTGGTGCTTTTAAAAAGAATTCATCATTGCTTTGAAGATTAAAATGAACAAGTGTCTTTTATGTTTTGCAAATTTTTTCACAAATTAACATCATTAAAATGTGTATGCGCTTCTCTCACGCTATATAGCGATCTTGAGAATCAAAAGCATTTTGGTGATATTAACTTGTCAAAAAGATTGCCTCCACATTTCGATTTGGGCACTTAAAATTGAACAAAACATGCGAGTGTGAGCACGATATATTGCGGAGGTTCTCCCCTTTGTTTTTCAACAAGGGTTGTGTGAACGGCGGGATATGTTAGCTCACTTTTGTTAACTTAGAGGGCCTGCCTTGTGGGAAAAAGTAATCACCCAAGGGAACGACCCAACCGGGAACACGCTAAAGCCAAGCGACTTCCACCCAGGATATAAATGTGGATATTGGAACAAAGGGAAATATCACGAGGATTATTCCAACGAGATGGACAGCAATAGACTCTTGCTGATGTTGGATAATCCCCAACGAACGAAATGCCCGAATTAGAACCCCTTATTTAGAAAAAGGCCAAAACCTTGTCTATCTTGTTGGTGCAAAAGGTTATGTCCTTTGAAGCTGCCCCACGTAACATGCGGTCTTGTTGTGGAAATGGAAGGTATGCTATGGGAGATTCATGGGTACTAATGCTTGGCTGACCCGAATAAGTGAGTGCTATGGAGGGGAGCCAGTGTGGTCAAACATTTAGCCATTCACACAAGATATACGTAGCTAGATTTATCCAAGTGGGAACCCAACAAGATATTGCCTCATCATCCTAGGAGTGTAAAAGTGCTTGGAAGAAATACATTGCTTGGTCCTCAAAACACTTGAAAACAAACATTCACAAGACCTTCAAATTTCAAACCCCTTGTAGGAAACAAATACCTCTTGACGAATTTAGGCACTCTTGCTTTCCCTAGGGATCATATTCCTAGAGGTTTCTAAGTGCACAAATTCTACCATCATTTGTTTTCAACAAGGTTAAACATAAGGAAGTTTTGCCCTATTTTCCTCGATTTCTACATAATGGACCTTGTGGGATGAGAACGAAAGTGGGACATTAGACACATAGTTTGAAAAGAATAAATCAAGAAAGTGTTTGTGGTAAAAAGGACCAAATCTAAGCAAGATAAAAGACATTTGAACCACACATGCGCTTGGTCCCTTTTGATTCATTTGGTTTCCATACAACCATTGGTATTTTGGTTTGAATTACTCCTAGGGAAAAGCATGTTCTTCATCACCTTGGTCTTGTAAGTAAGTCCTCATAGGGTCATCTAGGATCAAAATCATCACTTCACCCATCTCTCAAAAATCAATCAAATTTCATCTCACCAACAACTTTTGGAACTTTGCAACATCTCTTATGCTAGCCTTTTGGAAAATCAAAATCATCTTGTTTGACTTAATGCACCTAGTCAAATTATCAATCTTCTTGAACAAATTTACCTCTAGGATAACACAACTTTCTAAGGTCTACTAGTTCATGATCACTTTCATTTGGCTTAACACACTTAGCCAATTCATTCTCTTATGCGAGTTTTCCCTAGGGTTTATAAGTTCACCATCATCTTGTTTGGCTTAACGCACTTAGTCAAACTATCAACCAATCAAAATCAAATCGAATCAATTCCTAAAGTCTAGCATTGATCCAAAGTTCCTAAAAATTCAAACACCTATATCACTCACCCTTTCATCCTCCATCCCATCATTAGTCCTAAACCCCTTGGAGGTCAACAAGTTCAAAACACAAGAGGAACATGGAATATAAACTCGACTCATCCATCATGAGTAATCCAAGTCAATCAAACTATCCAAGTCTCATAATGCCAATTGATTATCGAAACTCACATTTATACATGGCATCATTATCTCTTCCAAAAAGTACATCGAATGTGAGTATGCCCAATCCAAAGTTTGGAACACCTTTCCAATTGGTAGATTTAAATCCAAGTCCAAATTTGAAAATCTATCAACCAAACGCTCTATCCATGAGTTTTCCAAACAACATTATCCCACCAAATCCATACATTCCAAGTACAACTTTACCAAACTTGAATATTTTGAATCCGCACTTGGTAAATTTTGGGGTAGACATGTTTGCAAATCCAAGCAATATGTTGATGAATCTAGGTATTGATCCAAGTGAAGGTAACACCATGCAAAATCAAAGTTACCTAAATCAAGGCAATATGATTCCCAACCAAAAAAATGTCCAAAGTCAACCTATAATGCCAAATCAAAACATCATACCCAATCATCCCATTTTCCCATCGATATTGCAACAATAGGTGGCAACCATCCAAGCAATCCCAACAATCAACACCATCCCCAACCCACCACTACCACCAAAACACAACATGACTAATTCATTCTCCATCATGTTGCAAGCCGCTCAAGAAGCTTCCTGCAAAAAGGCTCTCCGAAACCAACAAGCTGCACAGCTAGCTGCTCAACAAGCACAAGCGACTCAAGTAGCCCAACAAGCACAAGTTCAAGCTCAAGCTCAAGCCCAACACCAGGCTCAACATGAACAAACACAATTTAAGGCATTATTGCAAGCAATCCATCAACAAGCAGCTCAACAACAAGCCCAACAGCAAGCATTGTTGGCACAACAACAACAAGCCCAACAACAAGCATTGTTGGCACAATAGCAGCATGAAAAACAACAAGCGTTGTTGGCTCAACAGCAAATGCAGGCCTTACTCCAACAACAAAGCTTGCAACTGATTCCCACCACAATAATTCAAAATGATGATCAAGATCCTTTCACCAATGATAATGTTGAAAATGTCTCTACATCATCTAATGAGTTAGAGGACATATCTCAAGAATTCACTCCAAAGCATGATGAACATCTTTCACCAAGGTCTAGCAATGATCCTCTCCAAAACATATGGCCATCCTTTGACCTCATGACATTTGAAAATATTCCTATGCCTAATGAAGATATCCAAGAAAGAAATCCATTCTTTGAAATTGACCCATGTCAAGAACTTGATCGAAAGCATGTTGAAAGCAATTTTGAAATCATTCAAGATCAAGAATTTGCATCTCCAAGCTACTACAATGATATAATGGACACTCTCCTATCTATACAAGATGTTGCAAATGATGACCATATCCGCATAGTACATACTCCTCCATCTACCCATGAGGTGCTTTCTTTGGATGGACACGCAGATGATCTTCATTCAAAACAATAGTCTCCTACTCTTAAAATTTATACACATGATCAAGATATAGAGAAATCCATAGACATATTAGAAACAAATCATGAAGAAGGCTTGTACATAAGTCATGAATCAGAAACATCCTATGACGTAAGTCATGAGGAAGACTTTTGTGTGGACAACGAAGCATCAACACTTCTTGAAGAAGCACTGCAATCTGATATGTCACAAGATCAAGCTGAAGAGATCAATCAAGAATTTATCCCACATGTGGAGGATCCTATCACTTATAAAGTTGGATCACTCACCTTTCTTAGGGCAAGCTATCTTTTCAATAAAGAAGCTGACACTTTTGAAGAGCCACGACAGAGCAGAGAAGGATTAGCACCTTATTTCCAAGGTAAATCATATCTTATTGCAAACAAAATGTTTCAATAGATGAATTATCAAGGTAGAGGATTAGGCCTAGATGAACAGGGTATCCTAGAACCAGTGTAGATTTTTGGTAATCTTAAACATCAAGGCCTTGGTTATTTAACAAGCGAGGGATCTAAACATGTAAGTGATACCTCTACAAAACTGGGGGCAACTTCATCTCGAGCAAACATCAACATAGGGGGCATGAAGGATCCTTATGGTGAAGCCAATGCCAATGCTACGACCTACCACATCATGAATCTCCATCCACCCATCACCCCATCCATGAATTGGGACAAATGTCAAAACAAAGACTTGAATCGAAGCATGCAAAATAGTATCAAAGCAAAAGAAGCTAAGAAGCATGAAGGACAAATCAAGTACATATGGATACCAAAGAATACAAAGAAAAATTATCCCTATCAAACTCCATCAGTCAAAGAAACTATGGGGCAAAATAAAAAAGGGGCAAGTATCCATCAAAGATGTCCACAAAAGCGAAAACATGCTTCTCAAGTGACATACAAAGTGTATCAAGCAGTTGGTCCTAATTCAATGAACACTTCCATATCTACCCATTACTGCTCATCTTCCAAAGTTTGGAGAGTCAAAGGTTCCAAAATGTCAACCAATCCATCTTTTATACCTAAACACACTCCATCCACACCTCTGTGCATGATATCCAAGTCTCACATTGACCATGTATTGGCAGCAACCCTTCGTCATAAGGATTCAGAGTGCACTCTATTGCGATGTGCGCACAAAGACAAAGTTAACTCTGGTATCAGCAAAGAAGATCAAGGATCTCAAAAGTTGCATTCAAGTGCACATGCCTTGACAAAGCAACTTCTTCAAATAGGATATCGATGGCACATTATGAAAGAAGCATCAACATTAGCACCACCAGGTGGTTCAGCATCAGCTTAAAATCTCTTGGAAAATACAAAAAAATCAGAAAAATGTCCTGAAAAAATGGTCACCTTGATGAAAACCTGGCAAACAAGCATTTTGGTAACAACAAAAAAAAAAAAAATCCAAAAATCCAAAAAATCAGAAAAAGGATTGAAAAACAATAAAGAAAAAAAATCATCCTCTAGCGAAAACCACTTCTGTGGTGCTTTGGACAAGTACCATGATGAAAACCTGGCAAACGGGCGTCGTGTGTAGAATTGAGCATCTACTTGTGCCAGTTCAGGAGAAAGCATCTTATCACATCCATAATAAAGCCATCATTCGAGCCGTATCATTCATTCATCCATGAACCATTTATCCAACCCATGGCTATCTATCTACGTTATCTTGATCTTGATAAAGGTTTTGTCAAACGTTTTACACTTGTTTATGGTAGAAATCTTGACATGGGTCATTTTCATTGATCCCATCCTACCCAACACTATCTGAGCAATATCCAAATGAGTTTTCCTCTACTCGAACACCTTATCTTGTCACAAGATAATCCTTTGCATCCTCTGCATGCTTACCGTATCCATATCCATTCGTCCTAGAATCCACCCATGGCCTTTCAAACATTGCTAGACACTGGGGGCAGATATTTACATCTCACTTTGAGAATAAATCTTGATCTATATCTTCACACTTATGTGGTGATTCGAGCATTGACAAACATAAAAGCAATTTGTCAAGGCATTTGTGAGCATCAATCCAAATCATTAGCCCATGGCATATTTTGACAAGATGATGTTCCTTATCAAGTTTTATCTTTCATCGAACATCAATCCAAACAAACAATATCAGTTGCATCTAATGTGTATGTCACATCAAATCATCAAAGCTATTTTGTTCCAAATCAAGCTTCAATCTTGATCAATCGAATCCAATCAATCATCACCTTGTTTGACTTAACACACTTAGTCAAACTATCATCTTGTGCACGAGTTTACTCTAGGATAACACAACTTCCTTGGGTTTACAAGTTCATTATTATCACTCTGTTTGGCTTAACACACTTAGCCAAATTATCAAATCCATAATCACCTCATTTGGCTTAACACACCTAGCCAAATTATCCTTTTTGTAAAAATTTATTCTAGGATAACACAACTTCCTAGAGTTTACAAGTGCATTATCACTTTCATTTGACTTAACACACTTAGTCAAACTACCCATCCATCAATCTAATTGATCAACATTAAGCTTGGTTTTCAACAAAATCTCAAAATAGAGCATTGATATCATCACATATCATATCCAAAACATTCAAAAATTCATCAAAAATCTAAAAAAATCCAAAACAAGTCAAAAATATTTCAAAATAAAAAATAGAGTCACCTTGTCGAACTACGTCATCTCTGAGCTTGAACATAGGCAAGGTTCATCTTTGATCATCCCCCGAGATGGTTAGGTCAGTCCTTTAGGCGTCTGTTGCATTGGCAATCCGTTTTCCCATCTAGTCTGCATCTAGGGTCAGTCCCTTAGGCATTCATCGCATTGGCAATCCGTTTACCCATCTAGTCTGTATCTTAAGTCAGTCCTTTAAGCAATAAAATGGGAATCCGTTTGCCCATCTTTCTCATCAGTAGTCAGGTCAATTTTTGTCCGAACTACGTCATCTCTGAGCTCGAACGTAGGAAAGGCCATCCTTGATCGACCCCCGAGACACAAAATACCAAAAACAGCCTTAGAATATTTGAAAATCCAAAATGGTGCATCCATTTCATCTCGCTTTCACCCGTGATCATCTCACTCATAATAAATCAATCGCTGCCTTCACCCTTTGGTAAGTCAATTAGAAGCAAGTTTAGCAGGTTCCAAAGTGAATGCTTAATCATCAAAGTCTTAAGCCTAAGTCAGTAAGCAAGCATGTTGGTCAACTCGGAGTATCAATAGCTTATCACCCAAATCAGTCCCATCAAAACCCTGATCACTACATGTCCTAGGATGAAGCTTTCCCACGATGGACATAAGCATCAGGTACCCCACAATAGTTTAGCCTTGGCTAGCGGTACGAAGAACATTGGCTTGTTTATTTACTTTATTTGGTCTTTTTGACTTATCTTATTTTGCGCTCATTCCAAGGACCTCTCGATGATGCCTAAACAAAACAGGTTTAGAGAGAAAGGAATGGGGAAAAAGATCATTATCTTTTTATCTATTGTGCTTGTGGGATACTCTTGTAAAATAACTTTGTCATGCATGCTTTTTTTGGTTTCTAGGGAGGATGTTTTAGATATCTTGTTGACCACATAGGAAAGCTTGCTTTTCTATGTTTTGGCCTGAGATGTTTAGAATGTCTAAACTACATCCTGAATGAAGTATGCATGCTAAGTGTGAACAAGAATACTCCTATCTGATTGACAAGTCAAATTCCATCACACTAGGTACAACGCCATCCTAGTCCTTTATACCTTGATGCATCGTACCTATGTGTGTTATCAAACATAAAGTAATTAGCCCTTTGAAAATCCCAATTCCTAGCAATGGAAATCATCATCATCGGTAATAATGTGAACTTGTGTGGATCCTCCTTCCATCCATCTTTTTCTTCTTATTCTTCTATCTTTAATAACATTTCTATCTAAAATCAGTGTGTTGTATCAAAATATACATGAGGCTACCCATGGCCGATGACTATATACACATTATCAGAATTGTCTACATCAAAAGAATTATCTTACGTCTTCTGATCAATAGAATCACTCCTCTCGCATTTTATCGCGATCTCGATCGGAAAATCATACATTTCCGCTCGACCTCTCGAGGGGGTAGTATACCAGCGTAATCCTTCCGCTGGGGCAACAGTGGGGCATCTGAAAAATCAAGAAATTTCAAAATTTGATCACATCAGTTTATTCTTTGAATCAATGCAACAAGTACATTGTTTCAAAGAGGGGAAAAATGTAGACATGGAAAATGTACTTTCTCGATCCGACACACTTGATCCTGATTAATAACGACATTTCCTCCAGAATCACACTCTCACCATTTCATCATAATTCTATCCCTTAATCTAATGAATCATTATTTATCTGATTAAGTCTATCACCTCCTCTAATTAAATTAATCAATTTAATTTAATTTAGCTTACATCTCTGTTTAATTAAATAAATCATTTTATTTGATTAAATTCTCTAAAGTCCTCTTATTAAATTAAATAAATTAAACATTATTTAATTTAATCTAACATATTCCTTCTTAGTTAAATAAATCAAAATCATTTATTTAATTAAACCCTTCCTCTCAATTTGATTTAAATCAATTTAAGTCTAAATTGTCACATCTCCTAATTCCTCATTAAATTGATCAAAATCTTGATTAAATTAATCTCAATCACTAAAATTCTCTAGAGAATGCAACTTGCACAATAAATCAATTACTTTGATTTATTAATTCATCTATTTTCCCTCACAAAGCATCAAAAGGGAATATTCCCTCATTTGAATTCAAAAAGGCCAAGTGGACTTGGTCCTTCCAACAAGACATTCAATGCCTCTTACATGTCCTTGTGCATTGAGCCAACTGACATTAACTCCATTTCTCTTTCCCTCTCACATGTCACATTCAAATTTCAAATTTGAATCCAATGGCATTTATCATGCACATTGACCAAAATGTGATCATTCCTCCTCCAATCACATGTGGACAAGTGGCCACTTCTCATTGGTTGGTCTTTTATCCCACATTCATCCAAATCCCTCATTCTTCCAAATTGAGAATCTATAAATGAGAGACTCTTCCTCTCATTCAAACATCCACATCTTGAGTAAACTTACTCTACTCAACTTCATCCTCAAAGCAAGATCTTAGCTAGGTTATTGCAGGTTTTCTCAAGAACTCACATTGTTCTTCATCATCAAGTGGATCAATCATCAACAATCACACAAAGGAGTTGGGAAAGGGCCAATTGCAACACTTCATTGGCACCAAATCCCCCATGGGATCAAGAGTTTGCTTATTTTAGATAGATTTAATTTGGTTTAATGCACTGTTCTTCATTTTTCATTTCTATCTTAATTTTGTAAATGGATTTCATGGGGAATCTTGATTCTCACTTGCATTTGATCTAACATTATGCTTGTTTGCTATGTTTGTGCATTTGCAGGATTAGGGTTCACAGTTATGTAGGGCTACCTTGAGATTTGTGCTTCTTATTACTCACATGCATTGGGCCGACCATTTGATACCTAGGCCGACTTGGATGAAATTGGTCTTAATTGCATATTTCATATTATATTCGAATATCTTTTGAGGCCGACCTCTTGTAGGTCATGTTTTATTGTAAATTCTTATTTTTGGGCCGACCTATCTTACGGATTCTCTATAAAATAGGCATGTTTCCTCATTTGAGAGATAGATAGGTGATACATGATATGCATAGAGAAGTAGAATAGAGATTTCATAGTTGAGAAAATTAGGGTTTATTTTCAAGCAAAGTGTTGTAATAGAAAATTGGAATTGTTGCCATTTTGGATGACTTAATATAAGAAAGGATATTGTGATTTGGTATCCATCTTGTGGAGCTTCATCTGGCTTGGTTCTTGTTGTTCTATCTTTAAAATTGCTTATAAGTTGATAATTAAATAGTTTGGTGGTGCTTAAGGTTTCATGTTTGGAATGTTTGCAGTGATCTCTAGTCCATATTTTTTGCAGTTAGTTGATTGTTAGCTGCTTTGCAAAGTTAGCCTAGGCTTAAAATTGTGCTTAGTTCAATTATAAGGGTTTGTTCAGGATTGCTTATATGAATGTTTGTGATTTGAGAATCTTTAAATACCTCAGAAGATTGCACTATTTTCTATGAAATTGCAGATTTATCTGGGTTAAACAGAAAGTAGTTTATGAGGGATCAGTCCATTTTGAGCATTTTATCTTTTGGTATTATCAATCTTAGGGTTAGAAGTAGTTTTATAATTATCTTTGAAACCTTCATCTTTTGCTATTTTTTATTATTTGGGTTCAATTAAAGATTCAAGTATCAATTCATTGTTTAGATTTGATAAATTCAAAGTCCAACATTTGCTTATAGTAAGGTCCCTTTGTGATTACCAAAATTTTCACATTATCTCTAAGTTGTTTTGTTGCATTGTCAAGACCTAACATTAGAGACCTTGGGGTCATCTCTTTTCCCATAGAGATTTACCTTTCAAGAGAGACATGACATCATATTATGTCTGAGTTGTTTCTATGTAGAAAACACCATCAACAGGTTGATCATTTATAATGAGAAGGATAGAGATAAAACTTGATATCACTTGTTATGCGAAGAAGATATAGGTGTATCAATAAATGAAGGATTGATGAGACTAGAGTCAAGAAGTTGTATTTTAACCTTCAAGACTCAAAATTCACTAGTGGAATGACCAAGCACTTGATGATATGCATAGATAGATTTTTTTTATCATGTTTATGAAATTTCTTATGTGCAGGAGGAGGAAGAGTAATCAAGAAGGCTTTGAGAAGCCTCAATAAGATATGCTGTTAGAATTGGCTATGGCTGTCAAGATCTTGAGACCAAATGGAAAGCACAAAGAATAGAGAATAATGTGATAAGAATAAACTATATTATCATCAATATGATTCAAATGATATGAGATGATTATACAAATGAGAGAGACCCCTTGGTTATATAGCTAAGGTGAGAACATAAAAGGGAATAAGATTATGATAAGTGTCATAATCATATGACATGAGACAACTAAGAAATGCTATCATTCCACCTAAAGTGGAAAAGTGATAATGTGATAATCACCACAAATGGTGGATCACCCACAAAAGGTGGAGAGTTAATCACATGATATGTCCACAGAAGGTGGATGTGATAAAGTAATAACATGATAAGTCCACCAAAAGTGGAAATGTTCCAACTACCTCCTATATGGTCCCTAAGTAAACTTAACTAAGGTGTAATCATGACCTAGGACAAGGTACAAGAAATTTAATTACACCAAAACCCCCCCTTAAGTGCAACTTAGGGAGAATGTACGCAAAAACAAACAATGCAAGATGGGTTCTGACAACTAGGCTATGTCAGGTACCCATGTACAAATACAATGCAATCTCTCTGTTGAAAACCCAATGGGATAAAAATCCTCCCCAAAAGAGAGATGAAATATAATAATGATATCCATCACAAATCCAATCAATCTCCATCCACATAAAGAATGAAAAGAGAGAACATTCAACCCCCCATAATGAGATAACCTATTGCAAGAGAAGCACTAGAAGTACACTATGGAGTAACACTTGAATCCTCAATCTGGCAAGAAAGGAAATATACTTTTGTTTTCTACTGAAACCATATGTGAGTCACTGATTGACTTAAGGTGGAATCATGATAAAGTAACAACAAACCCGATGCCAAAGAACACTAGAAAACTCACAAACTGACACATCTCTAGAATATATGAAGCAAGAATTGATTGAGAAATGATCTAGAACTAAAATGAAGTGCAAAGATAATGCGAACCTAATGAACACAAAAAAGGAAATAGTGCATGCATTGATGAATGTTCACATCTACCTCCATGATGAAAAATAACCTCAAATTTGTGTAGGTGACAAAATTTGAAAAAATGGCCCAAAGTACTATGAAGTGCTCGAAACTAGCTTTCCATCGATACTCGTTTGCCAAAAACGGATATCGTGGTCAAAAGTTATGAATTTTTCAAAAAACCTAAATTTAGCTCAGAGGAAATTGGTTTTCTAGAAAAAAAAGGTTTATTTTTAAAAAATATACTCACTATTTATAGACAAAAATAGAAATCCAAAAATATTTAGATGCTAAAAACAAAACCCATAAATCATTTTTTGATCCAGCAAGCAAAAGATGAAAACTTGAATTTTTTTAAACCTTTAGCAGAAGAAAAATGACACACACCACTTTTTGTACGACAATTTCCTCCAGATCTATGCAAGATTTGCAAAATCTAAAAGATACCTAGTTCATATTTCAACCCTAGCTACAAAACTCAAAAATCATTTTTCCTGCAAATGAGTGAAAGCTGGATTTTTGAAGCAAAAATGATGATGACTCCAATAAAAATAACTTGCAACAAACCCTTGTTTGCCAAAAATGCAAATGGTGATCAAATTGAGTGAAACAAAAGCCAAATCTGACTTTCTCGAGCCTCTTGGATGCAATGGCAAGCTTAGATTTGCACCAAAAAACTTCGATATGAACCTACAATAAAGAGCCAAAAATGGAACCTCACCAAAGCTGGTATCTCTATTCAAAATAAGACTCTCCAATGACACCCGATCCATTATGATACCATGTTAGAATTGGCTATGGCTGCCGAGATCTTGAGACCAAATAGAAAGCACAAAAAAGAGAGAATAATGTGATAAGAATAAATTGTATTCTCATCAATATGATTCAAATGATATGAAATGATTATACAAATGAGAGAGACCCCTTGATTACATAGCCAAGGTGAGAACATAGAAGTACATAAGATTATCACAAGTGCCATAATCTTATGACATGAGACAACTGGGAAAAGCTATCACTCCACCTAAATTGGAAAAGTGATAATGTGATAATCACCAAAAATGGTGGATCACCCACAAAAGGTGGAGAGGTAATCACATGATATGTCCATGAAAGGTGGATGTGATAAAGTAATAACATGATAAGTCCACCAAAGGTGGAAATTTCCAACTACCTCATATGTGGTCCTTAAGTAAACTTAACTAAGGTGTAATCATGACTTAGGAAAAGGTACGACACATTTAATTACACCAACATATGCTCTTGTTCAGAGAAAGGATGAGGAGAAGGAAGCAACCCTTTATCTTGTGAAGAAAATTTTAAATATTTACAAGAAGAAAACATAGGGACATTAGAAAATGGAAGAGGGGATGCAGACAAAGGAGGTCTGTAACCTATACCTTATTAGAAGCTTGAGTTTTTGTGAGTTGTTTGGGTGTTGTCATTGATGTCAACCCCTTGTATGAAAAGAGTGTTGGAATGCTACTTGTGTTGATGTTGATGATCTCAACCCCTACCATTGGAGTTGTTGAAAGCCTAGAGTTGTTGGTATTGATGTCAATACAATGTTGCTGGTGTTGTCATTGATGTATTACTTCAGTATAGTTACAAAATTTGCATTTGGAGAGATTGTTAGATGTGCTACAGTTGATGAGAGGTATTGTAAATGTTGTATATATGTTGCAAAGATATTAGTAGTGTTGTTGATGTAGTTGGTTCACTTGGTTTCCAAGTGCTTTTGAGAAAATTTGAATAAAAGACACTATAGTGTGATAGAGTGGTGTTTAGTGTTCTACTTCACATTTCTTCATGGTTGAATCTATATGTCCATGAAGTTTGGATGTGATGATAAAAGGTGTTTAGAGGTATTATATCCAAAGTTTCAAGTTTTGGATCATACTGTAGTGGAATATGTGTTTGCCAATATGTTTGTTTGGTGAAACAAGGTGTTTAGGAGAAATGAGATTGCTCCGCATTTCTTTGAAGTGAAGGTTCTTGTGTTGTGGATCTAGGAATGTACTTATATTTTCTATATCTACCTTTCATTGAAGTATTAGATGTTGAGGTGTTCCACAAGTTTGTTTGGTGTGTTGGATGTTTGTGCCAATGTGTTTGGTTGTACATAATAAAGGCGTTCTTAAGTTTCAAGTGGTTACAATAGTAGTGGAAATTATTTTGATGATGAATATTTTGATATGTTTTAGAATGTTGTTGTGTGGTCCGTGAGATGTTTCCAAACACGGAGAGGCATGTTTGTGGTCACATGTTAGTGTTAGTGTAGGTTTGGCCAACCTGGTGTCCTATCACTAATTGCAAAGGATGGTTGTTATTTATGGAAGTGTTGAGAAGCATGTCAGTGTAGATTTGGGTTCTAGTTATGTTGTGCCATATTCTTCCTTCACTTCTTTACACCGTGGAAGTGTTTTGTGCCAACCTATTTGATGTTACATGGTTGAGGTGCATATGTTTCCTTAAGGTTGACCTAATTGATATTGTTTTAGGTTGTGGATGGTATAAATACAAGGCGAGCTATTGTGTGGATTAAGAAGAGTAAGTTTGATGTGAAATATTTGAAAGTGATCAAGTGTGGTGATCTAAGTGTGAGATTTAATGCCTATGACTCCCAGATGTAGTGAGCAAAAGTTGTCTACATTTTAGTTTGTTTAATGAGTTGTTTATGCTTTAGTGAAAATGTACCTTCAACATAAGAGAGATGCATTGTTAGTAGTTGAAATTGGTAGTGAGCCACCCCTTCTTCTATCTTATTTCTTCTATATAGTGAGTCCTTTGGTAGTGAACCACTGACAATGAGCCTTTCTTCATTTTTTGGGAAGTGTGCACTTGGTAGTGAGACTTATTGTATTTGATGTTGCAATTTATATATATGTGAGCCAATCCTTGCCATGGTTTTTCCATTATTGGGCTCTCCATGTAAATTTGGTGTTCTTATGTGTTTGATGTGTTACAGTACCATTTCTTATGTTTACATTCTATTAATGCATAATAAGGGTTTGAGAATACATTGAGGGATTGAATGTTTAAAGTATACAACTGATTCACCCCCCCTCAGTTGTCTTGTGCATCTAAAAATTGGTATCAGAGTTGTAGTTCCCAGGAAGAAGCTTATCCACTTGAGGTAGATTTGGATGGCACTCAAGAAGGGTGTCAAAGATCCTATGTTTGATGGGATAAAATTATTCCTACTAAAAATATAGGATGGAGTCCTTTCCGGTCTCTCTTGGATTTGGTGTTTGGTGGTCTATTGAAAAAGGTTACACTATTCCTACAAATGGTTTGAAAAGTGATGATGAGATCAAGGATTATGATAATAATGAAAAAGAAAGGAATGCAATCCTGAGTGGTTTTTCTGATTCTGAACTTGGAAGGTGATAATTCTAAAGTATGCTAAAGAGATTTGGACAAAGCTAGAAGGTATTGTGTGTGTGAATAAGTGGAACAAACTAAAGAGTTAAAAAAACACACCAATGCGACATTATATTAAAGAAACCTAATTTAAAGAAAAAAAACTCTAAATACAATAGATTCTTTAAAGACGTCCCATTTTCCTCTATCTCCAAGGATAAGTTGTAAGTTGTTGGCTCACAGATTGTGTAAGCAGTAGCTTGATATAATGACAACCTAGAGAATGAGATTATGCAACATGCATTTCTATTGCTAAATGATATGAGATGATTGAAACTATGATATGAAACTAAAATGATATGCTGTGCTCAAGAAATATAGTAAATAAGATTGCTAAATGCTAGATAAATGTAACTATAATGCTCATGATATATTTGATTATGATTCTAGATCTAATATCCTTTTCAAAGCACAAAGAGGTTGTATTTATAAAATTTTGGAAGCAAAAGCTTAGTTGGAAAAGATCAATAGTTGAATTCAAGCCTGTCAAGATGAATGGTGAGAGATTGAGAAGTTGAGAAAAAGATGGAAGCTAGAGAGGAAAATGGGAAATATTTCCTCCTACACAACCTCTTCCATTCAAAAATGAAGGAAAGTAGCCATTTGACATTTTTAGTTATGAGGAGTTAGTTGGTAGTTGAAGATAAATCCATTTTTAATTATTTAATTATATGTGATATGTGAATTTAGAAGTTTCCATAATTAAATATTTAAGATATTTAATTATGTGTGGAAAGTGACTAAGGAGCTTAATTAAATATTTAGAATATTTAATTATATGTGGAAAGAGAATAAGAAGTTTCTAAATAAATATTTAAAATATTTAATTATATGTGATAAGAGTAAGAAGTCTCTAATTAAATATTTAGAATATTTAATTATATGTGAAAAGAGAATAAGAAGTTTCTAATTAAATATTTAAAATATTTAATTATATGTGAAAAAAGAATAAAATGTGTGTAATTAAATATTTTGAATATTTAATTAAATGTGAAGTGAAGAATTAGAAATAATGATGAATTTAGAAGATCTTTATTTGAATTTAAAAATTCAAACATGAAGTAATATGATAATTAATTTAAATAAATTATAAAATTTATTTAATTAATTAAGAGGAAGATAGAAAATGGTAATAATTAAATTAGAAGAATTATAAAGTGAACGATATAAATAAATAATTAAATTTATTTATATGTAGATGAATTTTAAAAATTAATTAAATAATTCATATTTAATTAATTATCAAGCTTGATTTAATGTGACCATTTTTAGATGTATACATTTTCTCCCTCTTTGAAGTGATGTGTTTTATGCATTGCTTCAAAGAAAAATTCAAATAACGAAAATTTTGCCCCTAACTTTGAAAAATTGATTGATGATGCTATATGCCCCATGAGGCGATGAATCAGATAAAATTTTGAATTTTTCTGATTTTTGCAATTTTTTTGTATATTTTTGGTGATTTTGAAAATGTGCATTGATTGGTTGTTCGATTCATTGGCCGATAAAGATGATTTGATGAAAACCACTATTGAAATATTGATATGAAATGATTATGATGTTTGATAATTGATCTCATGATAGGTGAGATTCAATGATAGGATGGTGATGATTAACCTCATGGTAGGTGAGGATCAATGATAGGTTGATAGATGATGGATTGATTAGATGAAAGGCGAGATAAGGAAGATGATGCAAAATTATGGACAAAAGAGGATGATAAGCGATAGGAGATTGGTAAGAGAAAATGAGAAGAAATAAAAACACAAATGGATTCAAAAATAAGTATGTTGCCCCAGTCAAACTACAAGCCAAGATGGATTGATGATGATGGTGAGAGTCTTGTTGATGAGGGAAGGATACATCTTGAAACAACACAAGGATAGAGAAGGATACATCCCAATGATGATGATGATAAGAGTGTTGATAAGGGGAGGATACATCCCAAAAAAAAACAAGGATAGGGAAGGATACATCCCGATGATGATGGTAATGATGATCAAGGCTTGCAACAAGGCTAGGACCAAGACCAAAGGTATGCTTAAATGATTTGTGCTAGATTTAATGGATTGATTAGATGAAATTAATTAGATTTATTATTTTGATTGTAACCTAATAGATGGATTGATTAGATGAAATTGGAAGAAATGATTGGATGGATTGATTTAGATTATGAAGATGAGATGTGATGAATATGATAATGCCTATGCACAAAATAATATGGATGAAATCTATCTAATATGCAAACTAAAATGCGATGTTTCCATATGATTTATTGTGCTTGGTATCATCATTGAGCTTATTAAAATGTTGAAAGTTAGTACAAACATCAATGGTATAATTAGACCATGATGACTTGAGTAAAAATTCCATACAACTTCCATTGAGATTTGATAGTGCAAGATAACACAAGAATCTAGGTATAATGGACAGAGATGACCCGAGAATCACTTGTGTAAACAGACAAGAGTTAATCATTTTCTCATGCAAATTGAGAATGTCATCAATGATAATTTGTAGATCATGTCCCATGACAATTTTCACAATAGTAATGATTGGATCACATACAACAATGAAATAAAAATCATATTCCTTCCTTGCTTCTCTATTCTAGGACATCATCGAGTTGCTCCAGAGGTATGATAACAAAAATCTATAAAAAAAAAATTCAACCTTTGCTTAAGGTATTTCAATCATTATTCAGATTAGATCATCCATTGAGAAAATTGATTTGATTGTTCTGCTGTTGATTGGGATGGTCAATTATGTGGTTGATGATTGATGTTCAGTTTGATGGTTAAAGTGATTGTTATTTTTGTTGAGGTTTCCTTGTTGTTTGTTTGTTTGTTGTTTGATTTAAGCCCAATGGTTATTTTCCCTGAGTGAGAAATAAACCAAATTTTGTTACGAATATGTACAATGATAATCAAGCCAAGGTGCGACATGACCACAACAGCTGGATATGGATATGAAGCTCATTGTATGATAGGCATGAATGCACAATGATAGAAAAATGCGGACGGTCAACACACACTCAAATAGATGAAGAAGCTAACTTATCACAAATAGCACATGTTCCGAGGTTCTCACCATTTTTTTTTATTGCATTTTTTCACATTTTATGATTTTTTTGTTGTCATCAAGACGCCTGTTTGCCAGGTTTTCATCAAGGTAATGATTTTTGGATTTTTCACTTTTTTTTGTACTTTTTTCTTTTTTTTTTGTATTTTTGATCTTTTTGAATTTTTTGTATATCAAAAGGATGCGTGTTTGCCAGGTTTTCATCCTGATGATGATTTTTTCTTGACTTTTTCTGTTGTTTTTTAATTTTTCAAGACTTTTATGCTGTTTTTAGATTTTTTAGGAATTTTTATGCTGTGCTCTTTGAAGCCAGATGTAAAATTAATAAATGCCAGATCCATAAGTTTCCTTGACGATGCCCCGTTCCTATGTGGATGATCATGCTGGATGAAAAGAACCAATCAGAATGAGGAGTACGAGTGGTAAGAGAATAAATGTGATAGATGAAAGAGGCTATGATAGGATCCCTAATGTGCACAATACGTGGGCCATTGGGCTTCAACTGAAAAGGAGCTTGGGCAACCCATGGGTCAAAGTACGTGAAGGGGTTTGTTGTGAAAGACACCTTGAAAAACATCACCAATGGTTGTGTAATGATATGATGGGTAAGTGAAAATGGATTTATGTAATGGTATAGGTGACATGGATGAAGATCGCAAATCAACAAGTTATTTCTTTCTTTTTCTTCTTTGATAGATGCCCCTAGTGATTTTTGAGGGAGAAACATATTTGTAGATCAACTTTTGCTTGCTTTTTATTTTTTACTTTTATTTTTGATTTGTTCGATAGATTTTTAGTTTGGCTAGGGGACTCTACTTGATCTTCTTTTGCTTTTGATACGTCCAATAGCTTTTTATGTTGGATAAGGGACATTTCTTCATCTTCCTTTCCTTGCAAGCTTTCTTTTGAATTTGGATCTCCATTGGGAAAAGGAACTTGAGTTACTTCCTTTACATTCTCTTTGAGAGATACTTTCTAATCCATGTCTACAAGGTAGATGGATGAAGGGGGAGTGGTGATGTTGTCAATGGAATCTCTGTGACTATCCTTTTTGGTGCTGCCAACATCAAAGAAGGATTGAACATCCTTAATGACTTGAAAACATGGCTTAATAAAGGGAAAAATAGGCGATTTATACCCTAGCTCAGGGAAGGTGGGATGGAAGGGTGATGATAGGATATCTTCTACAGGGTCTTGATCAAAAAGTGGATTATCATAGATATCCTGGTCAAATAGGGGGTTATTAGTGATGTGAAAAGTTTGAAAGGAAGCAGGTGTGGAAGAAGCAGGTGTATTATCTGGATCACAAAAGTTTTCAACCCAGGAATGGTTATCATTATGCATCCCTTCTGTAGTTGTCTTGATGTCATTATTGGAAGTCTGCCCTTTCTCGATGACTGTAGCAGTGTTTGTTATCAATGACTTATCCAAATGGTATTCTCCACATCCCAGATCATGGATTTGGACCGTGGGGTTTGAAAATGCAGTGAATGAAGTAGAGGCTTTCAAAGATTCAGGATCAACACATGGTCGAGAAAGTGTTGTTTCATAATTACTAGGAATGGGGATTTTAGCTTTAGGGCTTGGATTATTTCCATGCATGAAAGGATTAGGATCTCCTTGTATGGTGATTTCAACTCCATCATGAGGGAATTTTAAGCATTGATGGTATGTAGAGGATACCACTTGCATTTCATCTATCCAAGGTCTTCCAAGGAGGATATTATAGGTCAAGGGGAGATCAATTACTTGAAAAACCACGTCCTTCACCATAGGGCCAACTCTGATTGGTAGCATAATTGATCCTTTAGATGAATGTTCTTCTACATCATATGCCTTCATGGTGATATTTTGACTAGAATATATTACATCTTCTAAATATCCCAATGCAATACCAAGCTTTATAGTGCAAATATTTAAAACAACTCCTCCATCTATTAGGACATGTTTGACCAGAAATTTATGGATTAGAGCCTCAATACGGATCAAAGCATTATGGGGATGAGTAAGTGAGGTGTCATCATTTTAAGAAAATGATAGAAAATGGGATGCAAGTACATGTTCCTCCATAGCTTGGGATTTTTCAATATCCAAATCGAGAGATACGGTTGTGTCAACGAGAGCCTTCTCCAAAATTTTCTTATGTGTTTGTGATATTTTGAGAAGCTCCAAGATAGAAATTTGAGCTGATGTTTTCTATAATTGATAGACTAAATTGTACTGTCTTGGAGGGGGAACAGTTGATTTGGATGAACTTCCTTTTACAACAATTTTAGCCTATCCGCTCATTTTTGCATTAACTTCTCGATACTCTTGCTTTCCTTTGACCTTGATGACATTGAATTTCTGGTCATCTATATAGATATGATTGATTGTGGTGTCATAGACATAATTTACATTTTGGCCTTTGTCACCCGAATATTCCCCTTTTCGATAATTGGGGAGAGGGTCCTTGAATGTTTGATGATCTTCATTGGAATTATGTCCCTCGACAGTTATGGTGTGATTTTTGATCAAATATTGGACCAAATTTTTTAAACCTTTGCATCTATGGTAATTGTAATAGTATGAGTCATTCCATGATGGTGGTTTAACTTGTGGCTCATATTCTCTCTATGGTGGCAATGTGATGGAATTTTGATTCAAAAGCTCTTTGATAATCAATTTAAGAGACTGGCCCAAGGGAGTAAAACTTCATCAATTTGAGAAAAAATGTGATCTGGGCATATTTGAATTTTGATTGCTATCGAGATTATTACCATGATTATTGGCCATATTTCCTTGGTTGGTGTTGTTTCCCTGATTGGAATTGTTATTTCCTTGGTTAGTGGAATTTATAGGATTGTTGTTGTTGCATTGAATACCTGATACATTGAGAATGGTTGGCTTTGCTTTCACATTGTTGGAATCTACCACCCCGTTATTTACAACATTCTTATTTCTAGTCTAGAATCATGATTTATCATTGTTGTTGTTGTTGTTATACAAATTTGAACCATCTTTATCAAGCTTTAAGACTCCTCTCTTGACCAAGGCTCCTTCGATGGTGATCGCATTTTCAATAAATTTCTCAAATGATTGAGGACAATGAAGATTGAGCCTATAACTCATTTCTTGATTTAGACTGTCAATAAAGATTTCCATCTTTTCCTTTTCAAGAACTGGATGAGAATATCTTGCAAATAACCTTCTGCATATTTGCAAGCATGTGATGAAGGGTTCCCCAGTATTTTTCTTTTCTTTGCACAAATCAAGCATGGTTATATGATGTATGTTGTAGGAGTATTGAGATATGAATTTATTGATTAACTCCTCAAACCTTTTGATGGGGGGGGAGTGATTTTGGAAATCCACTACATCGATTTTCCACCTAGACTTCATGGAAACAATTGCATCAGGTATGCATCTTCATGAGAAAACTTCAGACTCATATTTCAAAAATCCCTCACATGATCAATAGGATCCATTTTCCCATTGTATCTATCAAATTTTAGGACCTCACAATTCTTTTGGAAAAGGAATCATGTTGAGATTCATATCAAGTGGATATGGGAAAATATCTTCCAAAACATATTTCTTGGTTGTGCCACCTTGTATTTCTTTAATTTGTCCTTGTAGTGCTCTTATTTGTTGGGTGAGAGCACTAAAATCATTTAAGGGGGTTTCAACTCTTTCAAGATCTTCTCTAATTTTCTCAATATCAAAATCAGAGGGTACTTTAGCTCCTTGGTTTGCTAACAAAAGAGAGTATCTTTCTTTGTTCCGCTTTAAAATATTGTCCAAGATAGTATGAAATTGTGGATCCTGTTCTTCTTCTTGAAGCATTTCCTTTGTTACCTCATCTCTTGAATTATTCCCATGAATCCTATGAAAATGATTTTATTCCCTTTCGTCTTCTTCTTGGTGTTTTCAAGACCTTGTGACAACATACATAAGCTTATACCAAATTTTTACTAACTTTGATGAAAAAATGGGAGAGTGAAATTTGTTGGATATCTTAGTCAAAATAGAATGAAGATTCTATTGATACGATTAAAGAAATTTCTAATTTTTAGTTCGTGATTGCTTGGTTGGAAGGATGGTGATCGTGTTATGGGAATTAAGCTAGAAATCATAAATAGATGTGGTTATGCACTTTGTGATGTTTTGATCTTAGTTTGAGAAAATAAGGAATTTTCAAAATCCTAATGCTTCCAATTTCTCTATTGCAATACTTGATCAGGACAATTGGAGTATTGAATTGCAGGTTGCAGGATGAAAGAGGGATGAATTGGCTGACTATGATTATGCCTTTGCAAAAGAGCTCTTTGTTGAAAGAAAGCTTGTGAAGATAATGACTCTAAAGAAAAATCATTAGTAAATCCCCTATCAAAGTCATGATATCGATGGATGAATGTTTGATGCTCAAGAAAAACTTTTCGAATTTGGTATAAAAAGTGTCTCCTTTTTAATATATTTTTGTAACTAAGGGACCTTTTTGGTTTCTTGATCCTTTTCTCAAGGGATTTCTTAACAAAGGTTGCAAAATTATAGACCCTAAGCATAGAAAAGACCAGACTTGGTGGTAAATTGCGTTAGAAAACTGTTTTGACACAAAAAACAAATGCACTAATTTGTGCCAGGGATGCACTAAAATTTTCAATGAATGCGCTACTTGTGCCAGGGATGCACTAAAATTTTCAATGAATAGGCTACTTTGTGCTAGGGATGCGCTAAAAGATTAGATCATTGCGTTGGACTCTTGCATGGATGCATTGAAACATATCACCAATGCACTATAACAAAGCATGGATGCACTGGAACATAGCATAAACATGCTAAAATAGAGCAAGGATTTGCTAAAAGATCCAGTCAATGCACTGAGACATACATGTTTTGATAGTTTTCTGAATTGCATGATCTTTATTTGAATTAATGTTTGAAAAACATGGCATGCAATAGGGAAACAATTATTTTTAAATTCCTAAAATATAACAATAAGTGTATGTTCTCTGAAGTTTCCACGAGTATTGAACAAAACAGACACTTCAAGAAGACTCACTCTTAATTGTCAGAAAGGTCATCATAATCATCACAATCCACATTTTGAATTGCGTCGACTCACACAACCATGACACCCTCTAGAGGGCACCCATGTTTTTGTCTTTTCTAGGCGTGTACACAAAGTTATATTTATCGATCCCTTGAGAAAATGATCCTTGGTAATTATATGGTGGGTGTCTTGGGGGTAGATTCTTCCCTCCCTTTGCACTATGAGTATTATAATGTTTGGCTATTGACTCGGTTAGCTTCTACACTAAGGTTCATAGTAAGGGTTTTAGTTCAGTGCGACAAATGATATACTCCCTCAGGAGACCTCCCAACTTTTAGAACAAAGGCTTTTGGGATGGTTATCTTGCACACTACTGTTGAGTGGATTTTCATCAACAACTCACTTTTGATTATAATGGGTTGGAATCCTTGGTTTGAGGGGTTCCCACTTAGGTTGTTCCTCTTGGGTGAGTATTTTTTCCCGCAAGAGTAGGCTTGCTAAAGGTTTTAATAAAGCATAGAATAAATGAAATGAAAAGATGAGTTTGGAATTTTGATCAACCAGTTAAAGGGAGAGCATAGGCCTATCACCTAAAAATCACAACAAAAAATATTGTTCAATTTTAATCCCAAATGACAAATTTTCTAAGCTAAGTGAAGACGTTGCTTCAAAAGACATGGGATTTATTTTAACTGAGATAAATCAATTATTTGGTGACTACCCTAGGATTGATTTATTTTAAATTTGAATGAATACCCTAGGATTGCTTCATTTTAACCTTATGTAGAAAGTATTAATCTCTATCCACAGATGCATCAAAATCAGGATTTAAAAATTTACAGTCTCCTGGATGCGCTAAAAGAACACATAAATGCGCTAAAACAAAACATATATGCACTAAAAGAAACCACAGGGATGCGCTATTTAAACATAGCATAAATGCGCTAAAATAACACAAATATGTGCTAAAACAGAGAAGCAATGTGCTAAAACAGATCTCGTATGTGCTAAAATTTTCCAGGGATGCGTTAAAACATATCTCATGTGTTAAACCATGAGTCCAATTTAGAACCTATCAGAAAACTCTACAAAAAAAATAAAAACGGGGCAAGGGCTCCATGGTGGGTGCCAAAAATGTGTGTGTGAATAAGTGGAACAAAATAAAGAGTTAAAAAAACACACTAATGTGACATTATATTAAAGAAATCTAATTTAAAGAAAAAAAACTCTAAATACAACAGATTCTTTAAGTATGTCCCATTGTCCTCTATCTCCAAGGATTCGTTATAATCCGCTTGCTCTTAGATTATGTAAGTAGTAGCTTGATAGAATGACAACCTAGAGAATGAGATTATGTAACATGCATTTCTATTGCTAAATGATATGAGATGATTGAAACTATGATATGAAACTAAAATGATATGCTATGCTCAAGAAATCTAGTAAATAAGATTGCTAAATGCTGGATAAATGTAACTATAATTCCCATGCTATATTTTATTATGATTCTAGATCTAAGATCCTTTTCAAAGCACAAAGAGGCTGTATTTATAGATTTTTGGAAGAAAAAGCTTAGTTGGCAAAGATCGACGTTTGAAATCAAGCCTGCCAAGATGAATAGTGAGAGATCAAGAAGTTGAGAAAAAGATGGAAGCTAGAGAGAAAAATGGAGAATGTTTCCTCCTACACAACCTCTTCCATTCAAAAATGAAGGAAAATAACCATTTAGCATTTTTAGTTATGAGGAGTTAGTTGGTAGTTGAAGATAAATCCATAATTAAATAATTAAGTTATTTAATTATATGTGACATGTGAATTTAGAAGTTTCCATAATTAAATATTTAATTATGTGTGGAAAAGTGACTAAGGAGCTTAATTAAAAATTTAGAATATTTAATTATATGTGGAAATAGAATAAGAAGTTTCTAAATAAATATTTAAAATATTTAATTATATGTGAAAAGAGAATACAAAGTTTCTAATTAAATATTTAGAATATTTAATTATATGTGAAAAGAGAATAAGAAGTTTTTAATTAAATATTTAAAATATGTAATTATATGTGAAAAAAGTATAAAGGTGTGTAATTAAATATTTTGAATATTTAATTAAATGTGAAGTGAAGAATTAGAAATAATGATGAATTTAGAAGAAGATATTTTTTTGAATTTAAAAATTCAAACATGAAGTAATATGATAATTAATTTAAATAAATTATAAAATTTATTTAATTAATTAAGAGGAAGATAGAAAATGGTAATAATTAAATAAAATTATTTATTTAATTAAATTAGAAGAATTAGAAAGTGAACGATATAAATAAATAATTAAATTATTTATATGTAGATGACTTTAAAAGATTAATTAAATAATTCATTTTTAATTATTTATCAGGCTTGATTTAATGTGACCATTTTTAGATGTATACAGGTATCTATGAAGGAGATGATAGGTTCAAACAAACAAAGATACAAAAATGCAAAGACAAATTTGAAACCCTAATGATGTATGAAGATGAAGATATTACTGCCTACATGCTCAAAGTTGATGAAGTTGTCAATACTATTAATGGTCTTGGTGCAAAAGTTAGATGAAAATGAATTTATGAAAAAGGTGTTAAGATTGGTGATACTAGATTTGCACAATCCATGAAGAATGTAGTTGAGATATTTCTGGATTAGATTGTGTGTATTTTTTTGCATCAACATTTCAGATCACACTTTGTGATCCATCATCAGGATAAAAGAGAGCATAAGGAGTAAAAGGAGAGAGATCAAATATTTCTGCTATTTAGGAAGCTCAAAATCTAGATAATTATTCTAGAGATCAAATTTTTGGTTCTTTATCTTCTTTTGAAATGAGAGAGTTTGGTCAAGATGCTACAAATAAAGAAACTACCTTTAAGGTCTGCAAAGTAGAGAAGGATGATGAATTAGATCCAGATAGTCTTGATGAGGTGGAATAAAATTTTGTGAGGACATTGAAAAAGGGAACTAGAAAATATAGAGGTGAGCTACCTTTAAAATATTTTAGTTGTGGAAATTCAGGTCATTATGCATCTAAATGTCCAATCAAAGTTACTAATGACAAACAAAAGGATCATAACGGTAAATTTGTCAAGAAGAGTTATCATGTTGAAAAGGACAATGGTGTTTTTGATGACGAGGAATCAAATTATCTGGATGAAGGAAGTGATGAATTATTGTTCATGGCTTTAAATGTTGGAAGTAATTCTATCGTCCTTGGATGATGTGTGAAGGAAAGTGCTCCAGAAATAGGCCATAACATTGAAGGAACTATGTTGACTACATTTCATGCTAGAAGAGAAGAATTACTGGATCATTGATAATGGATGCTCAAATCATGTTATAGGTGCTAAGAGTAAGTTTGTTAATATTGGAAAGTATGATGGTGGTCTTGTTAAGTTTGGTGATGATACATCTTTTAAGATTTGTGGAAAAGGTTCAATTAGTTTTGATGGAAAGCATAAAATATACGTTCTTTATGTCAAGGGTCTCTGTCATAATCTTCTAAGTGAAGGAAAAATGTGTAGCAGAGGATATAATCTTGTGTTTTAGAATAGTGGTTGTGAAATTAGAAAAGGAATATTCGATACTTTGGTTTTTGTTGGAATAAAGACAAAATATGATTTTTATTAGCTCAAAGGTAGTGGTGCAAAGTGCTTTATGTCTCAAACTAATGAAAGTTAGCTATGAAATAGAAGAATGGGTCACATCAATTTTGATAGCCTAGTAAAGATTAGTTATACTGATGCTATGAGAGATTTGCTAAAGATTACAAAGCCTATCAATGCAATCTATAAACAATGTCAAGTGGGAAAGCAAACAAAGAAGAAGTTCAAGATAAAGGAATATTCCACCATAGGTCCTTTGGAGATAGTGCATATAGATATATGTGGACCTACCAAAACAAGAAATTCATATGGTGATAGGTATTTCATGTTATTGATTGACGATTGTTCTAGAATGGCTTGGGTTACATTTCTCAAATAAATAAAAAAATCTCTTGATAATTTTAAAGCATTTAATGATATAGTTGAAAATAAGATGAATTTGAAAATAAAATGATTGAGATGTGATAAAGATGGTGAGTTTACTTCAAATTCAATGAGTTTAATAATTTTTTTGAAGATCATGGAATAAAAAGGCATTTATCATCTCCTATAAATTCTCAATAGAATGGAGTTAAGGAGAGGAAAAATAGAATAGTTCAAGAAATAGCTAGGATAATGATGAAGGAAGCCAATCTTTCAAATATCTATTGGAGAGAAGAAATTCATACTACAGTCTACATTCTTGACATAGGTAAAGCAAGAGTGAAAATTTCAAAGACTCCCGATGAGTTATGGTTTAATAAGCCTCCTACTGTGAAATATTTCAATTTTTTTGTAAGAAAATGTTATATCAGAAGAGATGAAGAAAAAATAGGAAATTTTGATGCAAGATCTGATGAAGGAATCTTCTTAGGATAATCTACAAGAAGCAAGGCCTACTAGTGCTACAATAAAAGGTTGAAGAATATTGTTGAAAGTGCAAGTGTCAAAGTGGATGAATAACCACATCAAAGCATAGTGCTAATAAAAGGATATGAATTTGATGAATCCCCTTGTAGGGAAGAAGAAAAGGTTGAAGACAAAAGAAAAGAGTTGACAGTTGAAGAGGAAGAAGCTCTAGAAAAGAATCCTAAGACACCTAAGTATATGCAGAAGAATCATTCAAAAGATCAAATCATTGGAGATAAGAGAAAAGGTGTGCTAACAAGGAGAAAAACTACTATGATTGAGGAACAGGTAAATTTATATTTACTTTTTGAAGTGGAACTGAAAAGAATACAAAGATGAAAATTGGATAAAAGAAATGAAGGAAGAGTTAGAATAGATAGAGAACAATTTGACTTGGGAATTGGTCTCAAGACCGAAAAACAAGAATGTGATAGGAACTAAATGGGTGTTTCAGAACAAGCTAAATGAAGATAGAAAAGTTGTTAGGAACAAGGCTAGACTTGTGTGTGAGGGTTACTCATAGGTTGAAGGTATAGATTTTGAGGAAAATTTTTCTTTGATTGCAAGAATAGAAGTTATCAGAATGTTTTTAGCTTTTAAAACACATAAAGATTTCAAAATTTATCAAATGGATGTGAAGTTTGCATTCTTGAATGGTGAATTGGAAGAAGTATAAATTGAAAACCAAAAGGTTTTAGTTGTCAGAAGATACAAAAATCATCTGTAGATTGAAGAAAGCATTGTATAGACTGAAACAAGCTCCTAGAGCTTGGTATTCAAGGTTAGACATGCATTATGAATGCGGATTAAACCTGGGCTAAACATGAACAAAACACACAAGAATTAGTCATGTTAGTAGGCTAAATAACATTCCCTATAAAATACTTGGAGATACAAATCAATGAAAACATGAACACAAAATCATGAAAAATCAAACAAAGCATGCATGAAATCCTATCTAAATAATCCAAACCTCATCCCATAGGGCAATTGGTGCCAAATTGATGTGGAATATGGTCCTTTAAAAATCCCTAGTTGAATAAGCTTCAATATTTATATGTAGATATAATGAATTTGATGCCAAATGATGATGAATTGAAGCTAAGATAATGAAAATTCATGTAGATATGGATATTAATGGGTATAGTGACTTTGCATGAAAATGTGCATCCATTTCCCATAGAAGTGACTTCTATTTATAGGAAACACGGGTTAGAAGGAAGGTGAAAACTAAGCAATGTGGGACTAAATGGAGGATCATTATCCATGTGACAAGTTTCACAAGGCTAAGAGAATTAATGGGGATATATGCCTACACAAGTGTGTTCATATCTTGGGAAAATAGATGTAAGAGGGAGTTAATGCATATGGTTGGAAGAATTTAAGGAATGTGGTTGAGAATGTAAGGGTATGCAAGAGAATTAAATTCCCTTGTAAGAGACAAGATTGCTCTAAGAGGTAATAAAGGCATTTGTAAGAGACAAGATGGCCTTTGTAAGTGCCATTAAGGATTTTGTAAGAGACTTAAAGACTTGGAGTGTGGAGAAAGGAAGAGTGAATATTCTAAGAGATATTCCTTTGTGAGGAGAAATAACTCATTTAACTAATTTGTGGAAATTAATTATTGGTGCAAATGGGGTTAGTAAGCCATAGGTTTATTTAACCTTGGCGGGGTTAAAAGCTAGAGGATGTAATAACCCATTCTAATTATTACTTAAATTTTAATTAAAAATAACATTATGAATATTGAATTTTAAAAAGACATAAAGACATAACTTAAGTAGCTATTTTATATCATAACAACACACATCTGATTAAAAAATGAGTTAGAATATATTCATTTCCAAATGTCAATTACAATACCAAATTTGACTTGGCTCACTTGGCCACAAAGTCAATAAAAAATACAAATTACATAAAGGTTACATCATAATCCTTTGATTATTTGAAAACTTTGAAGGTTTCATTTTGATGCTTGCCTTGACTTGTGGACAAGAACATGGCTCAGGATCTTTACTACCCAATCATGAAGCTTATGCTTCCCCATAATTATTCCTCCTCGAAGAATACCCAAGACTACATGAAAATTTTAACAAGAGAACAATCTACAAGGTCCAGAATCTGATGCGTGCCTAACATCAACATGCATCTCTATCTATAGTTAGAAAAATGCAAGATCTATGCTAGGAATGGCAGAGTGTCATCACATTTAAGTCCATACATACATAATGGGCTACCTGCTTAGCCAAACATTAAAATAATGTTGCAACAACAAAAGATAGGTTTTGGAGAAAGAAAAACCTATACCCTTTGTACTCCATTTTGAAACTCGTCTCGAAAGGTAAATTTCAAAAATATGAGTATATTACATAACAAATATCTACCCTCTAGAAACATCTACCTTGAGGTGCTCTAGTCTACTTAGGTGTTGTTATTCTACTAAACACATAATATTCTCTAGCACATATCAATGAAGAAGTAATTCAGTTTACTTTATTTAAACATCTTGAGAAATTTAAAAGGATAAATCAAGTGGTTGTATTCATTTCATTATATATTGAGTTCATACATTAACTTGTCACATGATTACTTTCAATGTATTTTACTACTAAATATTTATCATAAATCAATATAAATTATAGAAGAAAATGAGTAAAATAAGTAAAAAAAGAAGGTATACCACAAGTATGTGTATGTACATAGAAAAAGGTCTATGTGCATACATATATGTGCCAACTTTAGTTAATATATTTGTGCATACATTATAAAATTAATAACCATTACAATAGATTGATTTCATTCAAATTATTGTTTTAAATTGTCATATCAATTGAAAGTTTTACAAAGTGTAGATTTTCCCTTTTCAAATAAAATAAAAGAAGAGTTTTGTTTACAACAGTTAATTCATATTGGTACACTATTTGTATTTATAGACATGGAAAATATACAATTCAATCTGATGCACTTGATCCTGATTACTAACATCATTTCTTCCTAAATCACACTCTCAGCTTATCATCACCTTCCATTTCTTAATTAGATAAATCATTATTTAATTAATTAGGTCTTTTCTCCTTTGTTGATTAAATTAATTAAGTTAATTCAATTAACCCTAAATCCCTCTTTAATTAAATAATTCATCTTATTTAATTAAATCCTTAAAGTCTTCACATTAAATTGAATAAATTAAACCTTATTTGATTTAATCTAACATTATCCCCTTTAGTTAAATAAATCAAAAACATTTATTTAAATAATCACTTTCCTCTCAATTCTGATTTAAATCAACTCATAAATTTGAGTCAAAATTGTCATGGAATAAAATGAGGAATATTCCTTCAAATTTGAATTCAAAATCCAAGTTTATTTGTACATCCAACAAAGCGTTCACTCATCTTACATGTCCTTGTGCATTGAGCCAAGTGGAATTTATTTCATTCCTTTTTCCCTCTCACATGTCATTTCCCCAATTTCAAATTCCACCAAATGGCATTTATTGGCACTTTGGCCGAAATGTGCACAACCTTCAACCATTCACATCTTGACAAGTGACACTTGGCCATTGGATGTTGAATGATCCCATATTTCTCAATCTTTCTCTCTCTTCCATTTTGGAAATCTATAAATGAGATACTCTTCCTCTCATTCTAACATCCACAAATTGAGTAAACTTAGTATACTCAACTTCATCCTCATCCACACTTAGAGAAAAGTTACTCTCTTCATATTGAGAGTTAATTTTTTCCATTTCATAGCTAGGTTATGAGAAAATCTCACCAAGGATATTCAATCATCCACAAATCATCAAAGAGCTTATAAAGGAGTTTGGAAAGGGCCAATTTTGACACACCAATTGGCACCAACTTCCCCATGGGATCAAGAGTTGGCTTTGCTTAAATAGATTTGATTTAGTTTCTTGTATTATTATTCTTCATTTCATTTCTATTAATGAGCATTGTTAATGGATTTCATGGGGAATTCTTGTTTTATCTTGCATATGAACCTAAATATGTGTTTGGTTGTCATGTCTATGCAGGAATAGGATTGGGGTTCACATTTTGGCACTAGAAGGAGGGTAGACTTGGAGAAATTCATCACGTTTTTCCAAAATTCTGTGACTTTTTGACATTTTCTTTTCTTATAGGAAACTGCATCGCATATAGTCCCACAATGCCATATTGCACCGCTTTCATAGATGCGACACTATATTGCACCGCTCTAAGCTCAAAATCTGCCACACCTATTTTCCCGCTTAGGAATTTCAAATTTTCAAACCTTGCCATGGATCTCCTAATCCCAAACTGTGCCGCATATAGTCCAACAATCCTATATTGCACCGCTTTTAGAGATGCGACGCTATATCACATCGCTCTAAGCTCAAACTCCACCACACCTGTTTTCCTGCTCAAGAATTTTGAATTTTTAAACCTCGCCATGGATTTCCTAATCCAAAACTACACCGCATGCTCAAACTGCACTTCATTTGTGCTCTCTATTTTCTATAGAGAACCGTACTTAGTCGAGGTGTGACACTATATTACGTCGCGGGATTTCCAAACCTCTACCGCATTTGCTGACTGCGTCGTTGGCTGACAGTGGAAAATTTAAACTTGATTTTTTTTTCACATGTGCTTTTTTATTTTTAACTTTTTTATCATCTAACTTATTTATTGTCTCTACATCTTCTGGTTTTGATCATTTTCCAGGTAAGAGCAAGGAAGGAAGAAAAATGGAAGGCTCTATTGTGACATCAATCCCATACTATACAAAGTGTTTTTGAGCACTATAGTGTTGTTTAACACTTTTAGGGATTCTTAATCTTCTTTTAAGAATTTTTTTATCTTTCATGCTTTAGGGAACATCAAATTTTCTTTTCAAAATTCTAAAAACAAAGGCTTAAAAAGAACCTTAAAAACAATTTTACTAGATTTGGTTGAGGTTTAAAAATGGAACAAGAAAAATTCCACACTTGATTTGGTTCTTTAAAAAGAATTCACTTTTGCTTTGTGGACTTAAGATAAACAAGTGTTTTTTTGTTTTGTAATTATTTATTCAAAATAATATCATCAAAAGGGTGTATGTACTTCTCTCATGCCTCACGACGATCTTGAGAATCAAAATATCTTTTGGTGATCTTAAGTTGTGTAAAATAATTACCTCCATATTTCATTTTGGAATTAAAATTGAACCAATCATGCGAGTGTGAGCATGGTATATTGCAAGTGTTCTCCCTTTGTTTTTCAACAAAGGTCAATTGAACTACGAGATATGCTAGCTTTCTTTTTTTTATCTTATCGGGCCTACCTTGTGGGAAAAGTAATCACCCAAGGGAACAAACCAACTGGGAACATGCTAAATCCAAGCGACTTCACCCAAGATATAAGTGAGGATATTGGAACAAATGCCAATATCACAAGGATTATTCCAACGAGAAGGGAAAAAATGGTCTCTCAACATACTGGATAGTCCCCCATAAACAAAATGCCTGCATTAAAACCCCTTGTTTAGCAAAGGAAAAAATTCTATCTATTTGTTGGTACAAAAGGTCACGTCATTTGAAGCCGCCCCATGTATACATGCAGTTTTGTTGTAGAGATGAAAAGTATGCCATGGGAGATTCATGGGTACTGATGGTTGGCTGACCTGAGAAGCGAGTGCACTATAAGGGGGAGCCTATGTGGTCAAGCATCTAATCATCCACACTAAATATGCATAGTTGGATTCGTCCAAGTGGAAACTCAATGAATATTGTCTTTTCAGCCTAGGGATTATACATGTTCTTGAAATCAAAAACACCTTGCTTGGATCTAAAACATTGAGAAACAAAAATTCACAAAAGCTTCAAAATTTCAAACCCTTTGGAGGAAACAAATACCCTTGAAAAATCCAAGTGCTCTTTCTTTCCCTAGGGATTCTATCCTTAGAGGTTTCTAAGTACTTGGGTTTAATCATCATTTGTTTCCACTAAAGTCAACGTAGGAAACTGTTCTCTTGAAACCCTGATTTTCACATAATGGACCTTGTGAAATGAAAAGGAATTAAGACAGACATTTAGTTTGAAATTATAAATAAAGAAATTTATTTTGGTAAAAGGAACTCATTAATCAAAGATAAGGACAATTGGACCTCACATGTGTTCTCTCAAATGATTTCCCATAAAATCAAAATCCAAAAACCAAAGTTCAAAAAGCTTAGTCTAAAAGCTCGTAAGGAACGTCTTGAAAGGCCTTTTGAAGTTAGAGAAATATTCGTGTATAATTTCTACAAGAAGGATTCAAAGAAAAACCCAAGTTTGAATGAATTCTATTATCAACAAAATCCTAAGCTTTTTGAAAGGTTTTCTTTTCTCACATAAGAAATATGGCATGTTCTTCAATACCGAGGTCTTGTAAGAAAGAGCCTTGTCTAGGTCAAGTCTAGGATCAAAATCATCACTCTCATCCACCTCTCCATCATCAAATCAAATCTCATCTTACCAACAAAATCTTGAGAACTTTGAAACATCATTCATGCTAAACTTAAAGGAAAAATCAACATCACCTTGTTTGACTTAACGCACCTAGTCAAATTATCAATCCTCTTGAACAAATTTACCTCTAGGATAATGCAACTTCCTAAGGTCTACTAGTTAATGATCACTTTTATTGTCTTAACACACTTAGCCAATTATTTCTCTTGTACAAGTATTCTCTAGGATAACATAACTTCCTAGGGTTTACAAGCTCACCATCATCTTGTTTGGCTTAACACACCTAGTCAAACTATCAAAATCAAATCAATTCAATCCCTAAAGAAGTTTAGCATCCCCCCACCTAAAAGTTATTCAAGAGTTTCACTCATCTACATCATCCATTTATCTCATCCCCATCATCACCCTTTGATCCTTGGACTCTCCTAGTTCTTCTATTTTTTGTGCCTAAAGATCAAGATCAAATGATCTCTATTTTATGGTCCAAACAAGATCACAACACAAGAGGAACACAAAAATCATCAAGGAAAAATCAAATTCAAGTGACCTAAGTCAAGAAACTTTTGAAGTAAACCTTGCAGGATCAAGAAATCCCCCCAAAAAATCCTCTCTACTATCACAAAATTCTCAAGAGGAAGGCTATGAAGAGGACATCATTCGCGATGACTTGGGAATGCCGCAAAAGGAAATAACTGAAACGATTCAAAATACAGAGAATCATAGAATTTCCAATGCCATGTTAAAACTTAACCCCTCTCTATATATACGTGCATTAATGGAAGGAGGAGCCCAACTCCCTTCTAACCTTGACATAAGTACCAATATAGAAAGGCCTCTTGCAAGCATACCCATAATGTCAATTCCAAGCATCACTCAAGAAATTCCCCAAATCATATCAACAATCACATCAACCCCACCAGTTGTTAACAAGGGAAGCACCATATTTCATGAATTACAAAAGCATCGCCTTGTAAACAACAAAGAGGTAAATATAAACATCACACTAGATAAATCTATCCTGGTAAATCCATTACACCCATACATTCCACTCACTCTCCATAACCAAAAAGACTCATCCTCATAACCTATCCACTGAACATACAAACTTCTCTCCCCATTATTTCGTAATGAGAAGGTGGGTTATTCAGAAGAGGGGGAATCTTTGAACCCTCCTTGTCATCAATTTTTCAAGAGAACATACCATCTTTCCCTCCATTACCACTCACATCCGTATCAACTCTTGGGTTGGGTCTCCCCCCCTACCCGTCGCCAATTTTTTAGACTAAAGAAATCAAAACATCATATCAAGTCCCCTTCTTTTGCTAGTGGTATCACAACAACAAATGACAACCACTCAAGCCACCACAATGGTCAACATATCCACTGGTCCCCAAATCTCTCAAAGCTTGGTTTCCCAAGGACCAAGCATCTCAATCGCACCACCTACAACCCAAAGCCCGATCACCAACACAACCCTTTTGCTTACCACAATGGTCAGTACCATCCCCAATCCACCACCAATCCCACCAAAAGATAAAGTTATGAATTCATTCATCAGCATGATTTAGGCAGTCCAAAAGGCCACCCATCAAAGGATACTTCAACAAAACCATCAAGTTGCACAACACACTGCTCAACAAGCGCAAGTGCACCTAGTTGCTCAAAAAGCTACACAGGCCCAACAAGCACATGATCAAGCTCATGCCCAACACCAGGCTACACAGGTGCAAGAAAAATACCACAGACAACTGCAAGCAATTCATCATCAAGCATACCAACAAGCCCTGCAAGATTTTCAAGAACAACAACAAGCTAAACAAAAAGCTTTGTTGGCACAACAATACCCAAACCAACAACAAGCTTTGTTGGCATAACAACAGCTAGACCAACAACAAGATTTTTTGGCACAACAACAACTAGACCAATATTAAGCTTTAAGGGAAGAACAACAAGCTTCGTTGGAACAACAACAAGATCAATAACAAGCGTTGTTTGTACAAATGCAGGCATATCAACATACCTTAAATGCTCAACAAAGCTTGTAGAAAACCCCCACCAATACTCCTCTCATCAATCAAACACCTTGAAACACATTCATCCCACCTCTTGATCCGCAAAATGATGTTACAACACAAATCAAACTACTCTCGTAGCAAGTTCTCAACCTCCAATCAGGAAAAATAACTAGAATTCTGAGCAACTTGTGCCCCTATCCATTCGACAGAGGTCTTATAATGGTACCATTCCCAAAGGGATTTGAGATCCCTAAATTTGATAAATATAATGGGATGGGAAACCTTGAAAATCACGTCAAGGAATTTCATGTACATTTCATGGAGGTCGCATACAATGACACATATCTAATGAAACTTTTCCCTTGAAGTCTAAATGGTCTTGCCATAGAATGGTTCTCTCACCTACCCACAGGCATCAAAACATTCCAAGAAATCATGGAAGCATTCCTTAAAAACTATGTATTTAACATGGGTGCAGATGTTAGTTTGGAAGAACTATCAATGCTTAAACAAGGAAAAGGAGAACTATTTGCATCCTTCTTGCTAATATGGAAATCCAAGGCCAATCAGAGCAAGTGGACCATGCTAGAAGAACAAAAAGTATGCACAATCATATCTAATCTAGATGAAAACTTGGTATTCTACCTAAAAATTCAATGCACTACAATGTATGATCAATTAATCCCAAAGACGCTCAATATCAAAAGAGCCCTTAGTGTGTGAGGAGGCACATCAATATTTCATGCACAAAAGGATAACCACCCATCCACCAATTATAATGATAAACTTCAAACATGGTTGAGGAACAAAAATATCACAAACGATGGAGTGGTCGACGCTAAGGTGGTCATCAATGCTCCTAAATAGAACATCGAGACTCATCACCGGCCATAAAATCACAATCACAATAATGTGCAAAATAACATGGTGGCACAACCACAACCACTTCCTAACAACCAAATCAATATCTTGGGAAATCAAGGAGGACCACCTCCTTGAAACAAGTATCCCCTAAGTGGAAGTTCACGGCCCTTGGAGAATCAATTGAATCCATAATGAAGCAGTTGGTTGAGGAAAACCTTATCAAAATATTCAACTTTGAGAAATATGTGGAACCCATGACAAAACCACCATGGTACAATGGAAATCTCCTCTGTGATTTTCACAAAATCAAAGGGCACACAAATATAAATTGCATGAGGTTGAAACATCATCCAAGACCTCATTGAGGATAAGGTCATAAATGTCGAACAACCAGCTGGAAATCAGGACCTTAAAATATACACGAATCCAATGTCGAATGATAAACAAGGAAATAACCAAGGGAAAAAAAAAGGGAAGCAAAATTATGCTAGTGAAAACCTTGTATACAAAGACATTTTTGCATGCGTGGACGAGATGGTCACTGTTATTAGTGTCAAAGGAGCCAATGCTGATTGTGGAGTCACCACATGCGACGGTAAGGTTACTATTGTAGGGGCATAACAGCCATCTACGACCCCCATTTCAAATCCAAAATTTTTCCCTCCAATTACAATGTCATTGATCAGCTAAAAAGAACCACCGCCCAAATCTCCATCATGGAATAACTGAAAATTTCTGCTGCCCATAGGAAAATTCTTGATGAACCATTAATTGTGTCCACTATCTCCGCTACCCTTCATACAAAATAGTTTCAGGCTATGGTTTGTAACTTTGTTACTCCAAACCTCCTTACCTTCTCCGACCAATATTTCCTCACCCAACCATCTCATAATCGTGCACTTCACCTTCAAGTGTTGGTTCACAAGAAGAAATTCAAAAGGGTCCTGGTGGATGGAGGTGCAAGCCTCAACATTTGTTCCCTCAAACTCATAAAGAACTTGGGATTCTCAGAGGAATCCATTGACAAGAATAAATGAATCATCATAAGAGCATATGATGACCAAGAAAGAGTGTCTCAAAGCACTATAAAATCCCAATCCAAGTAGGGCCAGCTATCGTGGAAACCACATGTCAGGTCTTGGACCTCGACCTTCCCTACAACATCCTCCTAGGATGCCCATGGATCCATGGAATGAAGGCGGTCGCCTCAACATTCCATCAATGGGTCAAATTCCTATACCAAAATGAGGAGATAACAATACATAGAGACCTGAAACCATTTGCCTATTGTAAAAACTTGGAAGCCAAGTTTTACAAAATTCCCCAAGTACCAAAAAATGATGAAGGCCCATCCACTCCTTATATAGATCCATCTAACCTTTCCTCCACTTCTACGACAGAGACACCCTCCATCCCTGACATATCCGATATCAAGCTCATGATCCAGGATAATGGGTGCGGAGATTAAAAAATGAAGAAAAATGCATTTGTTGTAGGAGAGTTACCACAATCTCCTAGGTCACATGGGCAACCTCAATTGGTTGAAACACCTGTCCACACTTTTAGGGCAGACCCTTCTGGATTCTACCATTGGGGGGACCTATGTTGGGAAAATGTGGATGAGGAAGACATTTCAAGCATGTTATACCATGATGAAAGATCCACACCCACTCTACCCATGGATGAAGCCAACAAAGGATTGCAAATAATGCTTGGTATGGGCTACAACAAGAATGAAAGCCTTGGAAGAAATAGTGATGGGCGACTAGAGCCCATCATTCTAGAAATAAGAATGAGAAACCTTGGCCTTGGATGTACCCCTCTGAGTATAAACATACATGGCATAAGTACCCCTAGTAGAATAGTCAAGTCTCTTCCTCAATTATCGGCAACCGCCCTTCAACTACCCATATTGATAGGTCTGACCCTAGATAATTTAAGTTTTGATATAACTAATGTATGCACCAGTAGTGATGATGAGGATACCATAATTGGACTTCCCTTGATTTTTTAGGATTCATCCTTACTGATGATTAGTACTTCACCCATTGATTCGAACTGCCAAACGTACGAAGTAAACCTAGTTTACCCACAACTCATCGATTATGACCAACATGGACCACCGGTTCTAGACACATTCAAAAATGATGAGGCACTCTCAGAATTCATGGGACTAAGGGATATAGTTTCATGCAGAGACCACAAGGCTAGGTTCAACATCATACTGGACACCCATGCCTATTATGGGGAGATGATTGAGTCCTTCAATCACAAAAGAAAAAGAATGAAAATAAGCTGAGGGTCATTGAGTGAAAACCACATAGTGGCACTCTCTAACCAAAGAATAGTAAAAATAAAGGACACATACAATGGTGAAAACCTCTCTGAGGTGCCAAAGGATGAAGGATTCAATCTCCCCCCTATTGCACTTCATCGGGAGAAATCAACAGTCTTGGTAGAACAATGCAATATTGTCAATCTGGGAATGGAAGCAACACCACAGATCACCTTCTATGCTGAGTCGCTTGTGATAGAAGAACAAGAATTATTGGCTGAATTTTTAAAAGAAAGAAAGGTGAACTTTGCATGGACCTATGCCAATATTCTGGGTCTCAATCCGGAAGTTGTGGTTCATCATTTGGCTATTTACCCTGGAGCAAAACCAGTAAAACAAAAACTAAGAGAAATGCACCCTCAGATAGACTTGCTAGTCAAGATAGAATTATAGAAACTCTTGGACGTCAGATTTATATGCCCAATTGATTATCCAGAATGGGTATCCAATCTTGTACCAGTTTCAAAACCAAATGGGGGAATCTGTATCTACACTGACTTTAGAGACCTCAACAAAGCATATCCCAAGGATTATTTTCCACTACCCAACATTGATATGATAGTGGACATGACGACCAGACATGAGATGCTATCACTGATGGATGGATTCTCGGGGTACAACCAGATAATGATCACAAAGGAGGACCAACGTAAGATGGAATTTACATGTCCATGGGGAACCTACTACTAGAACATGATGCCATTTGGGCTAAAAAATGCAGGGGCAACATATCAAAGGGGCATGACACTAATATTTCATGATATGATACAAAAAATATTGAAGATTACATGGATGATATATTGGCCAAATCAAAGAAAAGAGAGGATCACATAACAACCCTAAGTGTCATTTTCGATAGACTAGAGTAGTACAAGGTCAGACTTAACCCCAATAAATGTGTCTTTGGGGTGCAATCAGGTAAAATTCTAGGATACATAGTATCAATGAGAGGAATAGAGGTGGATCCTACCAAGGTCAAAGAAATTCTCAAAATGGAAGCACCAAGGACACTAAAGTAGCTTAGAGGCTTGCAGGGAAGACTCCAATCCATCCAGAGATTTATAACGTAACTGGTAGACAAATAGATCCCATATTCACACCTTCTCTACAAGGGAGCATCATACAATTGGAACAACAAGTGTGATAAGGAATTTGGTAAAATTAAAGAATATATACTCACACCACTAGTGCTAATGCCACCTACCCTAGGAAAACCACTGATTCTATATATTTTAGCAACCATGGCAGCTCTCGATGCTCTATTAACCCAACGTGATGAAAATGGAAGAGAGAGAGCGATATACTACATTAGAAGGACAATGGTAGGGAATGAGCTCAACTATACACCAATAGAACAAGATTATTTGGAAGTTTTGTTTATAGTCCAAAAGTTCAAACACTACATGTTGGCTCATCAGATCAAGCTGATCGCAAAGATAGATCCACTAAAGTACCTAATCTCTAAGGCCACTCTCATAGGATGAAAAACCAAGTGGGTCATGATATTAACAGAACATGATATTGAATATGTAGAGTAAAAGGATATCAAGGGGCAAGCGATTGCAAATTTCCTAGTAGAAGCTCCAATCTATTCAGAGAATCCACTCATATTAGAGTTCCTAGACAAATCCATCTTTAATCTCAACATAGCTGATCATTGGAAACTCTACTCCGATGGCTCACAAACACAACATGGATCGGGAGCCGATTTATTATTCATCACCCCACAAGGGTATTTTATACCTAGATCCTACAAATTGGCATTCCCCTACACTAACAACATTGCAAAGTACGAGGCTTTAACCATAGGTCTCAAGATTGCAGCACAGTGGAGGATCATGACACTAAAGGTTTATGGGGATTCACAAATTATTATCAACCAAGTCAATGATGAGTACCAAACTAAGGATGATAAGATGACACCATACAAGAAGTTAGTAAAGAGCCTCAAGGAATCATTCATTGACATCACCCTTGAGTAGATACCAAGGGCTAAGAACAAAGCAGCTGATGCCATTGCAACAATTGGATCCTTACTAGATATCCCTCGCAATGTCTCAAAACATGAATTATTGGTAGAGAAGCTTCTTGTACCGACATTCGAGGTACCAGAGTCATAATATGTGTACGAACTCATTGGTCCTGGTGATCCCTGGTATCACAACATCTATACCTACCTAAGAATAGGAGTCCTTCCAACTGACATAACCCCAAACCTCAAAAGGGCCTTTGTCAAAAGGTCCTTGTGTTTTGTCATCCTAGGAGAAACACTCTATCGTAGGAGCATTGACATAACCCTATTACATTTTTTGAATCCTGAGGAGGCCCTGACTACTCTGATTGAGGTACATAATGGCACTAGCAGTTCACACTTGAGTGGTATGACCTTTTCCAAGAAGTTGCTGAGAACCGGGTACTACTGGTTAATAATGGAAAGAGGCACAAGAATTTTTTTGAAAGTGTTTATAGTGCCAACAACATGGAGACCTTATTCATGCAGCAACTCAATAGCTCCATCATATTGTTACACCTGGCCCTTCTCACAAAGGGGGCTCAATCTCATAGGAAAAATCACACCCACCTCATCCAATGACCACAAATTCATCATCATTGCCACAAAGTACTTCACAAAGTGGTTCAAAGAAATCCCCATGACCTACATAATAGGAAATTATATTTCCAAGTTCATCCTGAACTATCTCATTTTTTGATACGGTGTCCCGCAATCCATTATCTTTGATAATGAGAAACCTTTCAAGAATCAGGATGTGCGTGACTTATGCAAAAAAATCAAAATCCAACATCGCTTTTCCACTTCATACTATCCCAAAGGCAATGGCCAAGCATAAGATACCAACAAAATCATTCTGAATATTCTTAAAAATAAATTCAACGAATCTAGTCATGACTGGCATGTGCAGCTAAATCCCACCTTATGGGCCTACTGCACTAGCATCTGCATGCCAACAGGTGCCACCCTATTCTCCTTGGTCTACGGATCAGAAGCCATCCTCCCAATCAAGATCGAGCTCTCATCACTAAGAATATCATTGAAAAACCTCATTACAGATGAGGAATATCGAGTTTCAATGTTAAATGAGTTGGAGTTATTATATGAATGGTGCATGGATACCCTTAACCATCTACAAGTCTATCAGAACCGCCTGAAGCACAACTATAATAAGAAGATCAGGAGACACACCTTCCAAGTCAGCAAACTTGTGCTAGAAGAAAATCAGAAGAACTTGCCAAATCTAGAAAGCAAAGGAAAATTTGATCCCAATTGGTTGGGACATTTCATCATCACAACAAGCTATAAATTAGCGGAGTATCAATTGTCAACACCAGAAGGCGAGGCTCTGTAGGAGCCCATGAACAACTATCATCTCAAAAAAATATATTCCTAAAATAACTCACAAGGTATAAAATCAAAAAATACAAAAAAATAAAAAAATTATCCTGAAAAAATGGCCACCCTAATGAAAAACTGGCAAACAGGCATCTTCGTGACAACAAAAAAATCCAAAAAAAAAAAAAAAAAAAAGGATTGAAAATAGTAAAGAAAAAAATTGTCCTCTAGTGAAAACAACTTCGGTGGCGCTTTGGACAAGTACCTTGGTGAAAACCTAGAAAACAGGTACCAAGTGTAAATAAAGCACTCTCTATCCACCAAGATCATCATGGCCTATTTCAGGAACTCACATATCCATTACATTCCATCTATCATTCCATCACATCCATTCACATTTGTACCATACCCTGATCTTGTGGTCGTAGCATATTCCACCATTGTACTACTTGGCACATTCCTAAGGTCAGTTTTTCCTACCTTTATCGAAGTAGTCTATCAAATTACGTTAGGGGCATGTTCTTGTACTTGCATTGGATTGGATTCATGTATATTCTTGTAATCTTCCTTAAAATCAAAAAATCAAAAACATTTAGAAAAATCTCAAAAAAATCCAAAAACATCGGAAAAAACTCAAAAGTCTTCAAAAAATTCATCACTGAGTTTTGTTAGTTTGTGGCACCAGTCCGAATTACCTAGTCTCTGAGCTTGAATGTAGGCAAGGTTGATCTTCGATCATCCTTCGAGACACCCTAGGTCAATCTTTTAGGCGTTTGTCACAATAATTTGGCAATCCATTTTCCCACCTATCTCATCATTGAGTCAAGTTTGTCGTCAATCAAGATACGTGGTCTCTGCATGTATAACGTAGGTAAGGATAATCTATGGATCAATTCTCAAGACCCGTAGGATAGGTCTTTAAGTCTGTCTCTTCATCTAAAATCTCAAAAATCCAAAAACATTTGTAAAACATTTCAAAACACCAAAAAAATCCAAATATCTGAAAATCCCAAAATGGTGCATCCATCTCATCTCCATTTCACCTATGATTGTCTCATTCCTAATAAATCAATCATCACCTTCATCCTTTTGTGAGTGAGTTAGAAGCAAGTCTAGCAAGTTCAAAAGTGAACACCCTAATCATCAGAAGTCTCAAGTCTAGGTCAGTAAGCAAGCAAGTTGATCAACTCGGAGTATCAATAGCTTATCATCTAATCAATCTCATCAAAACCCTAATCACAACATATCCTAGGATGTATCCTTCCCATGATGGGCATAATCATTAGGTACCCAACAATAGTCTAGTCTTGGCTAGCAATATGAAGAACATTAGCTTGTTTGTTTACTTTATCTAGTCTTTTTGACTTATATTAATTTTGTGCTCATTCTAAGGACCTCTCGATGATACCTAAACAAAATAGGTTTAGAGAGAAAGGAATGGGGAAATGATCATTATCTTTTTTATTTTTGGTGCTTTTGGATTACTCTTGTAAAATAACTTAGTCATGCGCACTTTGTTCAGTTTGTGGCGAGGATGTTTTGGATATCTTGTTGACCACATAGGAAGGCTTTCTTTTCTATGTTTGGTTTGAGATGTTAAGAATGTCTAAACTACATCTTGAATAAGGTTCCATATGCTAAGTGTGAACATGAATACTCCTATCTGATTGTCGAGTCAAAGTCCATCACACTAGGTACCACGCCATCCTGGTCCTTTATACCTTGATGCATCGTACCTATGTGTGTTATCAAAACATAATGTAACTGGCCCTTTGAAAATCCTGACTCTTGGTAAGAAAATCACCATCATTCTAATGACTTGTGGGATCTCTTTTTCTTCTATCTTTGTTCCATACTAACATGGTATCATGATAGTTAATTAGAACATCACCAATGCATACACCCTACAAAATCATCAGCATAAGTGCATATTATATCATGTAGATCATACCACATTGTTATTGTCTTAAGTTATGAGGAATAATATAGATTTGTTAGTATAAGTAACTTAAGAAATAATTGCATTACATTCATCATACATGAATCACTGAGGACATAATAAAAATCATTAGCATCAATTATCATCATTTATCATTTGCATATTAGTACATTAGCATACATTGCATCCATGAAATCATCAAAATGACTTAAAAGATACAAAAAGAAATACATCCATCATATAGAAGCACACATCATATCACATGAACATAAAATAGAAACATCTCATAACATCATATAGAAAATTAAAATGCATCCATACATCATAGGACATATCATAAACCCAACTATCTCATATATATCATCAAAAATATATTGTCATGGTACAAAATTGGATCAAGTGTACATCAAAATACATGATACAATAGGGGCAATAATCGGATCCCATGAATCAAAAATGGAAAACTACGAGTGATCAAAAGGTCTAGCCCTACTAGCTGCTACCCTCTCCCACTTGCCTCTCGCCATGGTCCTTTGGTGGCCTCATCCCTATTTGTTGAGAAAAATCCGGTACCCAGCCTGCTGTTGGAACTGCCTATCTATAATATTGCCAATAATACTCGACCTCTCTAACTACCTCCCTATATGCCCATAAGGAGACTGAACAACCCTAGGATGATGAGGCCAACTCTCCAACACCTCCGTCAAACAACCTCATGATCCCTCTCATTAGTGACTATCAAAAACTATTGTCAAGCCTGATCCCTCTCTACAGTCAATACCTGAACCTAATCCTACAACTGTTGGATCAGTGTATCTTGGTGATCTAGCTACCTCAATGGCTACTGCTGCAGGACTACTCTATCCCCATCTTTGGGCTGGTCATCCTATGCCCCTACCCATGGAGGTGCCTATTGTGCCTGATCTCTGGGAGGTGTTTGATGAGGAGGTGGTCCACCTCCTCCTCTATCCCCATCCCTATCTCTATCGCCTCTGCCCCCTGTCCTCTGCCTTTGTTAGTTGATCTACCTCTGGGCCTATGCCATGGAAGTGCTACACCAAGAACTACCAATATCAAGGGAGGCCTAAACCAAGCTCTATAAGCCTGGGTCACTCCCGCATCTACTGGCACCTGATCATATGACCACAACCGAGCCACTAGCTCTCTGAATGAGGACACTGCCTCAACTCCCAGGATGGGCTAGCCCCATGTTGTCTCTCTTGTGGTATAGGTGAAGATCACCATGTACTGATCATCCGACCTAGCCTACATCTCGCCAAACTGAAAGGCCACCCTATCTGGGAGATACCGCTCTATCATGGTATGCTCCTGACCCTGCATCCATCTGTCCTGCTAGGCAAAAAAAACTACTCTATGTCATCGTACCATGGGCCTATGCCCATCCAAGGCCTCTAGACAAACTCCCTCATCTCATTGAAAACCCATCCCCAATGGGTGATCCCACCTATGCTAGTGTGAGTAAAGTGGATTTTTGCCCCGCCATATCGCCAAACAATGGGGTCATCAATATCAAGAATGATCGGTGTGACATCTGGATGGAGCACAAGAATCTGCTCCCATGCCCAAATGTGTAACAAAGTAATGCCAACCCTGAGGGCCCGACTATCTAGATACACAAACTCATGTAAATCCCTGTATAGGGAGGCCAACATCATTGGCCCCCAAGCAAAGCACTCCCTTTAGTCGACCATCCACTCCCATGCTAGTCCCCAGCCTGGACTAAAGTATCGGCCCTGCTGATATGGTGCAGGGCCGATACAATGATGGTTGCAATGATCAACCTGTACATGAGAGCTATACCCCCATATGTCTCCAATTCAATATGTCCATCAGAGAGATGTATCACATCATAGCAGGCATCCCTACCAACATCTCAATCATAAATCACTCTAGCTCTGTGGATGGGTAGTCGAAGGATGCACTAGACATCCTCAAGTGTGATGGTGGCCTCACCGGTAGGAAGATGAAATGAGGAGGTCTCACTGTGCCACCATTCAGCCAAAGTTTTCATCATCCCCAAGTGGGTCCGAACGGGAGGAACATAGGCAATGAACCAAAGGCCGAGCATACCAAGTTTCTCCTTGAGGAATATGTGCATACCCTATAATCTCTTAAGTACTGGCCATCTATGCTCTCTCGAATGAAGTATCTCAAGGTCCTCTTGCACAAGGGAAGCCATCGTGTCAGGTCTTGTAAAAAAATCTACCTCCCGAGTCAGCTTTTCGCATTTGAAACAACAAAAGCGACGCTATTTGCAAATGCGACCCAGTTTGAAAAGTTCCAAACTACACCGCCATGGTAGAGTTTTCCAAAATCTAAACTCCAAAGTGCGTCACACGATCCAATTTGTGTATGCGATTGAATTTGTGCCAAAACCCTAAGTTTCAAACTACATCACACAGACGAATTTTCATATGCAGTTGAGTTTGACAAGAAACCCTAATCTCCTAACTAGCCCGCAGCGACACTATTTTCATATGCGACACAATTTTGAACTATGTGACATCGATTGAGAATTTTTAGTGGTGCTATATAGTGTCACTTGACCTAAATTTGACCTAAACCCTATTGAATGCACAAAAAATGACAAAATTAAAAGTTGGGATGGGGGTACATACCATGGGTCCTGCGCCAGTTGGCCACTAATGCACTCGTACTCTCTCTGACACATGCCTAGGAAGATGTCATTGTGCCATCTCGACCGGAACTCAAAGCTCAAAGTGTAGAAAATTCTAAAGGCTAAGTATGCAAATGTATTGAAAGTGACCCCTCAAGGTCTATTTAAGTTTGAAAATTAGGGGTTTTTGACCTAATTTGGTCATCCAGCTAGGGTTTTGGTCCCTCAATCCTGTGTTTGCCCAACCAAAGGCGATGTATCTTTTTTAACATTTTAATGTGTTTTTCGCATGCTAAGGCATTTTTAGACCTGTCGGGCACCTTGTCCTCTTTTTTTTGTGAGTGTGTGTGAGAATATGTGGACTAATTAATAAGATAAACTAACACACCAATGAAACATTAGATCGAAGGAAACTAATTAAAAAGATAAAAAAAACTCTAAATAACAACTCCTTCAAATGCGTCCCATTGTCCTCTATCTCCAAGGATTCGATGCAAGTTACTGGCTCTCAGTTGATGTAAGCAACAACTTGTTGGAATGACAACTTAGAAGAATGAGATTATGCAACATACATGTTTATTTGCTAAATGATTGAAACTATGAAGTTATAACTGAAATGCTATGCTATGAACTTGAAATGATAAATTCCGATTTGAATGCAACTATAGTAATCACGCTTAAATTCACAAAATATAGGATCCCTTTTCAACTCACAAGAGGGCTGTATTTATAGATTTTTGGAGGCAAGAATCTAGTTGGCAAAGATCAATGACTGAGTTCAAACCTGTCAAGATGAACAGTGAGAGATTGAGAAGTTGAGATAAAGATGGAAGGTTGAGAGAATAATGGAAGATGTTTCCTCCTACACAACCTTCTCCATTCAAAAATGAATGGAAGTTTCTATTTGTGCACTTCATTTATGAGGAGCTAGTTGGTAGTTGAGGATAAATCCCTAATTAAATAAATAAATTTATTTAATTACATGTGACAAAAAATTTAGAAGCTTCCATAATTTAAATAATTAATATTTAATTATGTGTGAGAGATGAAAAGGAAAGTAATTAAATATTTACAATATTTAATTAAGTGTGAGATGAGGAAAGTTTCTAATTAAACATTTAGAATATTTAATTAAATGTGAAGTGAAGAAAAATATTCTATAATTTGAAAAATCGAAATTTAGAATCATGATAATTAATATAAATAAATAATGAGATTTATTTAATTCAATTAAGAGGAAGATAACCATAATTTAATTAAATTAGAAGAATTAGAAAGATGAACAATATAAATAAATAATTAAATTTATTTATATGTAGATGACTTTAGAAGATTAATTAAATAATTCATATTTAATTAATTAATAGGTTTGATTAACTGTGACTTTTTTTAGATGTGTACATTTTCCCCTCTTTGAAGAGATATGTTTTATGCATTGCTTCAAAGAATTTCTCAGATAACGAAAATTTTGCCCCTAACTTTGAAAATTCTAACTGATGATGCTATATGCCCCCTCGGGAGATAAATCATGTAATTTGAATGATGATGATGATGATGAAAGAATTGAGATGATTTTTGGAGATAAATCATCGATTTATCTCTCAAAATAGCACGTTGCATAGTAAAAATAGAAATAATTTCCTTTTTTACCCCCTTAAAAGGTGGAAAAGGTAAAAAGTCATTGTCATTTGAATAGTAGACTTTTACTGTTTTTAGAGCTCTGAGAGAGATTTTTGAGATGTCGATCCACTATGAGTGCCACCGATTCAAGGAGGCCCTCTATCATCAGAGACCAGTAGCTTACGGACCCATGGTAAGATTGCTTGATCCTCCTTTGTGAATTTTTAATGATTTTTTGATGATTTTTTCATTTTTTTGTATTTTTGAATTTCTGCTTTAGTGCATAGGATTTTGATTTAGCACATGTGAGCCTTAGATTAGCGCATATGATAGCTAGAATAGCACATCCAACCTTACACATTGATGAACTATTTTAGCGCATAGATGAATAGTTTAGCACATAGGCTAGAATGGTGCATAAGATTGATAGAATAGCGCATACGATTCTCAAATAGTGCATACACCAGATAGATTAGCGCATATCCCTGATAAAGTAGCTCATACAACCTCTATTTTAGTGCATCCATGGATAAAGTAGCACATTGATGAAATAACGCATCGATGAATTGTTTTAGCCCATCCATGAATTTTTGTTGATTTTGCTATTTTGAGATTGATTTGATGCTTGCTTGATGATTGTTGCTATATTAGGCAACTGATGTAATGATTTTGAATAACACCAAGGATAGATTAACTTGATTTTGATGATTTTTTGATAAATTTTTCTTCACGCTTGAAGAAGAAATAGTAAAATGATTCGAATAAATTTTCTTTCATGATTGAATAACAAATAGTAATGATGTTGATGTTGAGTCGATTGGCTGTTAAATTTGTTTCCATATTTGATGAAAAACAAATAGTAGAAATTGATAAATTTGTCTTCCTGCTTGAAGAACAAATAGTAATGAATATGTTTCTGATGTTGATACGATTCAATTGCTTGATAATTTTGATATTCCTTGCTGATGATTTGATCTTGATGCATTTGATGTTTATAGGATGATTTTAATGTCCTCTAGATCAGAGATAGATTTACCCTTACATGGGAGATGATTCCTAGACTATCTCTGGCAGAGATAGGAATTATTGTTAGATGTGGGTTGGGTTCCCTTCTTAGGATCCCATAGTATAGGGCCAACAAGGCACTATTGACTGCATTAACCGAGAGATGGTATAGTGAGAATAATACCTTTCACTTGCAGACTGGAGAGATTACTATTACACTCGAGGATGTGTACAAGATTTTAGGTATCCCACTAGTTCGTGAGCTTGTGATTTATGATAACAAGGATATTGGAGGGAAATATTCCTTACAAAGAGTCTTCCAGGAACCTCATGTTGGTGGATATGAGGTTGCATGGAGAGACATGGGTAAAAGTTATGCCCCACTTCCATAAGTTCTAGCAGGTTTCATTGGTGGCTTCCTTTGTCCTGATCGTAGGTCAAAGGGAATATTAGTAGGCTGGGGTTGGATTTTGGAGGACATGATCCTCCATCAGACTAGATATGCATGGGGATCTCACATTCTTTCCCATCTATACCATGATCTTCATCAGGTGGTATATAAATATGGGAAGAGTATATCATCTGGGGTTACTCTTCTTCAGATTTGGGCATGGGAGCACATTGCCATCACCCACCCTATTGTACAGAGAGATCACTCGCTTGGTTATCCATATGTATATGCATACATAGGTCCTCTTGTCTAGCCTATGCTTGGAAAGTTAGAGTACTGGTGGCAGATATTGGATGATATGGATACAATCATATTGAGACTGTATCTTGATTGTGATGCATGGGATGAGGATGATATAGAGATTCCTTACTGTGGGATGGCGAGATACATGATTGGCTGCACCCCCTTCATTATTGAGTGCTTTTTGGTCATGCGGGTACTGAGGCAGTACAAACAAGTTCAGATGATGCCACAAGGTGTGGCTCATTATGCTAGATGTCAAGAGGATGTTCCAGAGTGGGGTTCTTTCATTACATATGAGGTTGCGAGGGCAGAGTATACAGAACTTTAGCCAGAGTTTTGGGCGATTCATATAGAGGTTATAGATGCACATATGATGAATGATTATGTTGCCTACTTCTACTCACATCCATTTCTCAGGTTGACTAGTCCAAATGAGTCTGCTCCACTATTAGGTGGATCAGTTATATGATGAGCATGATGATAGCCACAGGCACAGGAAAAGGATGGGGCACAAGAATAGGCATAGGAACATGTAGGGTAGCCACATAGGGAAAATTATATATGCGGGGTGGCCATGGATGTCGATGAGGAGGAGGATTCAGATAAATCTGATGACAATGATGATGATGGGGATGACAAAGGTGGTGGGGGTGGTAGACAAATATTTTTATTTGATGCTCCCTTTAGGATGAGGCCTCACACAACTAGAGTGGTGGACCAACTGAGTACTTCGGATCCACATATTACTATCAGAGCTCCATCATAGGGATAGATGTATAGTCTACAGGCAGAGGTTCAAAATCTTCAGAGTCAGCTAGCATAGGAATAGGTCACCATTAGCTAGTTATAGACACAAATTGCACAACCACCACCTCCTGACCCACAAGTAGTGCAACTTACAGTAGAGCGAGACAACTTCAGAGAGCAGTGCATTTAGGAAGAGGGAGTAGCAGAGAGACTCCTAAGGTCAGTTGAGAGCACCTCCATTGGAGAGGTTGTGGTAGAGGGACTGGAGACTTCTCATCATATATAGTACTATAGGATGAGATACTTTGAGGCAATACCCGCTAAGTAGAGGATAGCCTACATGTAGTCAGACACTCAATCACAAACCCATTCACGCAGTCACACCATGAGTGCTACCATGAGTGTGGGACAACCTGTTAGATGAGAGATCAGTGCTTTTGGTAGTTGAGACCCATTGAGATCTACCACCTTCAGAGGTAGTAGTATTCATGATCCACATCTAGATGCCCCTCAGTGATGATTATGAATACACCTTTCCATTGTATTTTAAATATGTCTTGTTCATACATTTGATATCTTTGTACACATGGACATTTATTTTGATGAGATTATGATATGTAGTGGTGATTTGATATGGATGTGTCATTCATTTATGTAAGCATTTTTTCTTCTATATGCTATGTGGTTTATGATTATGCATGCTAATGAATGATGATATGATCTAAAATGATGATGCATTTATAGGATAATGATGCAATTTTTATAATATAAATGATGATTTGATGAATATACTTTATGATTGGATGATCTTATCAAATTAATTCTAACATGATGATATGATGTAATATGAATGATTTTTCTACATGATATATGTAATGAATGAAATGTAAGCATCTTTCTTTTTATCAATGTATGATTATGTAAATGATGTAAAATGAATGATAATAAAAAATGAGGTGAAATATAAATGATGGGATGAATGATTAATAATGATAAAAATGATGTGATAATGGAAATATGATAAATGCAAATGAAATGATAATGATAACCTAGATGAAGAATGATGAAATATGAAAAAACATGATAATGAGATGAGATGCAATAAATGTCTAGTGTACTCAATTGATATCTTAAAATATATATGAAGTATTTAAAACCTCCAAAAATCTATTATACAACCTCAAATGAAAATCTAAATGAATCATGCAAACCTAGAATTCAAAAATGAACCATTCTCCTGTTTGTCATTCCATGAGCCAATTTTGTGCGTGATTTTCATCATTGAGCCTTTTGATATGTTGAAAGCTAGTACAAGCATCGAAGGGGATATTAGCACCAATGATGAACTGATTATTGCTTGCATGATGTTTGATGTAGCAAGTTAATACAAGAATCGAGGTATAATTGAACTAATATGACCTGAGTATTGCTTGCAAAAATAGACAAAAGTTAACCATTTTCCTATACAAATTTCAAAATGTCATCAATGATACATTGAAGAGCATGTCCCATGACAAATTTGCACCATACTAGTGATTAGCTTTCAGACAAACAAAATCATACTCCTTCCTTATGATTCTAGTTTAGTACATCATTGAACCACTCCAAAGATATGATATCATCAAATGTCAAAACAACATACCAACTTATGCTTTAAGTGTTCCATCCATTTTATTCAGATTAAGATCATCCAATTTGTTTCAATTTTCTGTCAAACAGTCATTTAGACCCAATTTTGAATGGATAATTTGTTGTTTTTGATATTCTAATACCTGACACCCGTTGTCGCTTGTTTGTCAAAAAGTCTCAAGAAGCAAATTTCCCCAAATGATTCTGCACTTTGACTCCTGATTAGACACAACTACTGCTAAGGATAAGATTAATCATCAAGCCATGATGAAATCCTTGTCGTTTCAAGGAAATGTTGAGACGCATGATGCAGATGTGATGGCTAGGCATGTATGTGATTCCGATGAAAAATGAATATGAAAAATGTTTCATAATAGATGAGAGTGCCAACCAAATCACAAATACTACCTGTTTGCCAAGTTTTCTCCATTTGTTTTTATTGCACTTTTTTTGATTTTTTATTTTTTTGTATTTTTTCTATGTCAAAAGATGCCTGTTTGCCATGTTTTCACCCTACTAATGCATTTTTCTAGTTTTTAATGAATTATTTCATGACTCTTTATATTGTTTTTGATATTTTTCCAGGACTTTTTATATTGTTTTTGATATTTTTCAGGCATAAAATTTCTTCAGGTGAATGTTGTTGGTCAAATCTTCAAATAGGTCCCCTTCTAATGTTGACAACTGATATGACCCCGATCCATATGCTGCAATGATAACAAATGAGCCCAACCAATTTGGCTTGAACTTTCCTTTCTTTTCTTGATCTTGCTGATTACGAGGGTTTCATTTGAGAACTAAGTCACCCACTTGAAAAGCTCGTAGTTTGACTCTATGATTGTAGCTGCGGGACATAACTTGTTGATATCCCTTTAAATGATTAGCTGCATTTTAACGCCGTTCATCAAGAATTTCTAGCTCTTGCAATATTGATACTCTATAATCTTCATCATTTATTAGCCCTTTTAGTGATACTCGAAGTGAGGGAATCTCAAATTCTAATGGAAAAATAGCTTCTAATCCATAAACCAAGGCATATGGGGTAGCACCTATCAGTGTACGAATAATTCTTCTATATGCCCATAATGCTGGATTTAATTGGACATACCAATCATGACCGACATCATTTATTGTTTTCTTCAAAATCTTCAAATTTTTTTTGTTTGAAGCCTTTGCTTGGCCATTTCCCTATGGATAATAAGGTGTAGAGAACCTATGTTGGATGTGAAATCTTTCACAAAGTTCATCAACATATTGATTTTTAAAAGGTCTTCCATTATCTGTAATAATGGAGTTGGGAATGCCATACCAACAGATGATATAGTTCAAAATGAATGATGAAATTTGTTTTCCAGTAACAGTTGTTAGGGGAACAAATTTAATCCACTTAGTAAAGTACTCAGTGGCTGTGATAATGAAATTATGTCCATTTGATGATGATAGATGTGTCTTGCCAACTAGATCCAATCCCCATTGAGAAAAATGCCATGTTGTGGTAAAGGGTTGTAATTCTTGAGCAGGAGCATGAATGAGATTCCCATGAATTTGACATTTTGAACATTTTTTCACAAAGATGAATGATTCTTTCTCCATATTCGGCCAATAGTAACTCATTCTAACAAGTTACTTCGCTAAGGTTAGTCCACTTGAATGTGTCCCAAAAATACCACCATGTACCTCTTGTAAGTCATTTTTTTATTCATTGTGTTTGAGACATCGAAGGATGGTACCATCAAGACCATGTCAGTACAAGATGTCAACAATTAAGGTGTAACGAGAAGATTGATGTATGGAGTTCCTTTTTTGATTTCTAGACAAATCTAGGGGAAAAGTAGTATCTTTTAGATAAGTGTAGATCTAGCCATACAAGGGAGAATCAAAATTGGTTAACTGATGAATGATTTGGGTTTCTGGATTATCATAGGTAGGGGAAAATAATTTTTTCACTAGGAAATTATACCGTGCTTAGTTCTCTGACAATTGGAGCAGTGATGCAATTGTAGCCATAACATCTACAACTTTATTATTAGTACGCGAAATTTGTGTAAACTTGATATCAACAAAGTATTTATTGAAATCATCCACCATTTTTTTGTAAGGCATTAACTTTTCATATTTAGTTTGATATTCATCATTGATTTTATTTATGACAAGTTGTGAATCTCCAAAAACTTGTAATTCTATGATTTTCCAGTCTAATGCAATTCTCATCCCAATTAATAGTGCCTCATACTTAGCTATGTTATTTGTGCAAGGAAACATTAGCCGATAATATTTTGGAATTGTATGTCCTTGAGGTGTGATGAAAATAATTCCCGCCCCCAAACCATGTTGAGTGTAGGATACATCAAAATAGAGTGCCCATGACTGATTAATGGCTGTTGTGAATACATCAGCGTCAGGAAAATCAATGTGTATTGGATGTTCTTCTTGCATCGGTGCTTCTACCAACTGATCTACTATTATCTATCCTTTTATAGCCTTTTGATCCGTATAATGAATGTCAAACTCACTCAGGATCATGACCCATTAAGCCAATCTACTAGTTAAGGTTGGCTTACTTAGAAGATATTTTAGTGGATCAATCTTAGCCACAAGATTTATTATATGAGTTGCAGCATATAGTGTCGCAACTTTTGAGAAGTGAAAACTACTGCTAAGCAATTTTTTCAATGAAGGTGTAATTTAGTTCATGGCTTGTCAAAGTTCGACTGATGTAATATATTGCTCGCTCCTTTCCTATTTTGTCTTCTTGTGCCAATAATGCTCCCAAGGACACTTCCATGGCAGAAATATACAATATGAACGGTCCACCTTGCACTGGTGGAATCATTAGATAATGCTTTATTTGATCAAATGCTGCTTCACATGTATCTTCCCATTTAAATGGAACATTCTTATGTAAGAGATGGGTGAATGGTAAACTCTTATCTGCCAGTTGCGTGATGAATCTCCTGATGGATTGCAACTTTCCCTGCAATGAACATAATTGATTGATGTTCCTTGGTGGTGGAATATCGAGGACTACTTGTAAATTTTCTGGATCCACTTCAATTCCCTTTTCTGACACAATATATCCTAGAAGCTTTCCAAATTTCACCCCAAAGATACATTTCTTTGGATTAAGTCTCACTTTGATTATTTCCATCTTGTCAATTTTTTTAGATAAGATATCTTAATGTTCTTCTCTTGTGTGCGATTTGGCTAGAAGATCATTGAAATAATCCTCCATGAATGTGTGCATCATGTCATGAAAAATGGTAGTCATCACCCATTGATAAGTAGCTCCTACATTCTTGAGTCCAAATGGCATTACATTCCAACAATATGTACCCCAAGGACATGTGAATACTATTTTATCTTGATCTTCAGGAAAAATATTTATCTAGTTGTATCCCGAAAATCCATCCATTAGTGAATACATAGCATGTCCAATAGTCAAATCTACAATCATATCTATGTTTTCTAGAGGGAAATCATCTTTAGGGCATGCCTTATTTAAATCCATGAAATCTGTACAAATTATGATTCTTCCATCTGGCTTTGATACAGGTATGATATTGGAGATCCATTCTGCATAGTCTATAGACCGAATGAATCCGACATCTAACAACTACTTTAACTCCTCGTTGACTAATAATGCAACATGTGGATGCATTTTTCTGAGTTTTTGCTTCAAAGGTTTCACCCTCGACATGATAGATAAATGATGCTTGATGAGGTCTGGATCCAATCCAAGCATATCCATGTAGGACCCTGCAAAATTGACTTGATTGTTCTTGAGAAATTGTGTGAATCTAGGGATTTCCTCTTCTGTTAGTGATGCAACAAGTTGCAAGACTTTGGTCTGTTCCACAGTACCTAAATTGATTGCCATTGTTGGTTCTATTAAAATAGAAGAACTTTCCTGATAATGCTCAGGGAGAGTTTCAAGTTTCCCATCTTCCAGTACCTTTGAAAGGTTTTCACCGTTAGATACGCTTTTTTATTTTTCTCTTTTCATGATCTAATACTGCCTTTGCTAGGTTTTCACCATTAGATCTTTCTTTTATGTTATTAATTTTGTAGCTGAGAAACTTGGCACTTTCCTATCTGAAAATTTGATCCTGTGATTTGCTGGTGGAACTTGTTTCTGGTTTGGATGAACAAAGAAAGTTTATTATGGTTTCATCATCGGGAAAATTTGGGATATCAATTGGTGCAATTTGTTCCCAATTAATGAGTTCGAGATGGATCAAGGGAAATGGATCACTAGGCTGGGTAAGATCACTAGCCATTAGGGTCATGATGCTATCATCACTTTCATTATAGGAAAGATCTATGATGGTATCCTCCTATTGATGATCTATCTCACTTTGAATCGAATCGTCCTCACTCAATTCATGATTTCTTGGTAGAATGTAATCAAGTGGAGGCCTTGAGATTTCCCCTTGTATGAATGTAGGTGAGAGTTTTTGTATGATATCCACTTGTTTATCTTTCTAGAATTTATCATCAAAGATGTTGTCCCATTCATATTTATTGGAGTCAGTTTCAGAATTATCTTCTTGAATTCTAAGAATTGTTTCAGCTAACTCCTCATTGGATGTTCTTTGTATTACTTCTTCCTTTGTATCCCCATTGGTGCTACTTCTTCCTTTGTATCCTCACCATATCCTAACCCAATTTTATCCTTTGGGTGCAATGTTTTTAGTTGGATAGGCTCAACAATACCCTCCTTTCTTTTTCCTATAGGGCAATTCCCTTCATAAACCATTTGTTGCATTATTGTATAACCTTTTCCATATTGCTTTGTGGGTAACTTGACATGTTGTATTGATTCCTCTTCATCTTTATAGAGCCAATCAAGGATAGCTCTATCTTATATTTCATTTTCTTTGATAAATATTCCATCAAACTTGGTGGTGGGAACTGAAGCTTGTGTGCCTGAGGCTAAAGCTGTTGTAGCCTATTGTATGGATGTTGATGGTTGACCATGAGATCTTGGGGACATAGGTAGATTAGAGAGACATAAGTAATATTCTCCCACCCCATTATCTTTGAATTTGAGCTTGGTGCCAAAGTTACTTATCATTTCTCTTGCTTGCTCATTGTGTTTAGAGGTAGAAATGGCCAAAGCCTCTCTATTATGTGGGACAAATGTGTCCTGAGTTTCTCTAAGGTTAGAACAAGTCTGACTGCTAATGTGATCCATCGATATTGTTACTTCTTGTCCATCATATAGAAACTTCAATCAGATGATAAGTGGATGGAACTGCTTGCATCTCATGGATCCATGGGTGACCCAAGAGTATGTTATAAGATAGATCCTGATCTAGAACCTAACAAAAGGTATTCTTTACAATAGGTCTCACTCTGATTGGTAACATGATGAGGCCTTTGGAAGCTCTTTCCTCATCATCGTATTATTTGATTGTAATTTTCCTTCATGGATCTATAGATTCTTCTGAATATCCCAAAGCAAGGACAAATTTCAAAGTACAAATGTTTAATCCGACTCCCCCATCTATTAGGACACGTCTAATTCGGGCTTTACGAACCATGACCTCTAGGTAAAGTGACGAATTATGGGGATGGGTCATGGATGATTCATCCTTCTTAGTAAAGGATAAAAATGTGGGTGAGGACAAGTGTCCCACCATGGCTTGAAATTTATTGATATCCAGATTAGGAGACATAGTTGTGTCGATAAGTGCCTTTTTCAGAATGTCCTTATGTGTGGGTAATATTTTTAGGAGCTCCAAGATAGAAATTTGGGTCGATGTTTTCTGTAGTTGATCAACCAAATTGTATTGACTTGGAAGAGGAATTTCTACCTTAGATGAACTTCCCTTTACAATGATTTTGGCCTATCCCCTTGTCGTAATGTTGACCTCTAGATATTCTTGTTTTCCTTTGGTTTTGATAGTATTGGTTTGCTGATCGTCATAATTATGATTGATAATGGTGTTATAGAAATGATTCACATTCTTGCCTTTGTCACTCAAAGATTCCCCTTTTTGATAATTGGGAAGAGGATCCTTGAATTCCTAGTGATCATCATTGGCATTATGTCCCTCAATTGTTATGGTACGGTTATCAATCAAATCTTGAACAAGATTCTTTAACCCTTAGAAATTATTTGTCTTATGACCTTTACACCTATGATATTCACAAAAATGCGAGTCATTCCATGATGGTGGTTTAACTCGAGGCTCATAATCTCTTTGTGGTGGCAATGTAATAAAATTTTGATTCAACAGTTCTTTAAGAATGGATTCTAAAGACTGGCCCAAGGGAGTAAAACTCAGTCGATTTGAGAAAAAATGAGATCTAGGCGCATTTGAATTTTGATTATTGCCAATATTATTGTCGTGATTATTGGCCACATTTCCTTGGTTATTATAATTTCTAGCATTATTTCTACATCAAACCCCTGATACACTGAGAATGATAGGCTTTATATTCACATTGTTAGCATCTACCACCCCATCATTCACAACATTTTTATTTCAAGTCCAAAATCATGATTTGTCGTTGTTGTTGCTATTGTTGTTGTTGTTGTTGTATGAATTTGGAATTTCTTTATCAAGATTTAAAACTCCACGCTCAACCAAGGCACCTTCAACAGTAATTGCATTTTCAATCAATTTTTCAAATGATTGAGGACAGTGAAGGTTTAGCTTATAACTCATCTCTTGATTTGGATTGTCAATAAATATATCCATCTTTTCCTTTTCAAGAATAGGATGGGAATATCGTGCAAACAACCTTCTCCACCTTTGTAAAAATGTGGTGAAGGATTCCCGAATCTTTTGTTTTACTCTACATAAATCAAGCATGGTTATCTGGTGTTGGATATTATAAGATTATTGCAATATGAATTTATTTATTAACTCCTCAAATGTTCTGATGGGGGGAGTGATCTTGGAAATCCACTCCATGGATTTTCCACCTAGACTTCATGGAAACAATCACATTAAGTAGGTATCTTCATGAGCGAATTCTAAGCTCATATTTCAGAAATCCCTCACATGATCAACGGGATCTATTTTTCCATTATACCTATCAAACTTTGGGATTTCGTAATGTTTTGGAAAAGGAATCATTTGATGACTCCTATAAACTGGATATGGGAAGATATTATCCAAAACATACTTCTTTGTTGTAACCCCTTGTATTTCCTTTATTTACCCTTGTAAGGCTCCTATATGTTGAGTAAGAGCACTAAAATCATTAAGAGGGGCTTCAGGATCCTCTCGAACCCCTTTTGTATTAAAATTAGCGGGTAGCTTAGCTCCTTGATTAGCTAATGAAAGGAAATACCTTTCCTTGTTTCATTCCAAAAATCTATCCATGAGAGTATGGAATTGAGGATATTGTTCTGCTTCTTGAAGCATTTCTTCTGTTATCTCATCTTTATTAGAATTATCCCCAGTGTGAAGTCCGTGAAAAGGGATTTCTTCCCTATCACTATTATTGCTTTTATCACCCATGTTTCTTAATGAACTTTCCTTTTCATCTCCTTCTATGTGCTTTCAAGATCTTGTGACAACAGGCATAATATTTTTCCAAATTTCTACTAACTTTGATCAAAAGAATGAAATAGTGCAATTTTGATGGATAGCTAAGTTGGAATAGAATGAAGAATCTATTGATATGACTTATGCAATTTCTAATCTTTAGGTCATGATTCCTTGATTGAAAGGATGATAATCTTGTTTGTGAGAATTAAACCAATAATAAAAAATAAAGATGATTTTGCACTTTGTGATGTTTGATCGGAGTTTTATAAAAATAAGGATTGTGACAAATGCCTAATGTTTCCTAAGCTCTCTAATGCAGAAATTGATTGGGATGATTGGAGTACACAATTGCTTGTTGGGGAATGAAAGAGGAATGAATACGTTGACTGTGATTATTCCTTTGAGAAAGAGCTCTTCTTTGAAAGAAAGCTCATGAATATAATGGTTCTAAAGAAAAATCATCACTGAAACCTCTAACAAAGTCGTGATATCGATGAATAAAGGTTTTGTGTTCAAGAAAAACCTTTCAACTTTGGTATAAAAATTTATTTTTCAATAACTTCTAATAACTGAGAGATTTCTTTCGCTTCTTAATATTCTTCTCTAGGGACCTCTTGGGAAAAGTTGTAGACTTCTAGACCTTGAGCATAGGAAAACACTAGACTGAGATCGCAGATTTTTGGGTGTCAGAAAATTACCCAAGCTCAAAATACAGATGCACTAAAATATCCAACCTATGCACTAGACTATTGCAGGTATGCACTAAAATAGAGCACAAATGCGCTAAAACATAGCATGTATGTGCTAAAATAAAGCATAAATACGCTAAAATAGAGCATGAATGTGTTGAAACAGAGCATGTATGTGCTAAAACAGAGCATGTAAGCACTAAAACAAAGCATAAATATGTCGAAACAGAGCACAAATACACTAAAAATGACCAGGGATGCACTAAACTATCCAATTACTACATAGAGACATACATGTTTTGATAGTTTGATGTTTTTGGATGATCTTTATTTGATTTAAATTTGGAAAAACATAACATACAGTAGAAAATAGTTCTTTTGCAAATCCTAAAATCTAAACAAAGAGTGTATGTTCTTGAGATTTTCACAGGTATTGAACAAAATAGGCACTTCAAACAAACTCACTCTTATTTGTCAAAAATGTCATCATAGGAACCTCAACCCACATCTTAAAATTGTGTCGAATCACATAGCCGTGTCACCCCCTAGAGGGTGCGCATGTTTTTGTCTTTTCTAGGTGCATACTCAAGGTTAGATTTCTCGATCCCTTGAGAAAACAATCCATGACCATTATATGGTGAGTGTCTTGGGGGCAGATTCTTCCCTCTCCCCTTGCACTGTGTTTAATATGATGTTTGGATACTGACTCGGTTGTCTTTCTACACTATGGTTCATAATAAAGGTATCCGTTCGGTGTGGCAATAGATAAACTCCCTCAGGATACCTCCCAATATTTAGAATAAATATTTTGGGGATGATTATCTTGCTCACTTCTGTTGAATATGGGTTTTCCCAAAATCCACTTTTGATTAGAGTGCGTTGGAAAACCTGGCTTTGGTTGTTCCCACTTAGGTCATTCTCATAGGGTGAGTAGATTTTCCCACTATGGTAGGCCTTATAAAGGATGTAATAAAGCATGAATTGCATAAAATGGAAAAGGTAAGTATAGTGTTTTGGTCACCCAGTAAAGGGGAGAGCATAAACCTATTACCCAACAATCACAACAAGCAAATGGTTCAATTTTAAATCCAAATGACAAATTTCTACACTAAGTGAGGATGTTGCTTCATAATAAACATTGGATTCATTTTAACCAAGAAAAAATAACATTTGGTGACTATCCTAGGATTGGTTAATTCTAGATTTAAGTGACTAGCCTAGGATTGCTTCATTTTACTTTAAAACTGAATTGAAAACTCTCTATCCATGGATAGCGTCAGAATCATGATTTGTTTTTACACCCCCTGTATGCGCTAAAATAATTGGTAAATGCGCTAAAATAGTTAACAAATGTGCTAAAGGAGCAAACTAGGATGCGCTAAAATAGTCAGTAAATGCGCTAAAGGAACTAGCAAATGCACTAAAATAGGCCACCAATGCTCTAAAATAGTCATCATATGCACCAAAACAGAGCTCGTATGTGCTAATCCATTGCTTGTATGCGCTAAACCAAAGCTCCAGTCCTTCACTTGTCAGAAAATCTACAATAAAAAGATTAAAAATGGGGCAAGGTCCCATGGTGGGCGCCAAAAATATGTGTGAGAATATGTGGACTAATTGATAAGATAGACTAACACACCAATGAAACATTAGATCAAAGGAAACTAATTAAAAAGAGAAAACAAACTCTAAATAAAATCAACTCCTTCAAATGCATCCCATTATCCTCTATCTCCAAGGATTTGATGCAAGTTATTGGCTCTCAGTCGGTGTAAGCAACAACTTGTTGGAATGACAACTTAGGAGAACGAGATTATGCAACATACATGTTTATTTGCTAAATGATTGAAACTATGACCTTAAAACTGAAATGCTATGCTATGAACTTGAAATGCTAAATGTCGATTCAAATGCAACTATAGTAATCACGCTTAAATTCACAAAATCTAGGATCCTTTTTCAACTCACAAGAGGGTTGCATTTATAGATTTTTGGAGGCAAGGATCTAGTTGGCAAAGATCAACAACTGAGTTCAAACCTGTCAAGATGAACGGTGAGAGATTGAGAAGTTGAGAGAAAGATGAAAGGTTGAGAGAATAATGGGAGATGTTTCCTCCTATACAACCTTCTCCATTCAAAAATGAAGGAAATTTTCCATTTGTGCACTTCATTTATGAGGAGTTAGTTGGTAGTTGAGGATAAATCCCGAATTAAATTTGACAATAAATTTAGAAGCTTCCATAATTTAAATAATTAATATTTAATTATGTGTGCGAGATGAAAAGGAAAGTAATTAAGTATTTACAATATTTAATTAAGTGTGAGATGAGGAAAGTTTCTAATTAAACATTTAGAATATTTAATTAAATGTGAAGTGAAGAAGAATATTCTATAATTTGAAAATTCAAATTTAGAATCATGATAATTAATATAAATAAATAATAAAATCTATATAATTTAATTAAGAGGAAGATAACCATAATTAAATAAAATTATTTATTCAATTAAATTAGAAGAATTAGAAAGATGAACAATATAAATAAATAATTAAATTTATTTATATGTAGATGACTTTAGAAGATTAATTAAATAATTCATATTTAATTAATTAATAGGTTTGATTAACTATGACCATTTTTAGATGTGTATAGTGAGATCCTCTCAATTTTGATTTAAATCAACTCATAAATTTGAGTCAAAATTGTCAAATCATCTAATCTCTCATTAAATTGATCAAATCTTTATTAATGTAATCTCAATCACTAAAATTCTCTAGAGAATGTAGCTTGCACAATAAATCAGTTACTTCGATTTATTAAATTACCTATTTTCTCCCAACATGGAATAAAAGGAGGAATATTCCTTCAAATTTGAATTCAAAATCCAAGTGGATTTGTACATCCAACAAAGCATTCACTCTTCTTACATGTCCTTGTGCATTGAGCCAAGTGGCATTTATTTCATTCCTTTTTCCCTCTCACATGTCATTTCCCCAATTTCAAATTCCACCTAATAGCATTTATTGGAACTTTGGCCAAAATATTCACAACCTTCAACCATTAACATCTTTACAAGTGGCACTTGACCATTAGATTTTGAATGATCCCATATTGCTCAATCTTTCTCTCTCTTCCATTTTGGAAATCTATAAATGGGTTACTCTTCCTCTCATTCTAACATCCACAAATTGAGTAAACTTACTATAATCAACTTCATCCTCATCCACACTTAGAGAAAATTTAATCTCTTCACATTGAGAGTTAATTTTGTCCATTTCATAGCTAGGTTATGCCAAAATCTCGTCAAGAAGATTCAATCACCCAAAAATCATCAAAGATCTTACAAAGGAGTTGGAAAAGGGCCAATTTCGACACACCAATTGGCACCAATTCCACCATGGGATCAAGAGTTGGCTTTGCTTAAATAGATTTGATTTAGTTTCTTGTATTATTCTTCATTTCAATTCTATTATTGAGCATTGTTAATAGATTTCATGGGGAATCCTTGTTTTATCTTGCATATGAACCTAACTATGTGTTTGTTTGTCATGTCTTTGCAGGAATAGGATTGGGGTTCACACTATCATAACCATGTTGTGTACAAAATTTTGTATGTTACTGTGTCAATGTGTCTCAAATAGAGTTTTCAAGTTAACCAGTGCTACATGTATTCAACCAAGGGTACTATCATTTTGGATAAACATATATAAAGAGATTAAACGTTATTGGTATTGTATTGTGTAAAGTAAAAAAAAGAATCGAATGACATGCTTGTCATTTTAAAATGATAATACACATAAATCTGGAACAATTTTATTATTGTTCAGGTTATGGAGAAACCCACGCACATATTGCTGACAGTTACAAAATATATATTCATGCCACTATCATTCTAAGGAATGACTAACAGTCAAATGACTATTTATTTTTATTCTTAATAGTAACTATAGCCAAAACCTTTATGAATGATAATCACTGGCCTTCATTTCTCAAATGATAATTTTGGTAAGGCTCACACATGGTAATTATTCTAAGGAATGATTTAAGTATCATTCTAGGGAATGATAATGTGCATGCAAGAAAGTCTAGTGAACACTAACATTACAAGCATCACTTGGGATCAATGATGATGGTAATAATTCTGAAAAACAATTAAATATTTATTCTAATGACATACTTGTTGAATAAACCATATACTGAGAGGGGGGGTGAATCAATATCCACACAAACTAATTGAACAAATACTTAAAACTTTATTGCAACACAAAAAATTAAAACACTAGTTAAACATTAAGTTCCACAACGTATGAACACCATATTTTACGTAGAAAACCCAATGAGGAAGAAACCACGGTGAGGATTAACTTATAGTATATAAAGTTATATCAAAACTAGTAATAAAAAGGTTCACTACCAGATATAAAAGCTCATTACTTACATGGAATTACTATCCAAAATGGAGGCTCACTGCCTATAGAATTAAGTAAACAAAATGGCTAATTGCCATAATTGAACTGAGGGATAACACCACATGTGTAGGTTCAATTCCTTTGATGCTCAGAGTATTCGCTCACATGATCTGATCTTCAACCACTATTCAGACACTTCACTCATACACACACTTCTTCTTCTCTTCACATTCACATTCATTGTACACACCTATATCAATTATCCTTCCTTGATTCATTGCCTTCTCATCTTCTAACCAAGTTGTATATATACCTGATATGTCTGTATGAATTGATCAGGTCAACATAATTGATGCAAAACATATTTTCAAGATGATAACTTGTCAGCTTCATATCAAAATTATTTCACCTATGTCATGCAACATCATGTCAGCCATGATTAACTTAATACCAAAATACAATCTCAAAAACCGATGATAACACATCACTTAATCACATGAACATCTAAGAATACATATATACACTCTTTCAACCATTATAAGATTTTTTTCCCAAAATTATAGATTATATTAATTACCGAAGGAAATTTGCGGACCGATATATCAGAGATACCAAATCAAATACCAGATAGGATAAGCATGATCTTCACACTAGTACAGGGTATCAGACCAACATGGTGACATCAATGACAATATATGACATATTTCCAACAATCTCCCCCTTTGTCATTGATGACAACATGTGCAAAAAGTCCAATTCAAAATTCTCCAAAAAAAACTCCCAAAACTCTCCCAGTCTTCTCCAAATCTCTCCTCCTTTGACATCAATGGAAAAGGGCACTAACAAGATGAAAAAAATGGTGACATCCAATATTTGAAGAATTTCATTCAAAATTTTAAAACTTTAAAAACATTCAAGCATCCAATTTATCAAACTAGAAAGAGTATTTTCACTTGGAATACCTTTTTGTACCTTTCTTTGATCACAAGAAGCCATTTCTTCTATTCCAGTACTACAAAATCCATTCCTGTACACACACTTTACAATACAACCAACAATGTGAAGGAGGATGACCAATTTGTGGATGAGCATTTCTTATCACATTCTTTTGCATCAGAGAGTATTCCAAAGAGATGGTCTAACCAGACCTCAAAAATCTCCTTAAGAAGCCTGAAGGTCTTCACTACATCATCCATTTTCCTTTGCACAATGATCATTTCAACTTGAAGTTCACCAATTCTTAGCCTTTTCTTCCCTTATTTGTCCTCAAAAATATAAAACTTCTTTCCAATGTTTTTCACTTCAAATTCTATTGCTTCAATTCTACTTTGGAAGTTATCAATTACAACAAGCCACCAGAGACAACACTTGTATATGTCTAAAATTTATTTTATGCATTTATTTTTCTCTACAATTAGTTAGATAACCTCTGATTTTCCTTAGAACATCTATTTTCAAGTAAAGCTTCCAACTTATGTCCTCATGGACCTTCAAGAAACATTCTCTCTTCAACTATTTCAACTAAATTTTCAGGTAAAGAATCAGATACATCAATACCTTTACGAAGTAGATATTCAACTAGAGTATCATCAATTTTAAGTCTATCAACAGGTGAGGTCATACTCCATAAATCACCAAATTTATTCATTTTTCCTTTTATTATCATGGACCAGATTCCTTTTGGATTGGAAGATTTTGATCCAGCCAAATATTTTTCTTATTCTTTCTTTTCTTTAGGGATAACAATGGCATTTTCAGAAACAACTTTTCTTTTCTTTGATTCTGGAGGGGAATCAATAGTGACTATTCTAATTCTTCATCTTGATGGAAGAATCTTCCTCAAACCGAATCCCTATGACTTCACCGGAGCTCATTACATTCTATAATGATAAGAATTTTTTTTTGCATGCAATTTCTTTATCCTCTAAAATTTCCAAGCGCCTGAATATTTGTTTTGCAATGGGAATCTTGGATTCCCACTCAACAACTTTCTTTCCTGGTAGTGATTTCAAAAAATAAAATACCAAACATGCAAGGAAGGACCCAAAACAAAATGGGTATCCTTCTCCCAGTGTCATTTGTATATTCTCGGTAAGATTTTCATGAATTAGCTTACATAGATCAAATTGTATGTTCTCTTTTAACATTTTACGCACCAAATAAACTACAATGGCCAAAGTAGAGCCTTCATGATTTCTAAAAAATATTTAATAATAAATTCCATATGCAACATACCTAACCGAGGCATCACCAACAATATCAATCAACAGTGCTTGGGGTTCCTTGTCGACTCCTGTCAATTCCTCTACCTCCTTGTATTTTATAGTTTTTCATCCAGGAAGTTCTCCAACGCTACACAATCTGGTAACTGCTTTGATTGCTTCCTTTGAAATGAGATATTGTTTATCTAATACAATGATCCCATTCTTGAATTTTCACAGAAGGAATAAGATGAATTATTTTTTAGCAAACCAAGGAAATTCTCCCCATATATCCATACCTAGGGTTTGTATGTTCTGTAGATCGTTGGGTTTCAACACTAATTCCAACTTCTTTATTTTTAATGATCGAATTCATCCATCTTGATTCCTTTCAACTTCAAAGGGGTATTCCCACTTGATCCTCTTTTAGGAATTTCCATTTTATCTCTTAAAAAAAATTAACAACATAATTCTTCTATTACATTCTTCTTCAGCCGTGAGATAGGGAAACTTCTGTCACCTATATCAAATATCCACAATGATTTATTCGAGGGTCTTCAAATCACTTTAAATATGCTTCAAGAAAGTTCCAAGTGCTCTACAAATATTTTGAATGCATTTGATGATCAAAATTACTTGCAAAAATTCCTTTAAACTCCATCGTTTTTCCCTAACACAGTAATTATAAAATGCTAACAAACTTCTCTTCCATTTAAACTAAGAAACCCTTATTTTCTCCACAAAAGAACATGATTACACCTTTTCTTATGGTTTCTTTTGAAACACTTTTGTCTTGTCATTATTTTTAATATATCCATGTGCTAGCACCTGACACATTGTATTTCCTGGGGTTTAATTGATTTTCTAATAAATCTCCCCTAAGACCAAGCTAGGTCTAGTTCTCAGAGGATTCATTTGCATCAGATGAGGGTATAGATGCATCAGTATACTTTGATCCTTATTTAGTTTTCCATATTTTTCTCATTTCCTGCTTAACCTCTTCCTTATCAATATTTTCAACCAATTTGTTATCGTCCACTAGAGTAAACTGCCCCCCTTTTCTATTTCTGCACACCTTTGAGATATGTCCTAGTTTCTTGCAATAGTAACAGACTATATTTCTCCATCCTGTCTGATTTCCATTCATCCCTGTTCTGCATTGATTTTATGTGTCCAAACATGTTACAAGTATAACAATAAACATTAAATGATTGATTCATCCATTTTCAATTGAACCTAATATATCATCAATTTTATCAAAGATCTACACTCAATAGCTTTATGTCCTATTTTCTTGCATGTATAACAATGTCCAAAGAAGGGACCAAAAAATTGATTCAACCTACTCCTACATTCAGTTGCCTTATGACCAAAATTCTTACATGAAAAAAAAACACCATTGAATGATAAGTACCTTTGTGCATTTAGTTTTCTGATAGGTGGTTTCCTTTAAGAGTACCTTCTCTGCTCTCCTTTTTCTTAAGTCTTCTGATTATTCACTGGATTTGAGTTCTGCATTTTTCCATCAGCTTCATTACTTAAGCCAATTTTGTCCTTAGAAGGTTTTTGTACTACTAACAATTCATCAAGCTTGGTGGAGCTTGTATTAAAGTCATCTTCACAGAGTTTTTCTTTCTCAAGTTCTGCTTTCATATTCATCACTTCCTATTCAAGCCTACAACACACATCAACTTTGCTTTGCATTACAGTTTTCAAGCACTCTTCAACTTTCTTCTTTTCATCTATATTCAATTTTATTTCGGTATTCTCACAATTTTCTTGTTTAAATTCTTCACTTACTTCTCTATATCTTTCCTTGAATTTATTTAACTTATGTTTCAATTTTTGAATACATTCATTTGCTTCATCAAGATTCTCCTTCAAGTATCTATTTTGAATTTCACCCTTGCCAAGATCTTCAAGGGCAGTATGGAGTTCTTCTTTGTCCATTTGTTCAATCTACAGGATCTCCTCAAGCTGTTAAGCTTCTCCAGAGGAACCAAAGCTCTGATAAAAATTGTTGAATAAACTAGATACTGAGAGGGGGGGTGTATCAGTATCCACACAAAATCATTGAACAAATAATTAAAATTTATTACAACACAAAACAAATTAAAGAAATAGTTAAACATTAAGTTCCACAACACATGAACACCATATTCTACGTGGAAAAAATACGGTGAGGATTAACTCGCAGTATATAAAGTTATATCAAAACTGGTAATAAAAAGGCTCACTACTAGATATAGAAGCTCACTGCTTACAAGGAATTACTATCCAAAATGGAGCCTCACTGCCTATAGAATTAAGTAAACAAAATGGCTAACCACCAGAGTTGAACTGGGGGATAACACCACATGTGCAGGTTCAATTCATTTGATGCTCAGAGTATTTGATTGTATGATATGATCTTCAACCACTGTTTAGATACTTCACTCATATACACACTTCTTCTCTTCTTATTCACATTCACTGTACACACCTATATCACTTCTCATTCCTCGCTTCATCACCTTCTCATCTTCTAACTTGTGGAATGTTGTGGTTGTATTGTTGATATGTGGTTTTCATTGATGTTAACACTATTAGTATTAATGATTCTGAAGGCTGTATATCAAGGAAATTGAGAAAATTAGAAAAAATGTTACAAGCAGTCTATGAACCTGTGAAGATCAGAATGGCATAAAGTTTCTTAGATTGCATAAAAGTGTTTCTTGCTGAGCCTATCTAGTATGTTGGCCAGAATTTTTAGTGCTATGCATCAAGATTCAAGCGAGCTATAAGTTTATGAGTTCCTATAGTTATTTTTTCACTATAGCAGGTGTTTCTAGAAGAAGATAATGTAATTCTGGTAAATTGAGTTACTGCGTGTGTTACTATGATGTTAAGTAATGTTTCTAGAACATTCTCTATCATTATGGTAAATCCACATTAATCATTCTCTATCTTGTGGACTAACATCCACCGTGGTTGTTCCCCTAATAGAGTTTCCACGTATACAAATCTTGGTGTTCATGTGGCTTTGATGTGTTGTTCATTTATGCTTTCATTGCTAATTATCAGATTTGAGATTAAAGGTTCTTTAAGGTTGAATAAGTTTAAATTCTATAACAATAGATTCATCCTCCCTCTTATTTTTCTATCCTTTTTTTTCCAACAATTGGTATTAGAGTCGGTTCCTTTGAAGAATTTTAACAGCTTGAGGTGATTCGAGATGGCATCATACAAGAAGGATAGTCCCGAATTTGATGATACAAATTACTCTTTGTGGAAGATTAGAATGGAGTGTCATTTGAAGTGCATTAGTGAAACCTTTTGGAAGATTAGAAAGAACATAAATGATATTCCTTAGAATGGTCCTACTACTGCTGATGAGATCAAAGAAGTTGAAATCAACGTTAGGGATATTGAAGCATTATTGAGTTCTTTGATAGATTCAAATATGATAAAATAGGTCTGAATAGAACACATGAGATCTGGAAGAAATTGGAAATATTGTATGAAGGAGGTGCTCAAGTGAAAATTGCTAAGCTAACAAGTCTGAAAGGCAAGTGGAAGAACTTGAAGATGAGTGAAAATGAAAACATTTTTTCTTTCATGTAGAAAGTAAATGAAATAGTGATGGGTATTAGATGTGTCGGTGGAGTCATGGATGAAGATGAAATTGTGGCTAAAGTGCTCATATTTGTGCTTGCTTCTTACAAAACAAAATCTCATGCCATTGAAGAACGTAGAACAGTAACAAATGTGACAAGAGACATGTTGATTGGTAAACTAGATGCCTTTGAGTTGAGTGAATTTGGTGAGTCCACTCCAAAAATAGAATTTGAATTCAAAGCTATTGTATCTAGAAAAATCCAATAGAGATATGATCCAGGAGAGAGTTCCAGAAAAAAAAATTCAAATATGAAGATGAGACGAGACAGATTGAAGATGAAGAAAGAGAGCTAGAAGATTTGGAAGCATTTATTATGAAAAGAGAATCCAAAGGACATGGTAAGTACAAAGGAAAACTACCTATTAAATGTTTCTCTTATCATAAGATAGGTTATTTTGCATCAAAGTGTCCTAAAAGAGTTTCTAAGTATAAACCTGACAAGTCTAGATTTCAAAAGAAATGTTATTATGTTGAAGAAGGTGTTACTGATGATGAATCTGATAAAAAAACTATAAATGAAGATGGATGGGTATTCATTGCTATCAAGGAAAATGGTATGATTTCCACTGAATCTGCTAATAATCAGAATATTGAGAAAGATCTTGCAACCCGAATTGATGAAAAGGATGAATGTGTAATTGATAGCAGATGCTCACATCATATGACTGGTGACAAAAGCAAGTTTCTAAGCTTGCAAAAGTATGACAATGGTGCTATAAGATTTGAAGATAACAATGCTAGCATGATTTGTGGCATAGGCACTATTTTTCTTGGTGGTAAATGTAATACTGATGATGTTATTTATGTTGAGGGATTGAAGCATAACTTGTTGAGTGTTGGAAAAATGGTAGACAAGGGATACAATCTTCATTTCAAAGATGACAAGTGCAGGATATTGGGAAGCTCTAGAAATGTAATTGCTTTAGGTACAAAGACAAGAGGTAATGTTTTTCAATTAAGTGTTGCTAGTGTAAATTAAGCTCCACTCAAGCAGTCATATATCTACCTAAGTTAGTGAATCCTACTAAGACTATATGCAAGGAATGTTAGATGGGAAAGCAAAAAGGAACTTATTTTTGGAGAAAACAAAATTATTCAAATGGAGTATTGGATTTGGTTCATACTAATCTATGTGGTCCATCCAAAATCAGAAGCCTACAAGGAGAAAGATACTTTATGTTGATAATTGTTGATTACTATAGGATGATATGGGTTGCTTTTTTGAGAGAAAAAAATGAAGCTCTAGAAAAGTTCAAATGTTTCAAAGATTTGGAAAAAAATGAGACAAGTTTGAAGTTCAAATGCTTAAGATCAGACAAAGGTGGTGAATTCACTTCTAGGGAGTTCAATACATTTTTTGAAGATCATGGAATCAAAAGACAATTATCTTCTCCTTGGACCTCTCAACAGAATAGAGTTGTTGAAAGAAAGAACATAACAATTATAGAGGCTACTAGAAATATGATGTTGGAGGGTAATGTTTCTCATATCTACTAGAGAGAAGTTGTAAGCATTGTTGTATACACTATCAACCGGGTAAATGTTAATGGTAATTTTGGTAAGACTCCTTTTGAACTATGGTTTGGTTATAAGCCTAATGTTAAGTATTTCAAAATCTTTGGAAGTATATGTTATATTAAGAGAGATGAAGATATTGGCAAGTTTGATGCTAGAAGTGATGAAGGAATCTTTCTGGGTTACTCTACTAAGAGCAAGGCATATCGGTGCTACAATAGAAGATTTATTGATGGTGTTTTCTACACAACAACAACTCAGACATAATATGATATCCTATCTCTCTTGAAAGGTAAATCTCTATGGAAAAGAGATAACCCGAAGGTCTCTAATGTTAGGTGTTGAAAATGCAAACAAAACAACTCAAAGATAATGTGAAAATGTTGGTGATCACAAAGGGACCTTACTACAAGCATACACTAGACTTTGAATTTATTAGATCTAACAATGAGTTGATACTTCAAAACCTAAATTTAACTCAGATAATAAAGAAAATAATAAAAGATAAAGGTTTCAGAGATAATTCTAAGACTAATTCTAACCCTAAGATTGACAATGCCAAAATATAAGATGCTCAAAATGGACCAATCTCTCATAAACTACTTTTTGTTTGACCCAGATAAATTTGCAATCTTACAGGAATAGTGTAATCTTCTGAGGTACTTAAATATTTTCAAATCATAAAAATTCATTCAAAAAATCCTATTGCAACTGGAATGAACAAACACTCATAATTGAAATAAGCACAATTTTAAGTCCAAGCTAACTTTGCAGAGCAACTAACAATCAACTAACTACAAAAAGTATGGACTAGAGATTGCTGCAAACATTCCAAGCATGAAAAGCTAAGCATCACCAAACTATCTAACAATAAACTTAAGAAATTTTAAAGATAGAACAACAAGAACCATGCCAGATAAAACTCAACACAAGAGAGATACCAAATCACAATATCATTTCTCATATTAAGTCTTCTAAAATGGCAAAAATTCTAGTCTTTTGTTACAATACTTTCTTGAAGATAACCCTAATTCGCTCAAACATGAAATCTCTATTCTATGTCTATATGTCTTTTACAAATGAGGCAACATGCCCAATTTATAGAGAATCCCCAAGATAAGTTGGACCAAACAAGAGTTTTACAATAATAAAAATGCCACACAATAGGTCGGCCTCAAAAGATATTTGAACACAACATGAAATGTGCAATTTGCACCAATTTCATCCAAGTCGGCCTCGGGTCTCAAAAATTTGGCCCAATGCATGCGGAAAATGTGAAGCACAAACTTCAATGTAGCCCTATATAACTGCTTCCGATCCTTGTCTTTAGCATGCTCCACTTCACCATGCACTACCAACAATACTTTGTCCAATTCGGCAATAGGTGGCACAGGAAAAAACTTAACTCTTCTTTCAAGAGACTTGATGTCATCTCTTACCTGCCTTACTATACCATCCCAATCAGCCCTATTTGTTAAATACCTGTCAATAACTGCAATGTAGGTTGCATCATCATCTAGCTGATGTTTAGTGAATGGACCTTCACTGACTGGAGAGTAGACGTCTCTCCACCATTTCTCAAGTTTTCCAAATTGAGATGCTTTGGAGCGAACTTCTTCATCCCTGTCATGATTTCAAAGAATGAGATGCACTTATCATGAATGCTAGTCAAATTTTCCTCAACCTGCTTCCCTTGTTTATGAATCTTCTTTAAGGCCCTTTGCCTCATCTACAAGATCTCGAACCATTCCCAAGGCTCCAAAACCCTTGGGAAAGGAAAAATCCCACTCTTCACCAGTTTATCCTCAGTGTATTCCATTATTGTTCTTATTTTCTGCAACAAGAGATCAATATCCTCCTTATCTTGGGCTAACACAGTCTTCAGCCAATCCACTGACCTCATGGCATCCCTTACATTCGCCAAGATATCCTTGATGGAAAATTCTCCTTTGGTCTGAACTCGCTGCAACCAACCAACTGTGGCATGTGTAGTGCCTTTCATTCTTTCAAGCTGGGAGATTGTTTCTTAAGGCAAGAAACTTGCAGCAGAGGATGAAGAGCCAATGGACTACAAGGGTTTCATCAACTCCTACAAGTACCTCTTCAATTTCTCATTCTCCCTTTCCAACTCATGCCTCGTTTGTACCTCCTTCTTCAATCTACCTACAATTATAGCATTGGAGCCTTCATACTCATCAATATCTTGCTCCATAGAAGCATTCCCTAAATCAATGGTCTGCACATGATATTCCTTTGCAGTTACCCCATCTCTATCTTTTCCTGGAGCAGGGGTAACAATATGAGCCTCTCTATTGCCTGATTCATACCTCTCAATCCTAGATACAACCCTAGCATTCTTTTTGGTCTTCCCTTTCCCAATATTAGCCATTAGGTAATCCCAATTGGGAGGAGTGTCTTCCACTATTACCAATTTACTCTTTAATTCTCTATCCAGCTAGTCTGGAATAGTGGATTCAGTTGGCACTTCATCCTGTTTATCCTACTCCTGTTGGACACTAGGTGCATATTTCTCAATACTTGGCACATTAGGGATCTCCTTAGTTGGATCCTCTTTATCCTGAGATTGTTCCTCCATAATAACCTATGTCGGTGAAGGAACCTTAGCTGGTATCTCCTCCTATTGAGGGGATTTTCTCAATTTCTCTTCTACAGGTGAATCCACATAGGCCACCAAGGGAGACTAAATTACCTTATCAATTTCTGCCTCTGCATTGTAGAGGTCTCCCTCCTAGAAATATTACTCACCCAAGTCCTTAGGATCTTCATCCTTCCTTGGCTCCTCTAGCACACTGCCAGTATCTTGAGAAGAGGGAACATTATCTTGTTCAATGATAGGAGCAGTCACAAGAACATCCTCCTTTGTTGTAGTATCCTTTGGGGAAGGAGTCCTTGACCTCCTCATATATACTTGTGTTCTTTCCCCTGAAATTTCTATCTCTACCATAGGTGTCTCAACCTCCTTTACGAATTTGGAAGTTTCCTTTTCATTTTGTGACATTCTCACAAGTCTTCTTCTCTTGAGCAAAGAAGCAGCAACATCCACTTCTTCCTTTTCCTCTTTATCTTTCTCAGCCTCTCTCCTTGAAAAGTACCTTCTCTTCTTGGAAATAGGCTTCCTTTGTTTACCTACATCTGCTACCTCTTCAGTTTGAACATCCCTAAATTTAATCTTGAAGGGAGAGTCCACCTTGGTCTTACCCTTAGGGTCCTGCTCATGTGATTCCTCAGAAGCAAAATGAGAGTCCAAGTCTCCCATCAAATCATAGGTGCATTGGACACCTTCACTTTCTAACTATAATATTTTGTGCTTCAGCCACATCTTATTATACTTAATCATAGGAGTCATAATTTTCTCCAACTCTGTCTTTTCTTCCTCCAACCAGTCAATCTCTCCAACCGGTTTATCCTTCACAACCTCAAAAATATGACCCTAAATCAGACTTCAATCCTCTTCTACCTAGTTAGGAATGGCCTTTATGTTATATAGTCTTACTAGGTCTACTGGCAGCCTGGATAATTTCTTCTTCCTTACTTAAAATTCATCACCAAGGTTAGCCCAATAATCTTCAATATTGTCTTTGTGGTTGTACTCCTTGCTGGCCTTCTTTTGAGCCTCACCAATGACATCAAACCTTGTCCTCTTGGAGTGGAAAGAGAGACCAAAATTAATCATCTCCTCTTCAGGAGGATGAGCTGACTAGATGGAAGGGCAGACCTCATTTGTGCCTATCTTTAAGGGAAGTCATTCCCAAACCCTGTTTTATGTTTGTCTTCATTCACAACCACATCAAAGTCACAAATCTACCTAGTGACCTCCAACACTATGATATGGCCAGTTGGGTACCTTGGGAGTCTGTAAGGAGTCCTTTGAAAACCATCAATCCTAATGTAGGAGAAAGTAGGGAAATGAAGGAACCATGCCCCATATCTTCTTATCAATTCCTTGGTTTTGTTTGAAATCCTCACATGCTCTACACTGTGCAGCAACCTGGTAATATACAAATGCATCATTCTCCCTTCTATAGCAACCTCCTCCTAGGTGCAGCTATGGATACACCTCATAGATTGCATCTTGTTCGAATATACCTCTAGTGCTCAGCCCCTTGTATGGATGAAATCTTGCCAATGCATACACCGGGTAGGAAGTCATGGTAAAAGTCTTGGTCTGCAAGACATTACACATCTTCTCATGGATTACTGCACTTATAACACCTGCCCAGTCATAGTATATATTGTGCTCCATCTGAGCAATGACATTGAACATCCAGCTCTCGAAAACTCATGCATTCTTCAACCCTACCAACCTGCTGAGGAGAGTGATGGCGATGGCATTGTAGTATTCGCTCTTGAATTTAAGTCTGAATAACTATTTAGGAAGCTTGGAGAAGTGAGACTTGGGCTTCTCCAACCAAGAATTGATCACCTAATTGGGACTTAACCACAGTCTCCATATATTATTTCCTTTTTGCATCCATATCAAAGGCCACCACATGTGACCTATCAGGTATATCAAAAGTTCTAGCAATGGACACAAGATCAAAGTTTTCCGCAACCCTTTCCTGGGGACCAATTATTCTTTGTGTCCCCTTGTCATAGTTTCTGGCACATTCAAGAACCAACTCATAGCATTGTACTATGGAGGGGAAACTAGCTACATGTGCTAACCCAGATTCCAAAGTTCTTCTGGCTAGCAAAGGGAGGTTTTGTGATGCCATTTCAGCCTTGAACTCCTCATAGTCCCACATACCCACATTGGTATTAGTAATTCTTGACTAGATTAAAGTCAATCTACTCTCAGGAATCTTACTCTTTATGTACATCTTTACCTTTTATGCCTTAGAGATAACAAAACTTTCAACACTTGGATTTGTTGCATTTCCCTTGCCATGCCCAACAACATCTTGTCCTGATCCTACCTCCAAACAAGTAAAGAAAACCAAAATGAGATCCAAGATAACAAACAAGTGTCAAAATCAACTATTTGAAAGTTAGGGATTTAGCCTCCTTCGTGGAATCTGGACTAGAGAGGAATTTTGGGGAGATCTGGACTAGGTAGAATCTAGCAAACCAGACATACAAAACCCCATATAATCATTTCAATCAATCAATACAACCAAGGAATAAATTGAAACTACTTAGAATAAGTTCATTTAATCATCCAAATACATAATAATTAAGTAAATTCTTCATATCATCATCAAATTCTTCATTCGCACAAAACTTCAGAAAAATCCACCTTAGATGGAAATCACCAAAAACAACAACAATTTCAACAACCTGGTAAAATGAGGGAGGTACGGATTTTAGCGGAATCAAGATAAATTTACCATGAAAGATCAAATTCAGTAGGATGAATAGGAAACAGACACCGAGAAAATTCAGAGGAAGTGGAATTCCGTGAGGCCAACGAAAGTCAAGATTAAATAAAATTATGCATAACAAAGAAGAAACATGAAGACTCGGGGAAATCCAGCAAAAGCGGAATTTAGTGAAACAACGAAAACCCGAATGCCTATGTTTCTCTCACCCTCACCTAAATAGATCAAATGGACATAGACTAAGTGTCTGCAACTCGACAATGACTTGACCTAAACCTCCAATGGATCAACCATGAATTTAAAACTCACCTCTCCATAAATTGAGAGGGATTGGCTATGCCCTAGGTCAAGAACCCTAAAACCTCCACCATGAAACCACGTAACAACTCAGGCACAACTGGCTTGCAAAAAAAGGATAGGAAACTCATGGAAAATTCAAGCAATCCCCAAGACAACAATGAAAAACCAGCCCAAATTAGAAACTCAGGACAAACACCCGAATAGACCGACAAGACATGAAACCCCTAAAATGCCCAAGAAACATTCACATTCAAGCAAGAACATAGAAAATAATAGCATGAAATCACATACAGTAAAGAAATTCAAACCAAAAGAGGAAGAGAGCATCCACATACCATGAGAATGGAAGGAAACGAGACCCAGGAAGCTGGAAAACAACTTCAAGTACGAGCAAGACACGAATGGTGCCAAGGAAATTCGAATGCAACACTCGAAATCACTTCCAAATGCACAATCCAACAACACACCTCAAGGCCAAGCGCTCCAAACCAAAATGGAAAGTAAATAATCAAGCTCAAATGGCAAATCCCTTCCCAAAAATCAATATAACATTGCCCCAAAAGTTGTGCAATCACCATTAATGTGATCAACAAGACGAGCGAGACCAAAATATGGGAATCCGACAGAGCAACGAACTTCAAAAAAATTTGGACATGACGGATTTCCCTAGGCTTGCGCAAAAAGGATGTTGTTACCAAGCACCAAAGGGAAACCAGGAAAGTCTGGCCAGGGCAGATTTTCTCGAACACAGTGAAAAGCCCGAAATGCACCCAGAGCTTAAGGTTGTCCATATAAATCATAAATGGGTCATTCCAACCAGTAGGATGAGCATCAAAGCACGTGCCCAAGTAAGCAAACCCCCCCCCCAAAAAAAATAAAAATAAAAAAATAAAAAATAAAGGCCAAGACACCAAAAAAGAGAAAATGAGGGTCCCCACCTTCAGTGGGGTGTGTGTGCAAAAACTGCACAACAATATTGAAGAAAATGGTTGAAAGTAAAAATGTTAGAGTTGATGAAGACACTATTAGATCATCTAGATACTGTGGATATGATTCAAATGACCAAAAATATACTACTAATAATGGAAAGAACGCGTAGACATAGAACCAAATTCAAATTGTTTCCGTGAATCAAGAGAATCATGAAGAAGAAGCTAGTGAAAATGCAAAAGAAAGAACAAAAGAACCAAAAGTCAAAGAGAATCCAAAAGCTCCAAGGTATGTAAAAATAAATCACTCCGAGAATCAGATTATAGGAGACATGAACAAAGGTGTGCAAACTAGAAGAAGAATTGCAGAAGAATATTGCCCGATTTCCAAGGCTAAGCCTAGTAATGTCAATGAAGCATGTAAAGTTGAATATTAGATAGAAGCAATGAAAGGAGAACTGATGCAGATAGATAAAAATGATACATGGACTCTTGTTCCTAAACCTTAGGATAAAAATGTGATTGGAACCAAATGGGTCTTTCAAATAAGATAAATGAGTAAGGTGAAGTGGTTAGAAAGAAAGAAAGATTGATATGTAAAGGATAATCATAGATGGAAGGTATTGATTTTGAAGAAACCTTTGCCCCTGTTGAAAGAATTGAAGCTGTAAGGTTATTTCTTCCTTATGCTAATTTCAATAATTACAAAGTCTATCAAATGGATGTAAAGTCAATATTCCTAAATGGTAAATTATAAGAAGAATTTTATGTTGAGCAACCAGATGGATTTCAATTGACTGATGAAAAAGATATGGTTTTCTGATTGAAGAAAGCACTATATGGACTCAAACAAGCCCCTAGAGCATGGTATGATAGATTGGATAAATACTTGTTGAAGCTTTGATTCAATAAAGGTACCGCTAACAACAATATGTATTTCAAGATGGATCAGGATAAAGAGTTGATTATTGAAGTTTTTGTTGATGACATTATTTTTGAAGGTAATGATGATTTATGCATGAAATTAGCCGATGAAATGAAAAGTGAATTTGAGATGTCAATCATAGGAGAGCTGAAATTATTTTTAGGATTGAAAATAACTCAGTTAGATGATGGAATTTTCATATCTCAATCCAAATATGTAAAATAATTACTAAAAAAGTTGGGTATGGAAGACTAAAAACCAGTTGGTAGACCCATGGTAATCGGATGTAAGTTAACACAAAACGATGATTCTCCCAAGTCTAATCAAACAAGGTATAGGAAAATGATTGGTGGATTGTTATATTTGACTTAGACTAGACCAAACATTATGAATGTTGTGTGCATGGTTGTTGGATAGCAAGCTGATCCAAAGGAATCACATGTGACTACTATAAAGAGATTTTTCAGATACTTAAAAGGAATAATTGATTGTGGTCTTTGGTATCCTAAGGATGATGATCTTACTCTAAATTCATTTACAAATGCAGATCAGGAAAGAGATGTAGATGAAAAAGAAGTACAAGTGGTGGTGCATTCTTCCTAGGGAAGAAGTTGGTGTCTTGGGTAAGTTAAAAGTAGAATTCCATTTCCTTATCTACTGCCGAGGTAGAATGTATTGCTGCTGAAAATAGTTTCACTCAAGTATTATGGATGAAAAAAATGCTGAGAGATATTATAATTGAGTATAATGAGCCTATTACTATATCCTATGACAATTCAAGTGCCATAAACATTTCCAAGAATCTGGCGTTACATTCAAAGACAAAACATATATCCATCAAGTATCAGTTTTGAGAGACAAATTAAGTGATAAAAAATTCAGATTGGAATATGTGCCCACTAAGGAGCAAATTGTAGATATCTCTACTAAACTGTTTCCTAAGGATACTTTTGAGTATCTCAAAGGAAAGTTAGGGGTGATTTCCCTCTCCTAATATGAACTAAGATGCAATTCTTTGCATCAATCCATGCACTTATAGTGAGATCTTGTTTCAAACTGATGTTGTGGTGGTTGCTACTCAGGGGGAGTAGTTAGATGATTCAGATGATATGTGGTTTAGAGCTTGTATACCTTTTCATTGATGTCAAAGGAGGATAAGTGTAATGTGAAAAACCTTGTACAATCTAAGGAGGATAAAAGTAGAACGAAGGAGGAGAAGTGTATTGTGTGAGGAGTTAGTTGTGTTGATGGTATTTTTCACATCATGTGTTGCCATCAATGCCAAAGGGGGAGATTAATGAATGTTGTGGTTGTGTTGCTGATATGTGGCTATCATTGATTTCATCACTATTAGCATTAATGATTCTGAAGGCTATATATGTCAAGGAAATTGAGAAAAACAGAAAAAAATGTTACAAGCAGTCTCTGAAGCTGTGAAGATTAGAATGGTGGAAATTTTCTTACGTTGATAATTAGAGGTCACACATCAAAGGGTTTGGCCTGTCTAGTATGTTTTCCAAAAGTTTTAGTGGTACACATCAAGATTGGAGCAAGTTATAAGTTTATGAGCTCCTATAGTTATTTTGTTACTATAGTAGGTGTTTCTAGAAGAAGAGAATGTAATTTTGGTAAATTGAGTTATTGAGTATTCTACTATGATGTTAAATAATTTTTCTAGATCGTTCTATATCATTGTGGTATATCTACATTGATTGGTGTGTTCGTGATCAAAGATTTTCCTTTATGTGTTCGAGGGTTTTTATGTTCTTGGTCAACATGATGGTGGTAGCATGTTGTGGATCCTTATGGATTAATATTTTATTGTTTGGCATGTTCAAGGATGTTGATTTAGGTCTTCATTACTTTGTGACTGACTTAGGTTGGTGCACATTGAGATTTGTTCATGAATTGGGTTGACAATTGTAATTCATTCTTTATTTTGTGGCCGACAAAGTTGTTGATGAAAATTCATGTAGTGGATATATAAGAGAAATTGTTTATTCATTTTAGAAAGTGTGTGTGTGGTTTATGCTCGGTGAATGAATGTGAAATGTGTGAATAAAGATCAGATCATTTGATTTTAGAGTAGAGTGTGAAGAAGATTGAGCAAAGTGTGAAGAAGTGTTATTGTGCCTAATCAAAACTATCATCAGGATTTTATAAAAGCTAATTTCTCAGTTCAACCTCATCAGATGGATTTAATCTGATTATTTTATGTAAGGTAGTGAGCCTTCCCTTTGAGTAGTGAGCTATAGGTAGAGTGCCTGAATGCATGTGCATTCCTTATTCATTTCTTTCATTATACTTCTAATAGGGTATAATCTTGTGGACTAACATCCACTGTGGTTTTTCCCCTAATAGGGTTTCCACATATAAAAATCTTGCTGTTCATGTGTCTGTGATATGTTGTTCATTTATGCTTTCACTATTAATTATCAAATTTGAGATTAAAGGTTGTTTAAGGTTGAATAAGTTTAAACTCTATAACAATTGATTCACCCCCCTCTCAGTTGTCTATCCTTGTTTTTCCAACATAACTATCTTGTATATATACCTCATATATCTATAAGCATTGATTAGGTCAGCCTAATTGATGCAAAATATATTTGCAAGATGATAACTTGTTGTCTTCATATCGAAAGTATTTCACCTGTGTCATACAACATAATGTCATCCAAGATTAATTTAATACCAAAATATAATTTCAAAAATTGATACCAACACATCACTCAATCACATGAACATCTAAGAATACATATATACATGCTTTCAACCGTTATAAGCCTTTTCCCAAAATCATAGATTATATTAATTACTAGAGGAAATATGCAAACCAATATACCAGAGATACTAGATCAAATACTAGATAGGATAAGCATGCACTAGTACACGGTATCAAACCAACATGGTGAAATCAATGACAATATATGAAAAAATCCCAACAATATTGTTATATGATCTTAGTAATTGTGCCAACATAGATAAAAGTGGAACGATACAATTGTTTTGTAATCATTCATTGTGAATGATGTGAAATGGTTAAATAATATCGATGATAGTTCATCATTCTATGAATTATTACTAAGACCCACACACCCATATGGTGCAGTATACTTGTTCGATCTTGTCAACACAAAGATCCAAAAAAAATGGAGGATAATAGTGGAGAAGGCTACCGCTTCCCTTAGAGGGAGACGATAATTTTTTTTTAAATCGTTACAAATCAAAGAATACTCTAGCTATTGGTTTCAACTGAATAGCCATGAAAATGGCTATTGAAACACACATGCAAGTGATAAAACAAATAGAAGGTGATTACATAAAACATACAATGCATAAACATGTTTGGCTAACATGCTGATAGGGAGAGCATGCATAGCTCTTGTGCACACCAGGGATAGCTGATAAGGCCCTTAAAATAAAATAGAGAATATGATCAATTTCATACAATGACTTCCTGGCATCAAAGAAAAATACACATGCAAATAAATGGACATCTAATGGTTAAACACTATTTTGAATGGAATCAACAATATAAAAAGAAATGCAAGTTTGCAAATAGACCATACTGGGAAATGAAGCATATGCAAAAGCCATCAATTTACCTCTGATTTATGGGATTTTTCCTTGGCTTTTTCCTCCTTCCCAACTGGTTTGATTATCTTGCCTTTATTTTTCCTCAATCTTCATCAGCTCAGTTAGTCTTCTCCTTAATTCCTTGCAAGAATTTCATACCACCAAAAATGGTAACTTGCTTTCCCTTACCTATTTGCTCCATTAAGGGGTTGTTTCACTTCATTATTACCATTAACTAGCCGCTCACTATTGAATTTAAAAATATTAGCCTTCAATTTGAATGTAGATCACTCTACCATAATATATTCTTTATGAAATTATTAAAAGTTGTATTTTCCTTACAAATGTTATTGGAATTCAACAATAATATTTGATAAATTTGATCCCATATTATTTTTATAAGGAATATATATATACATATATATGTTTTTATATATGTATACATATATATATGTATATATATCATTATTTTATTTTATAACAATATAGTGTTTAATCACTTTTTAGAGAAAGAATGAACTTTTATTTTACTCAAATAATAGCTTCTAAATGAAGTCATTTTATTATCCTTTTAAGTGTTCCTTCTTAAATACTTACATATATGTTTAACCATGCTATTGTTTTCTTTTAAATTTCAAAAACATTAGATCAAAATAGACAAATTGAATAAGAAATCACACGTATAACATTTCACAAGCCTATTTTTTTCAATCATTGAATCATTTCGAATTAGATCAATATAATCTTCTAAATGAAATTTTAAATGCAAATATCATGCCATTTAGTGGTGTCTGCACCTAGATTCCATCAAGCTTACCATTTAATCTAGCTAAACGATCCTACCTCAAATCTGTTCTTGTCCTTCAACCTGTTTCCTACATTTGCACACACTTGCACTTGCACAATTTATCAGTAATGTCCAATCATGATAAATTATAAGATAGTACAAAATATCACATAGTCATAAGACAATCAACCTCTTTCAAACATTTTCAAAATATCAAATTCATCATTCAACATATTGAATTTCCTCAATTGTTCAATTTAAATATTATAATTTAAATGCTATAAAAATGTGGGATATGATAGAGGATTGGCTAATGCATATTAAAAGGTGGTTTGTAATGATCTCTAGTAATTTAAATTAAAAAATTACACACATTCCACATAAGCAAGCATATAAAAGAGACACATGTCCAATGAACAAAATAATAATAAGGAATTATATTGAATAAGTAGCATTGGAGTACAAGTTGTGTCGATTACATGACAAATCATATGGGAACTTTTCCCTTACAATAGACCTCTTGGTCAATAACAAGATTATATGGTATACCAAAAACTTGAGCCTTCCTGACATGATCCCTTCAACTTTTGAAACTTCTCTGACCACTTCAAGGGTAAGAACATTGTTGGTGTGCATTTTGGACCTACCACAAAGTGAATCACTTCCTTAGAATTCTTCCTAAAGGAAGAATGACCGAACCAACACGAGAAAAAAATAGCAATACAACTTTGAATAGGAGTAATGGGAGGTGTGAATCAAGTCATGTCAAAATATAATCACTTCAAGTCTTATCAAACACAAGAAATAAACCATAATCATCATCATGCTTGAATTTAGTTCACATACATAAACAATCATGTAGGCTAAAAATCAATTCATCTTTAATGCAGCTTGGTCCATTGTTTCTTAAAAGAATTAAGGTAAATCTATGTAAGCACTAGTTTTTCTAACATGGAACATGTCTACATGCATGCAAACCTTTCAAATTTTTTTCATGAGTGCATATCTAGAAATGAAATGGATCCAATGTAAGAACATAAAAGTATTAACAATTAAAATGTAATTTTATATAAAGAAATTATACCTCATGTATGTATGTGAATACATATATAGTTAAGACTGTGTTTATACCTTTTATGAGTATACATTCTTATGCAATTAAAACCATAGGTTTTATTAATTAGTTTTTTATGTCTTATTTCATACTTGAATGGTCTATATTCTAGTAAATGTGTATCGTTTAAAGCTAGATAAGAATATTCTTCATGCATGTATTCAAGTACTTGATCTAGGATAAGTAGCGATAAAAGAGAATTCATGTTTGACCAATTAAACTTAAGGATTAATCATTTCATTTAGAATATAATTGAAGGAAAGACTATCTAATTATCATAGTATTTCAAGACTAACATTTAATCTTTAAGCATGAGTCATGAATAGATGGTAACTAGAGGGTATCATAGATTACAACACCTTACCCAAGTCATATTATAGAGTTAGAGACTATGAAGTTTATCAACTCTCCATCTATCGAGAAAAATACCATCATTCTTAAATATAATAAATATCTTCCTTCTTACAATTGGATATTTTATGATTTCAAAAGGCATCCTTTACTTCCATAAAAGATATAAATATTCACTTTAGCTTAATACTAATACAATTATTATTCATTGATACCAATTGTGTCTTATTTTCTAATGTCGTAGAATAAATTCATCACATAATGTATACCATAAGCGACACTAATATAGATATACCACTAGGATTTCACAATGACGAGAAAACCTTTTAATGATAGATATAAGGTTAGATAAATAAACCAATAATAATAAAAATAAAAATAAGGTAGAATATTAGGGTAATTATTATGATAATTTAAAAAATATGACTATGTCAAGAAATTACCTTAATTCACATTATATTTCAGCCTCCTATAGGACACGAGGAACAAAAATAATTATAGAATCATTAATATAAGTAAAGATCTTGCAAATCATAAGTAAATTAAATCGACCAAGGATCACAAAATACTATCAATTTTAGATCGAAAGTAAAGAGGTTATCGTCGATCCTATAATCAACTAACAAGATTAAAATAATGGTTACAAAATTTTATTAAATAAGCGGTAGAGGGAGATATCTTATTCATAACATAATTATCCACATTAAGGAAGAGGACTCAGTAGTTGTGCGCCCTAATTTTGTGCTTCTCAAAATCTTATGTGGAAATTTCAAATCATTCCAATTTTTTTTATAGAAACTTACATGGCAAGTCCCCTACTTATAACTTTCATTTCAGGGCCACATCAACATGATTTTTGTCAAGGTGTCCAAAAAGTGCTACCAATACTTGTTCATTCCCTTCATGAGTAGTTGAACATTGATATGGTATCACATGATTGGTTGCTTTTTAGATCAAAGGGATACATTTTGTTTAAGATAGGGTACTTATGTCACAACTATTGGGCATTATATTTACAACTACTATCACAAATATTAGGCATATTATTAACAACTACTATCACAAATATTGAAACATGCTCAACTATTGGGTCCTCTCCCCTATACCATTCAAACAAAGTGGTACATATAAAAGAAAGTTTGAAAGAAAAACTTTCATCATTAATTTTTAAGTGGTAGACTTCATGGAAAATTTATTCTTGCAATGGTTATAATCCCTTAAGATTCCCCACTCTCTTTTTGTTAGCATGCATCCACCGATTACATGCAAATTTTAATTTCCATAATTCTTTATTTAGTTTTCATCTTAACTTAAATATTTATTTTTATTTTTATTTATTATTTTCTTTCGAATAATGTTCTAGTATTTTATTTTATTTTTGTGGATACCCCTCAGCCTAAGAATCACCAATAAGACATCAAAGTAACCTTTCCAACTCACATGATCTAGCCATAAATCATAGATCTTAGGGAAAAAGTTGTCATATGTAAGTTTTAGAATCTCACCCTAGATCTGGAAACCCTAAAAAAAGTTATTTTCCAAGAATTGGAAGGGGCCATTAAGGTTTTTTTTTGGATGAGGGAAAAGGCATTTTTATTATTTTATTTTCAAATAAATCTTTGAAAGATGTGGCATATAGGGTCAAATCTTGGAACTATCAAGGGTCTAGGTTGTATATACAGAATTGGCGTCCTAACTTTAAGACTGAAGATTTTGTGATCTGATTTGCCCCATTTTGGATTCAATTCCCTGCCATCCCCTTGGAATACAAGGAATTAGAGTTGCTAGAAATCATGGCTAATCAGATTGGGATTTTCCAGAAGCATGATTTTTTGTCCTTTAACAACCCTGCTAAACCAGTAAGGATGCTTATATTACATGATGTTTCTAAAAAGCACCCAATGCGCATGGATATATCTTCCAAATTTCACTCCTGGCTTCAAACTATTCGGTGGGAATCGGTGCAAGATTTAATCTCTCAATGCCATGCACTGATTTAATCTAATCAAAGTCATTCTCCATCAAAATTAAGCAGGGGGGGTGATTTACCTAATTATCAGGAAGATCAAAGTGTTAATAACCCATTTTTTCCAGAGTCAAACCACAGTGATCAGCAGAACGGTCCCCATGAAAGGGATCAGAGGAAAATATATGTAGCAAAGAATGGTCCCAAAACTACTGCAGTCATGCTAAGGCATAAAAACAAGACCATTAGGGATCTGTTTCAGCAAGATTTATGCACGAAAAAAGCCCCTCAAAAGTACATCTCTTTGAATCTATCCTATCTCTTTGAGTGGATTTGGCAAAGGAAAACTACCTAAAGCCTAAATATGTATTCCCCCCAGTTGCAGATAAATGAAGGTCAGCTAGATGGAATAGTAAGGAAAATTTTGTTCCAACAGCCAACTCCACCTACCTGGTCTAATCAGTTGGTGAAAAAGGATAGAAGGTTGTCACTATTAACATATGTTCCAGATGAAGCGAATTCCTTGGTTCTTTTCCTAGAGGAAAATAATCTTAATGAGGCAGAGCTAGAGCTTTTGGCAGAAAGGATTATGATTTCAGTAGGCTCAAAAATTATAGAAGAAATAGCAGACAAGGTACTAGAGGAAACACCAACTTGGGATTGGGGAAAAAATTCTACAGAAGGAGAATATGTGGCTCTAAACAAAAGGTTCAAAAGAATCAAGAACTTTCCAGGCATGATCCCGAAGTATCTGATTTTTAGCCCTTGGGAGTTTCTCAAGGCCATATGCTTTTGCAAGCATAATTTGAGATGAAGGATCCTCATCATCAATATAAAAGTGAAATTGCAGTGCTAAATATAAGAGAACCCTCAGATTTTGAATATTCTAAACTTTTGTCTATCTCCCAAACTCCTTACCAATCTCCTTTGAAGAAATCTCCGAGAAAGAGAGGTCGTAAATCAAAGTTCATAAAACTTCAAGAGGAAATTGAACTAGGGAGGCAAGCCACTCTTCGTGCCTCATTAACACCTTCAGTAAATAAGCACCCGAGGAGATCATGTTGCTCTCCTCGGACTCAATGAAGATATTTTGATGTAATTTCAGGGGCATTAATGCCCCTGACAAGAGAGCACACATCAAACAACAAATTTATGAATGAGGTGTTGATATTGTCCTTCTGTAGGAAAATAAAATATTATAGAACATATACAAATTAACTATTCAAAAATGGAATATGTGGATCTCAATGCATTCTCCTACACAAGGGGCTTTGGGGGGCCTTGCAACTCTATGGAACCCGAAACAAATTTCCATGATTTCGATCAGATCTAAAAGTAATTGGCAACTTTTGGAGGTATCTAAATTTGATGTCAAGTTTTGGATTTTCAATATTTATGGTCCTACTTCCACATTGGATAAGAAGCATCTTTGGGATCAATTAACTCAAATGATTTTGGATCTAGGGGATGCAAAGGTTATTCTGATAGGTGACCTCAATGTCATATCATCACCACAGGATAAATATGGTGGGATCAATCCACCTCCCAAAGTAATGGATGACTTTAATCATTTCATCACCTCGAATGATTTAAGGGACATTTTGACAATAAAGGGAAAATTAACATGGAAAAACTAGGGGAAAGGTTTTTTGCAGATAGCAGTAAGACTGGATATATTTTTTCTATCTTCGAATTGGTTCAATTTACTACATAATTTCACATCCGAGATTCTTCCTTACCCCGACTTTGATCATTATGCAATTTCACTTTTTGTGTCAAATGTTTCTTCATCCTCAATCAAATGTTCTTTCAAGTTTGAAAGCATGTGGTTCAGACATCCCAATTTTATAGATTTGATCCATCTATGGTGGATATTTGCCCCTTTTGAGCCTGGAACAATGATGTTCCAATTATGTAAGAAAATGTTGTATATCAAAAAACAACTCATCATTTGGAACAAGGAAATTTTTTAAAAAAATTTCCATCAGAAAGAGTTGTTCCATAAAGAACTGGAAGAAGTGCATGAAAAAATTATCCAACAGGGTCTAGATGATGTTCTATATGAAAAACAAAAAAAACTAAAAATTGATTGGGAGGAGCAGTGTGCAAGAGAGGAAGCTAATTGGAGGAAAAAATCACGGGAACTATGGTTGCATGAGGGTGGAAGGAATACTAAGTACTTCCATGCATCTACATAGATAAAATGGGTTGTGAAGGTCATTCAAGCAGTTAAGGAAATTCCTTCGGGAAATTGGCTTACCAATGAGGAAGACATAAGGAAAGAATGTGTTCATTTCTTTTTCAGCCTCTTATCTGCCCCAAATAACAAATCTGACCAAAATGCCAAGGATGAGAAAGATCTTCTAGGCTCAATTCTAGATCTTGTGTCAGCAAAAGATAATGAAGAGCTACTAAAGCCATTTACTTTGGAGGAATTAAAAAAAGTAATATTTTATTTACCTCTAGATAAAGCTCCTAGGCCAAATAGATTTATTGCTCTTTTTTTCCAGAATTGATGGGAAACAATATGTTTTCATATCTTATGGGCTTTGGAAGAATGAAGGATAACTGGATCTATGCTTAAGTAGTTTAATGTAACCAAAATAGCTATTATTCCCAAAGTTAGTGAACCATCTTCATTTGCAGATTTTAGAGCCAATATCCTTGTGTAACACAATTTATAAAATCTTTTCCAAGGCAATATATATGATATTACAACCAATTATTCTGCGGATCATTTCTCAAGAACAAGGGGGGTTTATGCCAAGAATTTTTTGTTTTGAAGGGGCTATCATGGCCCATGAGACTCTGCACTCAATATTTGTTAACGATGATCCTCCAGTCATTATCAAATTAGACATGATGAAGACATATGAAAAGGTAAATTGGAGTTTTTTGAGGAAAGTAATGTTGAGACTTGGTTTATCTATGAAATGGTGTAGATGGATAAATGCTTATCTCTCTGGAGCTACACTTTCAGTGCTACTAAATGGTTCCCCCATAGGATTCTTCAATTCTTCACAAGGTGTGTGACAGGGGGACCCTCTTTGTCCCTTTCTATTTATAATTATGGCAGAATCATTGAACATATATATTTCTAAAAAACACATATATATCAGTAACACACACCCTATTTGTAGATGACACAATTTTATTCGGTAAATTATTAGTGGAGGAAATAAACCAAATCAAAGAAGTGATAAAAAAACACACATCAACATCAGGTCAGAGGGTAAATTCTTCCAAATCAAAAGTTCATATCCTCAATGCAAATGCAACCAATGAGAAGAAGTTACGAAAAATCTTGGGTTTTCAAAAGGAAGATATGCCATGCTCCTACCTCAAGTTACCTTTTTTTGTAGGCCCTAGAAAAACATCATATTGGTCCAAAATCATAGAAAGGATTAAATCAAGGATATCTATATGGAAAGCTAGGTGGCTTTCCCTAGTGGGCAAAATTTTATTAGTTAAAGAAGTTCTCTCATCAATTCCTAATTACTTTCTTGCAATCCCAAAGGCTCCGAAATTAGTCATTATTGAATTGGAAAAGTTAATTAGAGGTTTCATTTGGATAAACAATATTTATGAGCAAAAGAGAGTGCCTCTAATAGCCCTTGAAGCTATGGTCAATGAAAAATCTCAAGGAGGGGTGAGTATTTATAACCTATCAAAGCGCAAAAAAGATTTTAGTGCAAAATTATCTTGGAAAATGTATGTTAGCCCTTAGGACAAGTGGTGTCAAATTTTGCAAGTGAAGTATTTAGATGACATGGAGCCATCAAGAGTCTTCACGATTGCTAACCCTCCAAAAGGCTCAGCTATTTGGAAATTTTTAGTTTCTTGCAAGAATTTAACCATTTATTATTTATCATGGGAAGTAAACAATGGTCAAAGTGTTAATTTCTGGAAGGAATTTTGGAATGGAAACCCTCCATTGGAAAAAATTTAATCCCTTTGGTTTCCTTAATGAATACATGGGGAGATTGCCTAGTGGATTATGTTCAAAAGACTGATCCCATCTCGAGTAAAGTGACTTGGAAAAATATTTCAGATCCTTCCCTAACCAATCAACATTGCAATATACTTCAAAACATTTTAGAAGAAAGATTGGTTTACCTCTCTTTGTATCATGAAAAATTGATCTGGGCCCCATCAAGCAATGAAAGCTACATGGTAAGGTAGGGTTGCAAAGTTCTCAATTAGGTCTCAAGGCATCTCCCTAACCAAAGGGATTATATATTTTGTTGGGATAACAATATGCTCCTTAAGGCTGGGAGTTTTGCCTGGCTTGCATTAAGGAAACACATTTTAACCAGTGATCAGCTAGCTAATCTAAAAATAGTTGATCCCTTCTTATGTCCTTTGTTAATGAGGAATATGAGGATGTTGACCATCTGCTCATTTGGTGTTCCTTTGCACACAAGTGCTCTAATTTTGTTCTTAATAAGATAAGATTTTTCTCCCCCCTTCTAGATTCCCTCTGGGACCTATTTCAAAGTTGGCCAATTCTCCATAAATCTTTATTCTTTGCATGAATTTGGAGAATTGCACCATCTCTAGTAATCTAGAACATTTGGTGGGAAATAAATTTGAGAAGTTTCAGGAAAGTATCTTCTTTGTATGAAGCAGTAAATATTAAAATTGAAAATGCAATTTCTGAAGCAATCAATGCTTTTGTTCTAGTATCCAAATATTTAAGCTCTTCTTTTACAAATTAGGATAATGTTATTCTGCAAAACTGGAAGATCTTAAAATTTCCCTTCCCAGGCGGTCAATTGAAACCGAATAAGGAAAAGGTTAATAGAAATCATGTAAAATGGAAGGCCCCCCAGGATGCCTTTATCAAGTTGAACTTTGATGGTGCATCCAAAGGGAATCCAGGAAAATCAGGGGTAGGTATTAGCCTCCATAATTCTCAAGCTAAGATCCTTGCGTTATTCTCAAAATACACCTCCACAGTGGTTCTCACAATATAGCTGAATCAAAGACATTGTTAATTGGTTTGAAGATGGAATTGAAAATGGGCATCCAGAACATCCATATTGAAGGAGATTCACTCATGATTGTTAATGCCTATAAGGAAAGGAAAATTCAAAATTGGAGCCTTCGATACATTCTTCAAAGAGTATGGGCTTTTCTTGATAAATTTCCAAACTATATGATCAAACATACCTATAGGGAAGGTAACAAGTTAGCAGACTATCTAGCTAATTAGGGAAGCTTAAAGCAATAAATTTATATGCTTTCTAATGTGACTTCACTTTCAGATTATCCATACATAAAAGATCTCATTGATCAAGATACCCCTCATAATAACATCGGGGCTGATTTTATTGCAAAAAAATGATTTACTTTAAAAAATTTGGTTGGACCCCGAATTTTTTTGACTTGGTGTGGGTTTTAACTTGCTAAATTTGGTCTTTCCATGTAATACATCAACCTAGGTCATGATTTCTTACTTGCTTTAATGGAAATTCTCATCCTCCCGTCGGTGCTTGTAGAAGCCTAATTGGTACATTCTAGTTGCATCATTTTTTTTGGAGTGATGTGAAATTTTGTTGGCTTGATGATGGGAGAGGCTGGGTATTATGTGGAAATCTACAATCCCAAGTTATTTCACCATTGTTTTAGCAAAAAAATTGTGGTACCAATATCTGGCTGGCAATACTCCACATTAATCTCATGATGAACTATAGAAGATTTCACACGATTTGGCACAACACAAAGGATTTTCATTCATTAATATATCCTTTCTTGGCTTAAATTCTCATCACACTCTTTGGAAATGCACACTTTCTTTAATGATATCTGCTTGGCTTTAAAATCACATTTTTCTTTCATTTATGTAAAGTATTTTTTGGAAAGTGTTGTCTGTAATTTTTTCTCCAAATTGGGTATTTACTGTTTATGCTATTGCACTTATGACAATCCATCCTTGGAACTTTAGAATTAACTACTCTATGCAACCTTGGGAGTGACCTTTCGAAAATAGCCTCACTCTAGAGGATCTCAGTTTTCTATTTAAGATTGATTGCATGAGAGCAGAGGATTTAGTTCGGTCTGTTCTTGGTGTGGAGATGATGCATCCAAGAGCACATCGACTGGTATTCCCATCTTAGGTTTTTTCTATCTTGCTCTCTAATTTGATGGATTTTCTTCAATCTCTACAGGAATTAGAAATCATTGTTGAAAATTTTGTAAAACCCCAATTCTTAGATAAGAATGCTTTGTTAGCTATGGTTCAAGCTTATATTATTTTTGAAGGAGAGGGGTATATTGGAGGTCTATTTCCCCTTGAATATTTGAAGTTGCGGTCAGGTTTTGAAGCCATAAGGTTGGCTTTGCAATATAGAAATGATTGTGTGTTGTTAAGAGCTTTAAAAAAGAATTGCAAAAATTTGTGTGTATCTATGGACATTGCTATCAAATAATTTTTTAATGCTATCTCTCACCTACGTGATCATGTGCAACATTTTTCAATTAGAAAAAGCAAAAGATATTTAAATACCTAGGGATCATGCTAAAGATGAAGAAGAATGCTCGAAAGCTATTTCTCAAAATCTAATTGCAAGGGCTCACATTGTCACAGAGGAACAAATTGAGAAGGAATTGGTGGCCTTCAAGGGTATTGACTTCTTTTCTAGGGAAGAGAATATCAAAGGCCAAGCATAGGAAGAGAAATCTAAAGCACATGATGAGAATTCTTCATGTGTTGAACGTATGGAGGAATAATTGGGCCAATGTGCATGAAAAATGACTCTTTTTGGTAATCTATAATGCTTCATCGTTGATATATCTTGGGTCACACTAGTTTTTTTGTAGAGGATGGTTTGGATTGAATTCCTCCCTACTCATTTTTTGTCTCATAGCGTTATGTTCAAAAAAATGGGATAAGGTGGTGGCTTTGTAGCCATTTATTTGTAAAATTTTGATAGGAGTTTCGGTCATGGGGTGAAATTGTAAAAATCTTATGGACAATTTTGTAGTATGTTGTTAGGCCTTAGGACAATTTTTGTAACGTTATGGGCTATAACGAGAGGTTTTCTTCCTGTTTCTTTCCTACCGATATGCTCTTCAAACCAGGATTACAAAATTATATATATATATATATATATATATATATATATATATATATATATATATATATATATATAATATATTATAGTGGCTTCGCCACTTTTGCTCAAAAAAAACTAAAAAATAGTTAAATGTATGCAATAAAAGGGAGACGTGACATGGTTTAAGGTTAATTAATATTAGGTGGGTTAGGGGTTTTAGAAGAATATGGCATTTCAATTAAATAATTATATTTATTTAATCAAATGAGAAGACATATGTTGCAAGTATGGATGTGTTTGGTGGTGTTGACATTGATGTCAACACGGTTTAGGTTGATTGTAGATGATACTTGTATATTTGAGATACTATACTTGTATATTTGAGATACTATAGAAGTTCTTAGAATACATGGAGCTATATTTATGAAGTTGTAGCTATATTTTTACCAAGTGCTTTTGAGAAAATTTGAGAAATAATGAAGGCAGTGTTGAAGTGTGTGTTCTGAGTGTGCTCTGGTATCATGCTCTGTATTTATTGTATGTTGATCCTATATCTATGCGGATTTATAGTTGTGTTCATGAGCTTCAATGGATAATATATCATGATTCCTAATTTCTGGATCAATGGAGAGTGAAAGATGTGTTCACTCATGTGTGAATTGGTTTGATAAAACTATTTGTTTGTGGTCAGGGAGAAATTTTTTGGCTCTGTAGTCTTTTTTTATTTTTTTTAGATCTTGCAGATTTAGGAGATGATTTATATTGATGGTTTTTATGTTTTGACAAATGTGCTTGTGTTTTGGCACTCCAGAAGACTTGCTCCAAAGTTCCTGTGTGTTGTTGGTTGGTCCTATTGGACTATTGAAGAGTATTCCGTGAATGAAGTTTGTTGTAGTTGCTATGGATGTACCTGAAAATTTATTAGAGATGGTAAAATGTTTGGTGAAGTGTTTTGAGTGATCCACATGTGATCATATTGTTGGAGATGCACGCAATTAAAATATCATTGGTGTTTACACATTACATTAATATTTTGCATCAAATTAAGGAAGCGTGTGATTGATCCAAGATGTTGTTTGGGTCCTAATTTGAATGCAAAATTGGTCCTATCTCATTCTTATCCACTGTGGGAATTTTGATTAACCAACCTAATTTGAATTTTTAATTTGAAGAATGTATAGCCAACCTTGGAGAATGTTTCTAGGGTTGAAGATGGTATAAAAAAAAATAATTCATTGATAATTGAAAACCATCCATCCATGAATCAAGAAAGAAAGTGAACTGTGTGAACAAGTGCAAAAAGTAGAGTGTGCAAGAGAGAATTGAGGCAATAGTACTTTGAGATATACTATTACAGAGTTGAACTTATAGTGAATGAGATCAAGTGTAAAGAGCGAAAGTCTTTAATTCCAAATAATATTATTATTCCTTTAATAAGTTCATTACATTCCATATAATATCGTAACTCCATCCATTAACATTGATTAATCCACAAGATTCCCAAAATATCGACTTAAAGTCTACAATAAGATTCATAATACATCCAATTACATTTATAAACACGTGTTATATTTCACGACATTTATAATAAATAACATTGTAAAGGAAATTTATAATTCAAGACTTAGGCATTTTTTTACCTTAAGTTCTACAATAATCATACATGAATAAAATATAATAGAATAGATGAAGAAATCTTCATTTGATCTTCAATCCAACAAATTATCTTCAAACATGAAGACGAGAACAAGGTTCAGGCGCTTTTGCCACCCAACCTTGAAGCATATGCTTCCCCAGAATTCCTTAGTCATTCAAAGAATACTCGACCCTGCAGAATCGCTTAGCAAAAAGAAGTCGACAAGCAGGATGGAATTTGATGCGTGCCTAGTATAACTAGAAATTCCACAAGCATTTTCATTTTTCTAATTCATTTAAGAAACAAGAAAGTTTGATACTAGGATATGGTAGAGAGTTATAAATATTCCATCTGTTTCAATGGTCCTTAAGTTACTTGGCCAAGCAAAATGCCATGCATGACAAATAATAGTAGTTTTGGAAAAGCAAAACTACGCTCTCTATAAACCCATATTCGACACCCGTCCCGGAAGGTAACTTTCTAAACAAATGACATGCACATTCAATTATCAAGCATGCATGGTTCCATTCAAATAAATAAGTTATATTTCCAAACACATTTCATGTGCATTCCATTATCAAGCATACATGGTTCCATTCAAAAATAGATAAATTATCTTTCCAAACACATGTCATGCACATTCCATTATCAAGCATACATGGTTCCATTCAAAAATAGATAAAAGAAGGTGTAACACACGTGTGTAACTAAGAACATATAAAACAAGAATTTAATAAATGAGCACACATTCTTTTGGTTCATTTACTCATAAAATTCATCTATACTTCAAAATAATCCTTTTCTATTTGTTTCATTCAAAGTAAGTATATTTTTAACTTTACCATCTTTCTTTTCTATTTTTCATATTTCCTTGTAAATAAATATCTTTTCAAAAACATAATACCTCATATTTACTTTTGTTTTGCAGCAATTTAGTATCGTTTCTCTAGAATTATCAAAATCCACTTTTTTTTTTCAAACATATTTAAATATACAAAAGTATTTAATCTTATAATTCTGGAAAACATTCCACAATTTTTATTCTGTGATAATTTAATAACTTCTTGTTCTTTTCCTGCAATTTCCAATTTTCTGTCTATACAGTTTAATGAATATAGTTTTCTTTTCAGAGTTTTCTGAATCTAAAACATGTTGTTTTCTGTAGAATTCTTCACTATATTTAACGGAATAAATCTTTAAACATCCAGTTTTCTGTGCAAATCTTTAAACATGCTAAAACAAAAATTCTTTAAATAAAGACTCTACTGTTTCTTAATAGCTTTATTTTTTATGATTTTATTTACTGTTTCATAATTGTTTTTTGTTCATGCTCATTCTTTTATTAATAAAAATATGGTCTGGTGTTTGATATTTCTTCTAGATTTGACAAAACAACAATATGTTTTGATTTTTACTGTTTTTGCAAAAGAAAGAAATAAATAACACAATTACATTCATTGTTTCAAGACTGGTAAATGTTTATTTCAACAAACTTACCTGTTAATCTCCTGTAGTAGCTGTGTTTTCCTAAATCTAGTTTTTTTTGTTTCCTCTTTCAATTTCTCCTTTTGTTCCTTCTTTCTCTCTTCCCTTTGTCTACTTTCCAAGTTCTCTTCTTTTATTTTCCTATTCTAAATTCTCTCTTCTCTTCTCTGGCCACCTTTCTTCCTCACTTCCTTTCTTCTCTGTATTTTATTCCTGTCCACGCCTTCACCTCTTCACTCACGTATTAGGGAGAGCATTTTTTTGTTCTTTTTCCTCCCATCCACTCTCCTGGCTGTGCCCCTTCTCCTTCTTCTTGTGTGGGATGGATGTAGAGCAAAATCTATTCTTAATTAACTCCCCTGGCCACACCCTCCTTCCTATTCTTTCCATGTGTCTTCTTTCAACTAGTGCACCTCTTTCACTTCTACCTCCACATGTGTACCTCCATCCTCCTATTCTCTTGTCCAACTCTTCCTCTCCCTTGCGTATGAGATCTTCTCTCTTTATCTGCACCTTTCCTTTTCTTCCACACACCTTCTCCCTTACTTCCTCACCTCTTTATTCTTCTTTGTTGTGCACCTCTCTTTACCTATCCCTACGTATTAAGAATATATTTTATCTTTCGTTCTCCTCCCCTATTCCACTCATGTATGGAAGGTAATAAACCTATGTTTTAATGAAAAATAAAACTATCTATCTCATCCAGCCATGCATAGAAAAGGAGAAACATCCAAAATAAAATATAAACCCCATTGTTTCCTCTCCAACTCTCTCTCAAAATGGATTTAATCTTCCTGCTATCGATTCAAATTTACTCTCTCCCAATATCATGCAAAAATGGTGGAGTCACCAATAAATTAGATCCACTTTTTATGTTTTGATCTCCAAAACTCCAAGTTTCTCTCTTTGATTGCATTCAAAAATTGATTGTGATGTAATTGTTTTCAATTTGTAAACCGTTGTTTTGAATTCAATTTCAATTTTGATTGCAAATGTATTTTTTTATCTCTTTGTTTTTAAATAGCGAATTTTGATATTTATCTATTTCTATTTAAACAAATCTTTCCTCTTTCATTTATTAAACAATAAAATAATAATTAAATCAATAACACAATTAAAAGTTTATTCCAATAATTTAGAATAAAGCATTATTATTTTCAACTAATAATCAAATATTAACTCAAAGAAGTAATTCTTGAATAAAAATCAGTTTCCTCACAAAATAATCAAATTTCCATTTAAAACAAATACATTCTTTTTTGCAATTTCATTCAAACGAAAGCATAGTCATAATAACCTTTAAAATTTAAACCATTTAATCATCATGAAAATATATTATAATTAAATAAGTGGTGTGTGAGATTCCATCATCCTTATTAACGTCTAATGGCTAAACGACTCTACCTGAACAATTTTCTCACCTTCATTCTTGTTCATATGTTCCTACATTCACTTGCACTCGAATTCTCATTAGCAATGACAATCCCCAAATTTCATAATAATGAATTTCAAATCATTTTAGTTGCATTTAAATCTCAATTTCAATAATCATCAATTTCAATTTCAATTTATATAATCATCTAACAATAACATTGAAATCCTCATGATTAATAATCATAATAAAATAATTGATAAAAATCAGTACGTGACATCAAGAATCAAGGTGGTACCATGCCAGATGAATATATAATTGAGAAAATATTGATGACCCTCTTGGAGAACTATAGTGACAAAGTCTCTACTATTGAAGAATCATATGATCCAAATAAATTTACTAAGGAGCACCTATTTGGTGTCTTGACTACATTCAATATGTGAAAATTTGTAAGAGATACAGAGAAGACTAAAATAACCTTTAAAGAAATGAAGATAGGTAATGACTCAGATGATGATGATTTGGAAGAGTTGGAAGAAAATTTCACAAGGAAATTGAAGAAAGGTACTAGTAAATACAAAGGTATGTTTCTCTTTAAGTATTTAAGTTGTGGAAATATTGGTCATTATGCATCAAGATGTCTTGATAGAGCTACACACAAGAAGAACAAGGATAATAATAAAATTTACAGAGAAAAGAAAGATAGGAAGTTCAAGAAATTGTACGATGTCAAAGAAGAAGCAATAATTTTTGATGATGAATCTAACTTTGAGGAGGATAAAGATGAGTGTTTATTTCTAGCCTTGGAAAATAAAGCTATATCTACTAACCATAGAAGATGTGCAAAGGAATCTGGTCTAGAGAGAAAGAAGGATGAGATAGTTGGTACTCTGGTGACTAATTTTCATGCTAAATAGGATGAAGACTTCTGGGTAATTGACAGTGGGTGTTCAAATCATATGACTGGAGATAAGAGTAAGTTCACTAAAATTGAAAAATATGATGGAGGAATAGTTATGTTTGGAGATGATTCTAGTTCTAAGATTGTTGGTAAAGGAAAAAATAGTTTTGATGGAAAACATAGTATCGAAGATGTCTATTATGTAAAGGGTTTAAGGCATAATCTCTTAAGTGTTGGAAAAATGTGTACCAAAGGATTCAAGCTTATGTTTTAGGATAAAGCCTATGAGATCAGAAAATGATCTGGAACTATGGTAGCAACTGGAAGAACTCATGGAAACATCTATTAGCTTAAGAGTGGTGATGGTCAGTGTTTTGTTTCATAGATTAATGAAAGTTGGTTGTGGCACCAAAGGATGGGACATGTGAATTTTGATAATCTGATCAAGATCTGTTCTAGGGAAGTTTTCAAAAACCTTCCTAGAATCACAAAGCCTTTAAATTCAATTTGCAGAAGTTGTTAGTTGGGAAAACAAACAAGAAGCAGTTTTAAACGAAAGGAACAAGCATCTATCAGAATAATGGAATTAATTCATACATACCTCTATGGTCCTACAAGAATAGGATGCCTTAATGGTGATAGGTAAATTTTTCTCTTGATTGATGATTACTCTAGCATGACATGGGTTACTTTTCTTAGAGAGAAAGCTTAGGATCTTGATAGACTCAAGGTATTCAAGGCAAGAGTAGAAAATGAGGAAAACTTAAAAATCAAATGTTTAAGATTTGATAGAGGTGGAGAATTTACTTCTGGTGATTTTAATGCATTTTGTGAAGAACATGGCATAAAGAGACATTATTCTGCTCCTAGAACCCCTTAGCAAAAAAAAGTTGTGGAAAGGAAGAACTAGACTATTCAAAAGGCTACAAGAACTATGATGAAAGAAGAAAATGTTCCTGATGTGTAATGGAGAGAAGAAATTCATACTACTACTTAAATTTTTAACATAGTTCATATCATAGGTAATAGAACTAAGATCCTGGTAAGACTCCTACTGTTAAATACTTTAAAGTATTTGGAAGTAGATGTTACTGTTGATGTCAAAAATTTACAAGTAACATTATGGGAAACTCATTTAAAGGGGGGACCTATTGCGCTAAACTAAGTGGCCGCCAGATTTTTAAAGAAGCTAACTTCTTCTGTAATTTGGGGGTTAAAAAGGGGTAGAAGGAAACGAGTATAAAATATATCTAATATAAGGCAATGCACCAATAAGTAGATATGGGCATGATAAACCTATCTTTGAGATATGATTTAAGGGTTGTTCAACAATCTGCTATGTCTCAAAACAACAAAAATCAAAATGGAAATTTGAACAACTTATTCAATGACATAAAATAACTTCTACACATCTACTGAAAAGAAGAGTTAGAGACATGATCTTAATCAGCTAGCTTATATTGAAATTATAGAAGTCTACAAACAAATTAATCAATACAAAAATGACACAACATACAACTTTATCAAATAGTTAAGAAATAGAAAGGATGAACAATGGCACAGTTTGCAAATCCTATATAATCTAAAACAATACAAAATCCTGGTGTCTTTCCATAATTTTCTTTGTTAAATTTTGAATCCTTGCTTCTAGAGAAGAAGCTATATTTATATCTAAAAACCCACTGCCTAGCGAGCTAGTAACATAAAAGATTCCTCAATCGTGAGCAATGATGCACACAAAAATGATTTCCCCTAGCCATTACAATGGAAAAATATTTGAGCCATGAAAGTGGTCACCCTCGAGCTAGATGCATCGCTTGTGAATGATGGTAGTGGTCCTAGTAGAATAGAGAACCGAAATGCGCCGCTCACTCATAAAAATAATTAGAAAATGTGACAGCTATGGTGAGGTTTTTGCTTGCTCAATAGTGACATAGTGAAGCCCTTAGAAGATCCACGTGGTAATAGGTTAGGGTCATTGGTTCATTCCTGCTTCCTTACAGTGAAAAACTACACAATGAAGACACATGGAGGTATTCCTTACAAACAACATTGCTGGTGGAGGCTGCCAAGGAATGTATGTAGACTTATGCTATTTGGTATACGATCGAGGCCCAATAGGGAAGCAAAAGGAAGGAACCTTGAAGTGTGCGAACTATTGACACGTGGAGGCATGGAGAGAGATGTTGGAAGAGTGAAGGAAGGAATCTCTATGAGGAGTGCTTGGCAGACACATGGTAGCATTTGGATGAATCTTTTGTGAAAGGAGCATGATGATGTTTTCAAAAGATGAGGCATTGTCTAGTACCTAGAAAAAATAAAAGTAACCCAAAGGGATCTTGGGGAAATTTATATTCACATATTTTTGCGACTACCAGGGGCATTTTTCTTGTGGAACGAGACCCAAAATTTTTGGTTCACAGACCAGAGTCCTATCCATTGGGCGAAATGATTAAAGCTTGGAGAGAGCGGTCTGCAAAGGCATCCATTTAGCCTCAAATGTATCATTATGTCATGAAAATTCTCTTGCATTGCATGTAGATAAATCATTTCTTTGTAAGCTAGTGTCGATGATATACCGCCCTAGGACTCGAGTTGAAAAAGTAGCCGCACTATTAGAAGGGTGACGTCTTCAATATTCTCTATAGTAAGGGGCTGATTAAAGCTTTGAAAAGTGGATGCATCTTGTTTCTTCTCTTCAATATTCACTGAAATATGATCTACCATGGCCATCGATTCATCTTCAAGAAAAGGGGATGGTAAGCCCATTTGAGTTAGGTGGGAGAACCTTGCCTGCATGATATTCATGGTTCGGTCCAATGTAGTGGCATACTCGCTAGCATTGATGATGGCCACATGTCAGTGGTTAAACCTGTTAACTATTTTGGCAGTGGACTTCTTGTCTTTAATCCCCACATTTCCCAAGACTTCATCTGGGACAATATATAGCCTATCCAATAATTTCTTGGCCTCAGGAACTCTCTCCATGATGGATTGAGGGAAAAAATCGATCATTTCACAAACCTCCCTATCTAAGTTTGTTTCCTCTGCCATGAATTGGAGCGTCGATTGGAGGGTCAGGCATAATTCCTTAATCTTTTCCTAGTACAAAAAATATAGCTACTGGGATACTTGAAGGAGGTCTGATTGGGCGATAGGAGTTTGGGCAGAGCTCTTCAAAAGGCCAAGTTCTACATCCCTAAATTCCATATTATGTGCCAGCTCTGCAACCTTTTAGTTTTCTATGGTGAGTTTTCCCTATAGGACCTTCAATTCTATGATCCAACTTGCCTCAAATCGTTCTTTGTTTGTTGCTTCCCTCTCTAGGGAAGATTTCATTTCCTAGACCTCATTTTCCAATTGAGTTTGGTGGGTATTGAAGTTCATGTCCTTTTGTTGCATCTAGTGTTCTAGTGTAGCGCATTAGTGGTTGAGCTCCTCGTTCTTTTGTTACACTTCTTGCTCCACCCGTGCCAACTGGTCTTGATAGCCTTGGTTTTTCTGTTGTAGCTCGGTGACCAGGTTGGGATTGAAAGATTGGAACTTTGCAGGTTCCTCCTAGAACTTAGCCTAGTTTGTCTCTTCTTGTTGAGATAAGTGTTTAAATTCAACATCCCTCGCCTTTTCCTTTTCCAGTAGGACATTGACCCTCTCCTTGATGATTTTAAGCTCTTCTTCCCTCTTCTTTAACCGGCGACTGGACTTAAGAAAGTTGATGGTCAGAACCCATTGAGTCTCCTCCATGAGCTCAAATTTGTCTTGCGATCGGGCTATGCTCAAGTTGAGCCCCATGGAATACATATTGTAATCATCCAGCTACATCTCTCCTTGTGGTTTGATGAAATATGGGTACATGGTTACAAAGTGTAGCGATTGTTGAGCCTCATTGAAAATAGTATGTACTTTTAGCTCAGCTGGCTTTTTAGCATCTTTGGCCTTTTATTTCTAGATTATAATTTCCCATGCCTATTTATTTTTATCTCCATTTGAAAATAAATCTATTAGTAATCTAATAAGCCAACCCGTGAAAGGTGCATAGGGAGGAAGGGAAAAAGGAAATGAGAGGGTAACAGTCCCAGGTGACTTCTTCTTCAAAAGATTGATTGTTTGAGGAGAGAAAGGAGGGATATTTCAATACCCTGCTTGTGGACCAATAGGAGAACTCGAGGGAAGAAATGTCATGGAAGATTCCATCTGTTGGATTGATTGGATTGGGGCCGAAATAGTAGAAGCAAGAGAGGTATCAATGGCGACTATGGAGGAAAAATGTGAGGCACTAGTGGACATGGAATAGGCCAAAGCGAAAGGTGTAAAGGTCCATGGAGGAGTAAAGGTAAATGATGCCACATGAGAGAACTGTGCAAAACCTCCCATGACCATGAAAGCAGAGGCGGAAAAGGAAGGGCCAGCGCTTGAAGTGAGTGGCACCACAGGTTACTAAAGACTACAAAGCAAGAGAAGAGGGAGAAAAAGATACCTATGGTGTAGATGACTGCAATCCTTGGCTCATTGTGAGCTCTTGGCTTTCCCTAGGCTCTTGCAAACACTCTCCAGAAGATGCTTTGGTGCACTAGTATTTGGCGAGTGGCAAGTCTTCTACCACTATGGTTTTTCACTGTTGTGACTCAGTTGTTTTGGTCCTCTTTGAGGTCTAGGTGTGAGTTAGCGAAGCCCTCACACACGATATCTTCACCCCACACATTTGAAGAAACCTTTCCAGGTTGCTTCATTTCCTTCCCCTTCTATTGCGTCAGGGCCATTTGAAGCTCCACTTCCAAATTTTCTCCTTCCCTGGTACATGCCTCAGCCTCCTTTGGTTTGGTGTTCTCATCATCACTATCATTAAAATTAGGATGCTCATCATTCCACAATTTTTTGAAACAATCATCCATTTTTATGCTATCATAAGGGGCCTCAGTGTGTTGGGTTTCCTATTGGTAAATCCAAAAATCTTTAATCTTCTCTTCACTCTAGTTGTAACTCTTTCCCAAATTGTTGTGAAGATTAATCCAATCTATTTCGATTAATCATATTTCCCTATCTGTAAATAGAACTCGAGCCATGTTGGCCAACTATCTCAATCTGGAATATGGACTAGGTCAACCATTAGGTCATCCACATTCTCCATAGGAGTTTTCTACTTCTCCTAGTAAGGTCAGGGACTATGCGTTACTTTGACATACTCATTTGGTAAGTCATTGTCAGTGTTTTAATTCCATTTATTACAAATCCATACCAGCCCTAGATGAGCCAACTTTATCTCTAGAAAGTCATGAGTCTGCTTCTTGGCCATGATCACCATTTAAAAGATTAACAGGTAGCCAAAAAATCCTTTCTTATATCTTTTGCTGCAAAAGCTAAAGTCAATAATTGATACTTGGCAAAACATTTCAAGGGCCAGTATCCAATCTATGAGGAATTCCAAAAGTTAGAATGGTTCCCTGGTGAAGTTGTGCATCTGGATGAATATGAAATCCTCCCCTAGAAACTAGTCACACTTCGTACTGAAATTATGCATGTACTCTGTCTAGTCTGAGGTGAGCCACAAAATACTGCCATCCTCTCTTAGATCTTACAAAATCAGAGTCAAGAAATAATCCAAAAATTCATAAGAGTCATATGTTGTGGAGAGGAGAGGAGTCCATACCGATACTGGCCTTCTCTATTGTTTTTCATAAAATATGGCCAACCCTATATGCCTTTGGAATAATTCAGGGTTCTAATGTAAAAACATGTGCATGAGGAAGGAAGGATACTTGAACCTTTGTTGTGTCTTGTACTCTACTATTTGTTTCAACATTTCCTCAACGAGGAATTCTATGAAGTCATACCAGAAAAGAGAGTGTTGTCTATGCAACTGGAACCCCAAGCCTAGTTGAAATTATTGGACATATCTATTAGTGTCTAGGCCACAAATGAATTTCATCATTGAGAAGGCGTCCTTAATTTCTTCTTGGAAAATTTTATGTGTTGTTAGGATCTGTGGTGGATTTTTATAAGATTCTTTGGAACTTTGGGCTTCTTTGTTATAAAATTCTAAAGAAAAATATTTGGTTTTCCATATGATCTCTCCCTTTGCAGGAGTGAATGAATCCATTCTATCTACCTTGGAGCTCCATTCCGAGACACACATCATATCCCAAATATCCTCCTTGTAGATGATAACTCTTAGATCTCGACCCTCGATTGTGTTGGTAGCTGGGTTGAAATGCTTGGTGGCTTCATTGACTAGTTCTAGGTAGTAGTGCACAAATGAGACCATATATTGTGGGATCCCACAAACCAACACTTCTACACCAAGGAATCCAGGTCATTATTCCTCTTCATCCTTTTGCAGGCTGCCTCCCTAAGAGTCTTAGGGTTCTTTGTGAGGATGGGATCATAAATATTATCATACTCTTCCTTAATTTGGTTGTCTTTGTGGGTACTCTACCTTTCTGCAACCCTTATATTGACCCATTTTGGCTTCTCTGGTATACCAGGTGAATCATAAGAGACATTTTTGAAGACATAGGTAGATGGTGCTACACGCATGGCATCATATAAACTTTGCGTTCCCTCACCTTGAATTTATTCTTGAGAACCATGGGTTGCCTCCATATTTTACAAGATTTTGCTTAGAAAGCACACTGAAGTTCTATGAATATAACCTAAAACACTATGCAAGGCTCTAAATGCAAACCCGAATGAATCCTTGCCTCTTGCTTTGGGTTCAATCCATGTCGAGGTAGTGAATCTCCTATAATTAACTCCGCACTTAGCTTCTTTGTCATTATCCTACACAATGCTTTGGTTTTTCCAGCAATTATGCATTCAAAATCCTTTACATAAGGAAAATTTCTGCTCTGCTTAGCCTTTATATGAAATACTTAGATTTTATTTCCTTTGATTTTTCTGCTTTAAACTGGTAGACAATGGTTGCCTTTTCACATTTAATTCGGCATGTACTGCCAACTCTCGTGCCCATGCAAAATGAATCACTTGCCTTTTTGAAAAGACAAGAATTCATAATTACCTTAGTGATCATGTCCTTCAACACAATTTTCCTAGGAAATTGGGTTGTTGGTTGAAAGCTTGCTATCCTTTCACATGCTTTGGCAATTAATATCCCCAAAAGAATAATTAAGCCAAGGCCATAATGAGTACATAGAAAATATTTGCGTTTAGCCTTGGAGCTCAAAATTTCCTACAATGTGACACTTCAACATCCATCCATATGAGCTATAACTTCGGTCTACCACCAATTTACGCTAATTGATTACCACTCCTTAATCTTGCATGCAAAAATTTGTACCTACATATGCAAATAGGTTGGAAAATCGAGCAAGCCTTTGGTGGGATTTTTAAGTTAACATTTGATTAGCATCATGCTTATGGCATGTGGGATACCTCAGGTATTTCTATAAATAGGCCCTATCCCAGTTGAAAAATCATACTTAGCGATTGGAAAAATTGGCATTAGGTGATTAGCTGGGATTATCATTAAGACAATTGAGTAGGATTTGAGTTTATGTAGAACTAGGCCTAGGTATCTGAGCAAATTTCGATACCATGAACACTCCAATTAGACTAGTTTGTAACAATTCCCTAAAAGAATTTCTAGGAGAGATTTCAAATAGGCGTCTTGAGCGTATGACCAAAAAAATAGATTCTCTGGCTATTATAACAATGAAATGTGTTCTGGGTAGAGATTGCATTGAATATGAAGAAAATTATCGAGTGAATACTAATATTTTATCCCACTTAATTGATTCTTTTCTTGACATCCAGGTCCCTAAGGCTATGGTTCTACGTCTGACGCTCCAAATATTTTTGAAGAAGTACCTTGGCGGCCTCAGAGAGGTGGTGAACCATGCAGTCTATGGCCTGGGCCTTCTTGTTGTGAGTGATCTACATAAGCACATTGAAAAAGATGTGGTGGTACTATGGGTTCCATTCTTGAGCAGTTTCCATCTTCTTTCACTAGTTGAGCATCGTGAGAGAGCTACTCGTGCATGTCACTTTCTATTGTGCTGCTACAATGTGGTGTTGTTTTATGACGTGGATTGGTGCATGGATTTCAGGTTAATCTTGTGTTCCCTTTGCCACTAGCTCTTGGTGCTAACACTACTACTCCTGGTCCCATTTCTATTGGTGACAACCTTCTTGCTGGTGAAAAAAATGCTCCCACTATTGATGATAATGCTCTTGCTCCAGATAATTAAATTTTAAAACACTTTTTGCCCTTTTTGTATAGATATACCTGAAAAAGGAGTTTTCATACATATATATAGAAGTTGCATAGTACATATTCATACTTTCAAATGTATGGACTCAAAGCCATTTTTAAATGTACTTACCAAATCATATATATATATATAATGAATATACTTACTTATATAAAACCTCTTGTCTCCTTTTCATGTGTTTCTACAATATGGATTGAATGAGCTCATTTTTTGTATCATGGGTAGTATTTTCTTTTTATGTTTGTGCAATAATGGGATCTATGAATTTATCTATTTCTTGCATTGTGGATTTATTAGAAAGACCGACCAAAAAAATGAAGGAAAATAATTACAATATACACATATTTACACTAGTGGGGTAACAAAATCTTAATTATATAATTAAATTAAGTGAATTACATTAACCAAAATACCTGGTGCTTCCTGTTCCATGTTCTCCAATTCAAATGCATTATGTTGTTTGCACTAAATTATTTTGAAAGGACCCTCCAAAAGATTGTCAAATTTTCTATGTTGGCCAAGCTTCACGGCCCTTCCATTGAATTTGAATACCAGGTCCCCACGCTTTAGACCTTGGTCTGAAGCTTTCTTATCAAGCCATCTCTTAACGACCTGCTGGTGGTTGGACATGGCTATTAGGGATTTTTCACATTTTTCTTGCACTTCCAAAAACTCAGCCAACTAAACCTCCATTGCTCTATTTTCTTCAATTTCCAGGGATTTGAGCAACTGTAGCCTAGGAATCTCCATAGAGATGGGAAACAATGCCTCCTTCCCACACTAGCTCATATGGAAAAAAATTTAGGGCTTTCTTGGGAGTTATGCGGTCCGCTTAGAGTGCTATCTAGAGGTTCTTGTGCCACTCTTTCTCATGATCTGACCTAATTATTTGAATGAGTCAGACCAAATTTTTGTTAGTTGAATTGGCCAAGCCATTCCCCTACGGGTAGTAATTCGATGATGTTTTCAAGAATATGCTATGCATAAGTGTGAATTGATATACCTTGGATCCTAGGAAATCCTTGGCATTGTTCGAAATGATTGTCTTTGGTAGGTGGAATCTCATTACTAGCCCCTCGAGAAAGTTCACAATCTCCACCTCTATTGCATTCTTCAGGGGCATGGCTTCAGTCCACCTCGTGAAGTAGTCCGTGGCAGTGAGAATCCACTTATGGTTGACACTAGAGGCATGATTGATCATTCTAATGAAATCTAGCCCCCATTATGTGAGTGGCTCATCTGCTACTATCAGATTGAGAGGCATTACAATTTTTTTGCTTCCTACAAAGAATTGAAATTCTTTATAGAATTTTACCATGCCATATGATTCATTGAATAGTGTAGGCGAGAAGTACCCAACACATAGGATTTTGATGGCAGTGGTCTTCACAAATAAGTTTCCACCTTCGAGACTACTGTGGAAGGTGCTGAGAATTCTCTTCACTTGCTCTATGGTGATGCATTGTAGAAAAACACCGTTAAAATTCCTCTTGAAGAGGATCCCTTCAATAAGTGAGTATCTGTTGTTTTGCAGTTAGTAGAATCTTCTTTTCTGAGAAGGGAGCCCTGAAAGATACTTTTCAATGTGCATAAATCTTACTCTATCCACCAGCTAGTAGCCTTCGGGCTCAGACTCATTTGTTAGGACTAGCTCCACTTACTCTTATTCAATTTTCATTTCTTCACTATGTGCAAAATATTCACACAAACCTCTTCCTTAGATGGTCTTTGTAGGCTTGACCTCAATGTCATATTCAAGGATCTTAGTGATCCAATTGGCCCTTTTTTCAATGATTTCTCCTTCCATTATATATTCATGCACACTAGAATGTGCGACATAAATAATCACCTTATTGAAAGATATAAGATGTAAGAACTTCTTGAGTCCCTTTACAATTGTGAACACTTTCCTCTTGAAAAAAATGTAGTTTGTATCATATTCCTTTAAGGTCTAGGAGCGAGATTTTATCGGATTTTCTTCCTTTCCTTCATTGCCCTTTTGATTCAAAATAGTAGTGATGATCATCTTGTTACTGAATACATAGATTATGAAATCCTTCAATAGGTCTGGATTTACCAATACAGGAGCTGAAGAAATAAAATCCTTAACCTTCTCAAAGGCTTCTCTTTCTTCTTTCATCCATTTGAATATTTGACCCTTTTTCAGCATCAGGGAGATTGGTTTAATTACTTTTGTAAAATCAGAAATAAATTTACTTACAAAGTTAACCTTCCCTAGAAAATACTGGACTCCTTTTTTGTTGACTAGTAGGGGAATTTCCTTGATCGCTTTTACCCTTTTAGGATCAATTGCAATTCCTTCTTTGGACACTACATGTCCCAATAATTTTCCTTGTGGTACTCTGAAGACACATTTTTTTGGGTTTAGGGATACCCCAAACTCCTATAATTTTTTGAAAACCACCTCTAGATGATCAAAATGATCATCTTTAGACTTTGGGATACAGTTAAATCATCTAAATAGATGAGGATAATTTTGTTGATCAATTTTTTGAAAGCAATATCCATTTCTTGTTGGAAATTGGCTCCTACATTTGAGAGGCCGAAAGAAATTTTAGCATACGTGAACATTCGCCACTTGGTAGTGAACGCTATCTTGTGTTGATCCTCTTCTTGAACCTGGATTTGATTGTAGCCTAAAAATCCATCTAGCAGAGAAAACATCTCCGAACCTGCCACATTTTGCAAGATTGATTCCATGGAAGGTAGTGGGTAATGATCCTTTAGTGATTCTCAGTTTAGGTCACGAAAGTTTACACAAAGAAAAATTTCTCTGTATATACCTAAAAATGGCCGGGATAAATCTAATTAATTAAATACAATTATTTGATTAATTAACCTTTAATGCATCTACTTATAAATAAATAGAAATATTTATTTATATGGTTCATATTCTATTTTCTATCTTAACTAAATAAACAAATTCAATAGTTTTATTTATTTATTTATCTAATTCTTCTATCTTAATTAAATAAAAAAACTCAATAGTTTGTTTAATTACCATCCCCTTTTATTAAATAAACAAATTTCAAATGTTTTATTTAATAATATATCTTCCCTCCAATATTGAATAACTCAATTTTTCAATTGAGCACA
>CM021101.1:838014215-838067330 GCA_007115665.2 Sequoiadendron giganteum | reverse complement strand
CCCTCTACCCTCTACCCTCAATCATCTACCCTCTACCCTCAACCCTCAACCCTAATCCCCCAAAACTTAAACCCTTAAACCCACTTAGTAAAATCTCTACCCTGATCCCTCAACCCTCTTGACCCTTAATCCCTCAACCCTTAAACCCTTAAACACTCAACCCTAAACCCTCAACCCTCAACCCTCAACCTGTATACCCTAAACTCTTAAACCCTCTACCCTCTTCCCTCTACCCTCTACCCTCAACCCAATACCCTCTACCCTAAACCCTAATCCCTCAACCCTTACACCCTTAAATTCAAGAAAAATATCTACCCTAATCCCTAAACCCTCAACCCTTAATCTCTCAACCCCTATAACCTCTACCCTATACATTCGACCCTCAACCCTAATCCCTCGACCCTATACCCTATACGCTATACCCTATACCCTCAACCCTCAACCCTCAACCCTCAACCTTAAACCCTAAACCCTAAAACCTTAAACCCTATACCCTCAACCCTTAAACCCTAAACCCTTAAGCCCTCTACCCTATACATTAAACCCTCAACCCTAAACCCCTATACCCTCTACCCTTTACATTGGACCCTGAACGTAATCCTTCAACCATATACCCTCAAACCTATACCATAAGCCCTCTACCCTCAACCAAGTAAACCCTAAACCCTTAAACCTTCTACCCTATACCCTCTACCATCGACCCTATTCCCTCAACCCTCAAACCTTAAACCCTAATACCCTAGAAACCATCAAACCTATAGGTCCTCCACCCTAATCCCTCAACCCCTATCACTTTCTCTCTATCTATGCATCTCACCTCTCCCTCCCTCCCTCCCTCCTACCCTCTCTAATTGTCTCTATCTACCCTCTCCCTCTTTCTACGTACCTCTCGTTCAATCAATCCCTACCACCCTCTCTTGCTCCCTCTATCCATCTCTCTTTATGTCCCTCCCACTCTATCCCACTCTCTCCCACTCCCTCTCTCTCCCTCTCTCTCATGTCTCTCCCTCACACCCCCTCTCTCTCAGGTCTCTCCCTCTAGCAACCTACCTAGGTAACTCTCTCTCTATGTCTCTCTCCCCTCTCTCTATCTATCCCTACCACCCTACCTAGATAAGTCCCTCTCACTCCACCACCCTCTTTCTCTACCTCGATCAGGTCACTCCCTCCCACACCCTCTCCCTCTCTTAGGTCTCTCTCTCCCACTCCCTCTCTCTACCTATCTCTCAAGTCTCTCCCTCACACCCCCCTCACACTCTCAAGTCTCTCCCTTTGGCACCTTACCTACCTAACTCTCTCTTTCTCTCCCTCTCTCTCTCCCCCCTCTCTCTCTCTCTCCCTCTCTCTCAATTCTCTCTCTCCCACCCCCCCTCTCTCTCTCTCCCTCCCTCTATCCCTCCCACCCTACCTATCTAATTCCCTCTCACTCCAACCCCTTCTCTCCCACTCCCTCTCTCTTAAACTCTCACTTCCACCCCCTCTCCATCTCTCCAAACTCTCTCTCTCTCTCTAAATTTTCCCTCCCTCTAAAGACATACGTAAATACATACATACTTACATACATAAAAGCATAATACATATGTACATACAATCCTACATCCATACAAGCATACATGCATACATGTGTAGATACACTCTTACATACATACATGCATGCATACAATATACATGCATTGATGCATACAGGCATGCGTACATGCATACAAGCATGCATGCATACATAATAGACAACCATACATGTGCATACAAACATACAAATATATCAACATACATTCAATAAACTAGCATTTAACATAAAGGAGGACATAACACGAGCGCGTTATAACGCGCTTGCGTTATGTCTTAGTTTAAGGCGAGCGCATTATAACACGCTCATGTTATATCTTGCTTTGGGAATTCTCAAGCCTTAGGATTGGTATTTTCCTTGGAATACTAACCCAAAGGCTTGGAGGGCATTCCCAACGACCAGAGATGTGTTTTTAAAAAATCTACCATATTTCACATAATCGAGTTCATGCTCACCGTCAAGATTGCATGTGGTTCAATATCGAAAAAATTGAACACATGGGTAATGTTGGGTTTTCTCTTAGCTATCCAATTACGTAATTTTTTTCACTTTCTGACAATGTTAAGCCTTTCATCCATATTTATTTTGTTTGTATGTCTCTTTTTTGCCAAAAAGCAGTGTTTGGTATTTTTTTCATTATAAATTAATCGTCCATTGAATTTTCAAATAAATTACATTTTTAGAAACTAGACTCCATTCTACAAATTTTTTTTTTTAAAAAAAATTCAATCAGTTTCCAAAATTTGTAGGGATAGCACGGCCAAAATGTTGTTTTTCAAGAAGTATCCACTTCGAAAATTATTAAAAAATTATCATAAAAATCGCGCATCAACTAAATACTATTAGCTAACTTCTGACCATTGCAATTTTAAAAATACTAAAAAAAAATTCACCATACGAGGGTCATACAAGAGTTGCTATGTTATGTTTTTTTGACAAAAGCAACACCAATTTGTGTGCATCCCTCTTTTGAACCCCTCAATCTCAACCATTTTAAAAATAAATTAGTAGTTTAGAAAGTAGACTCGGAGCACTTTGATCCTTTTTTTTGTTCCATCTCAAAATTTTGAGTGTAACTATCCTCAATTTCATGTCCAAGGTCAGTATTTCCTAATTTCAGAAAAAAGTTGTCCACTTAAGTCCCCTTTTTGGGAACCATCTTGGTGCACTTACCCTTCCATTTCTCTATTTCTTCCTATTTAATTAAAATGGTTGCATAAATTATTTTAATTAATTCCCACTTTCCTTTTCCTCAAATAAATTATTTATGCCTCCACTTGATCAAAGATTCCTTCTCATGAATTAAATGATTTTAATTTTTAATTTCTCCATTATCTCCCTCCACTATCTCATTTTCAAATCTCAGCCATCAATTGACTCTAGCCTCTTCTCAATCTTGACCCTTCATTTTGTAACCACCACTCCTCTATGTTGTGTGTCTTCTCATCCATTGATCTTGGCATCTTTCTAGAAGATTGATCTTGTATGTCCCTTCAAAATCTTTTCTATAAATGGTCTTCTCTTCCATTTTTTCTTTAACAACCACATTTCTCCAAAGTTCTTGCTATCTTGTCATTGTCATTTGCAGGTATTCAAGCACTTCAAAATCTAAGGGAAAAGCTTTGCAACTTGAGAAATAATGGAGGAGAAGCAAGGCAGAGAAGCAACTTTGATAGGGGAGTTATTTTATGCTTTCATTCTTGTTTGCTCTCTTTTATCATTTGTACTCTCTTGTTTGGATTTGAAATTTGGGCTTAGATCTTAGGTAGAGTGGTTGGTACTTGATCTTAGCCATTTTAAATTTTTGAATCTCGCAACGTTCTCACAACACCCTATGCAACTCTCTTAGCTCTCGCATCTATCTATCTCTTTGGCTTCCTTAAGCCTTGTAGTTGATATCTCCCTTACCTTGTGCTTGCGAGCATCTTGGGATTTCACATATCCCCTATCAATTGCATCTCTATATCATGATATGGGTTCTCCTCCTTGAGTAGGGATTTCTTTTATCACTTCATATTTGCTTACTTTGGTCACTTTCTCTATCTATTTGGCTATCCGTGGAGGTGGGAACACCAAAATGGGGGTTTTGACTAAGGCAAACCACTATACAGCCCCAACATTTTCTCTTGATCTCATGCATGGAGATATTGAAGATATTCATGTGTTGGAGGCTTCATTACTTGGGTTATTGTGAGCAATATCTATCCCTTACTCTGACTTTATCATTCATGCTTCACTTTATTTTAGTTTTGTTACATTCTATTACCTCCCCACATTCAGGAAGTTCTTAGTAATCAGATTGTTAGTAGTCAATTTCCTATTTTCTATGATAATCTTGGGTTTTTGGTCTATACAAGATGCCAATGTGCCTCTAGGACTCCAATGCACCGTGCTATCATCCTTATTTTGTGTTGTCATCCTTCGGCTGAGAATTCATCAGTCTATCCAGAAAGCCTCCATGGCCTACTCTTTCTGATTTTGAAACTCTTGCTTTGTTCCTTGAGGTAGTTTAGGGTATTTTTCCCCTTGGGATTCTCTTGATTTACATGGTTTACATGTCAATCAGTTAGAAACAAGAATTTTCATTTCTAAGACCAAGTATGTGAAAGAAATTTTAAAGAAATTCAATATATGGAAGGTTGCAAGCCAGTTAGCACACATATGGCCACTAGATGTAGGCTCAACAAAGATGACAAATTTGAATTAGTAGATAAATCATTATACAAGTATATGATTGGAAGCTTTTTATATCTTACTACAACAAGGCCTGATATCATGCAAGCAGTTTGCATGGTTGCTAGATTTCAAGTTGCTCCTTAGGAGACACATGTTAAAGCTATGAAGAGGATTTTTAAATACTTGAAGAGTACATTAGAATATGGTGTATGGTATTTTTTTGGTAATGATTTCACTTTAATTGCATACATTGATGTAGATTGAGTTGGTTGTGTGGATAACATAAAGAGCACTAGTGGTGGTGCCTTCTTTCGAGGAGATAGATTGGTAGCTTGGTTAAGTAAGAAACAAGAGTCAATTTCTTTATCAATAATTGAAGCTAAATATATATTGATGTTGTATCTTGTTGTACTCAAGTTTTTTGGATGAAACAAACATTGCAAGATATTAAAAGGTGATTTTTGATGGGCAATCAGTATTTGTTGTGATAATACTAGTGCAATAAATATATCTAAGAATTTTATTATGCATTGGGGAATCCAAGCACATATCTATTAATATCATTTTCTCAAGGAGAAATTTGTTGATCATGAAGTCAAACTAGAATATGTTGCTACAAAGGATCAACGGGTAGATATTTTCACAAAACCCCTTCTAAAGGAGTCATTTGAACAACTCAGGGAGAAATTAGGAGTTGTTCCTTCTCTTTCTACTTGAATACATAAGGTATTTATCCAAGGGGAACACAACATAGTACTTCTTTATCCCTAGTTTATCCCTTTGTAATTGATGTCAAAGGGGGAGAATGAAAATATTGTCTATTGGATGAATAGTGTGAATAGTGTTGTCATTTTTAGAGACGTTTTAGATTTTCTCATCAAAGAGTGAGTTGTTTCAAAGTTTCACATCAAAGAGTTTCCATTGAGTTTCTCATAGTGTGTATTGCCATCAATGACAAAGGGGGAGATTGTTGGAATTTTTTTCATTCATGTCAAAGGGTAATCATTTTGATCATTGATGTCCATGAATGTGCTATGAAAGGTTAAAGTTCTAAAGAGTTTCCTAAGTTTGTGCTTCGGGCATCAGGCTTACCTCATACTATCTGCAAGAAGAATGAAAAGAGTTAGAGTGTTTGAGTGAAGTTTGATTTTAGACCTCGAGAATTGGGAATCCCTTATACCACATGATGAACATTTACAAGTGTTTTGAGCATCAGGCTCAAGGTCTACATCATACTAAAGGTTGTCGGACTTCATATTTTAGTCATACTTTATATCGTAAAGTTCAATGAAGATGGAATGTGTTAATTCTAAAAAGGGGTTGAGCATCGGACATCAAAGTTAAGGCTTACACCTTAACGTAATATTAAGCAAGAGGTAAATGGTAGACACGAACCCCAATCCCTGAAAAGGCATCAGGCATCAAAGATTGGCTTTAAGGATTATGCCTTAACAGTTTGGAAAGGATAAGCAAGTTGTATGAAGGAATCCCGAAGGATGACACCTGAAAGGGTTAACGCTTGTGAAGGAGAGTCTCGTGCATCATGGATCAAAGTTAAGGATTTTTCCTTAACAAGAATGATAAGTATGTATTAAGAAGCAAGTCTAAAGGCCTATACCCGAAAGGGTCAGGGCTAGCAAGTATATATGACATCTGCAGAGCCTTCAAGAAAACCAAAGGTGTTTCAAAGTTTAAAGTTTTAGAGGTCATAGTGTTGGTTTATGAAGGAATGAAGGAAGAAGGTAAAGGGTAAGGCTGAAGGTTGAACCTCGATAGTTGTAAAAGGCTTCAGACTTATGTGTTCGGGCTTGCTTGTTAAATCCTTCATAGCACTTCATGTAAAAGGTAAGAGGTATTAACAACTTTTGACCCACGAAGAAAAGGAAACATAAAGTAAGTGAAACAAAAGAAGTTTTTACAATGAAGATCAACAACATTGATTTAAAGGAAGGTTAATCTAATGGCTATGATTTAAAGTTATTGTATTTTAATGAGTACCATTAGATCATAGTGGTAAGTAGAAGATCAAGGGTTGTCATTCAAAATGTGCAAACATATATTTTTAGAGATCAAAATTTGATGGGTAGTTATAGAATGGAAATTGATTTAAGTATTTGATGATTTTCAAAGACTGGTGATGCAATTAGGGTTTGAGTAACAGTGAAATGGTTGCTATTGTAGTCAGGATGTGTGTGTGAGTGGGTGTCAAAAAATAATCCTATCATTGCATGTGTATTGTAGAGATATCAATGAAGTATTAGTCAAACATATGCAGGTTTCTGAATTGAATGCTTGTGTAGGAGTGTTATAGGATATTGTGATATACAAAAATTCTATCAAAATGATGAACATTGAAGTATGAGTAGAGAGAAGCATAGTGCAAAGAAAGTCGTGTAGTTTGATGATTTGAAAAGGTGCATTCTCAAGTTGAAGAAGAATCAATATCAACACATATGAACTCGTAATGTTGTAGAGGTTGGTGCCTCAAAAAGGTTGAGTTGGTTTTCAATTAGGTGTGTAGTGTACTAGCAGGTTGGTGCCTCAAAACATTATCTTTGGTGTGTAGTACAACAGGAGGTTGGTGCCTCAAAATATTGTCTTGGGTGTAAATGTACCTGTAAGTGGGTGCTTACAAAACATATGTAAAATATTTTATTGTGAAGTTGGATCAAATTTTCTCACTATGGTTTTTTTCCCTTCTAAAGTTTTACATGTATATCTGGTGTCTTCTTTATGTGATGTTTTTTGTGGAATCTTAAATATTGTCTATTTGTTGAACTTGATAGAAATTTGTATACACAGATTCAGCTCACCCTCTTAGTGTATTAGTGTTCTTTCAACATAGTAGTGATATTTCCCAATCGAAGGCACATCCATAGGACCAAATACACCAATATGGATTTAACCTCCAAAAAAATTGAGCTCTAGTACTACCAAATTTAGATGAAAACCTATGGTGTTTTTCATAAAAATGTTCACAAAAATTAAAATTAGCATGGATAACCTCAAAAAAAAAATTGAGCTCTAGTACTACCAAATTTAGATGAAAACCTATGGTGTTTGTCATAACAATGTTCACAAAAAATAAAATTAGCAAAGTAACTAGACAACTCATCAACCATATTCTTCTTTATGAGGGTTTTGAGACCCTTCTCACCTATTTCACCTACATTTTGGTGACATAATTTACAAGATATAGAGTTATTAGTTACAATAATAGAGTTTTACAAGTAGATACTTCTAGCATAATAGGATGACACACTTAGTGCCCCTAGCTAACACCAATTCCCTTTGCTAAGCCTACAACCACTATTTTTAAAGATAGAATACACTACTAAATCATTCATTTTAGGTACATAAATCAAATTTCTAGTGAAAACATGAATATGCAATATATCCTTGATGATTTTCACTCTTCCATTATTTAAAACAAATTTCACCTTCCTTCAACCCACAATGTTTTGTGTGTTGTCCCCATATATGCTAAAAACCACTCCTTGTGAGGATTCATGTGGTAGTATGCTCATGATTCTATCAAACAAGAGTCATTAGAAGTCATGCTAGAAAAAATTTAAAAAATATCATTAGCTTCATCATCAACGGATTTATTCATAGAGAAATTTTTATTATTATTTTTCTTATTATTACATTTTATTTTGAGATGCCCTCATTTGCCATATTTCCAACACCTTACTTTAATTTTATCATTTTTCTTTGAACTTATCCCTTGGACTTAGATCTATCCTTAAGATTTTTCTTATCACCCTTCTTCTCCTTACCTTTGTCTTTGTATATTCCTTGCACATGCATTTCATCCTTAGAACCTTTTGAAGTATTTCACCCCATTTTCTCTATGTGAAAGGTGGCAATGAGAGCATCTTGGAACTTTGGATCATATATACAAGAACCACTCATTTAAAGGATTAAATTATCCAAAGATTAAAGTAATGAACATAACAACAAAATTTACTTATTTCTATCTTCATGTCAACTAATTGTAACTAACTCAAGATTAAACTAAAATAATTCAAATGTTCTAGAATTGAGTTCCCATCTTTCATCTTAAGAGAATATAATTTTATTTTTTAAAAAAATTATTAATGAGACTTTGATTTTGGTAAATACCTATTATTTTATTCCAAACTTATATGTAGTAGTCTACCTAGAAAAATTTAATAAAACATCATTAGATAGACACAATCAAATAGTGCCAATTTTTTTTTTAAGTCTACTTTTATCCATTGTTCATTCAATAGACTATTTTTTTTCTTATTTTACATGGAGATCTATTGATCTCTTTCTTCCAAAGCTCTAAACCTATACAATTTAACTTTTATGTATGAAGCCAAGATAAGCTAGCCATATCTCTCACTCAAAACTTGAAACTATATAAGAACACAACACACTCACACTAAAATAAAATAAAGTTCAATCACACACTTAAAGAAAAGTGTCCCTCTCTCTTATCAAGCCAATTATGGCTTTGGTACCAAATGTAGAAAATATTATACAACAACAATGAAAGTATGTTGGAACTTAAAGCATCCAAGTTCAACAACAATGATAGATTATAAATTAAAATGAAAAAAACCATAAATAAATACAAACAATAACACAAGATGTATATGGAGAAACCTTTATGGGAAAATATTTCATAACTAGAGACCCAATCTTGTATTAATACCTTAAAAAGGGTTACATCAATACAATTTCTTCTAAATTCTTCCAACACTCTATTAGTTACAAATATGGTCCGCTATGCTTCCTTTCAATACAAGACATTATTTTGCTTCTATTTTAGTGACACATGTCAACAATTTGAAATCATCACTAAGCCTTTGTATACTTTGATAGCCACAAATTTTCAATATTTCTAAAGACTTTAGTTGCCCAAAATTGTTAGAAAAGACTAGACAACTTTGTATAATTTGTTAGATCTAAATCCTTCAAGTTGCTCAATTGACCAAAATTATCAAGAAGGCTAGACAACTTTGGACATTCTCTTATAGTCAACCTCTTCAAGTTGCTTAGTTGACCAAAGGTATCACTAAGACTCTACAAACTTGAAGAATACTAAATTTTCAAATATTCTAAAGAGTTCAACTATAAAAAGTCATTAGAAAAAATAGACAACTTTGTATAATTTGTTATATACAAGTCCTTCAAGTTGCCTAGTTGACCAAAGATATCCAACAAGAAAGCATCATCTCTAAAACAAGACAAGTTTAGGCAGCAAAGAGACTTAAGTTGACTAAAGATTTGTAGAAGAGTAGTCATATAATGCTCATTTTGAGACAAAGAGAAGCACCACCGTTAATGCCCTGTGATAAGTGGCAGACAGTCTTCCCAATACTTTCCTCACTTTGCTCCATTAATCCCACGTACATTATGTGCAAAACCTCACGAGAAAGCTCCGCTATTTTCTTCTTCACCATCTCACAGGCCGCCTCATTTGACGGGGAGCATAGATCGCAACACGTCCACAGGATAGCAATTTTTTCTTCACCCGCCGGGAAGGTGGACGACCACTCTCTCACCACTCCATCAACATTCACAAACCTGCTGACCCCGTGAAATAATGCCCTCGACGTTGGATGTGGAAACGTCTTTGTTCCTGTGAATACAATTAGAGGGTGTGCCTCCTCAATTTCTTCCCAACGGCTTATCAGCTTGGGGCTCTTCCTGATATCTAACATCATCAACCTCTTCAACTCAATCATCTGGTCCACTGCCTTTCCTTCCAATAGAGGGCATCCAAATGTGCTTACTGCAGCCACACATGTCAAAGATCCGAAATCATCACCAAGCCTCTCCAGACTTATGCAGCCGTGAATTCCCAGATATTCCAAAGACTTCAGCTGCCCAGAATTTTGAGGAAGACTAAACAGTTCTGGACAATTACTTATAGTCAATTTCTGTAAATTGTTCAGTTGACAAAAATTTTCAGAAAGACTGGACAGCTTTTCACAATATCCTATAGTCAACTCCTTCAAATTGTTCAGATGACCAAAATTTTGAGGAAGACGTAACAGTTCTGGACAATTATATATAATCAACTCCTTCAAATTATTTAGTTGACCAAAATTTTCAGAAAGACTGAACAGCTTTTCACAATCACTTATAGTCAAGTCCTTCAAGTTGCTCAGTTTACCAAAGGTATCAGGCAAGGAAGTGAGCTCTCTAAAACAGGACAATGTTAGGCAACGAAGAGACCGAAGTTCACCAAAGCTCTGTGGAAGCCTCGTCTTATAATGCTTATCTTGAGATAATTTCAGCTCTTCCAGACTAGACAGTTTGCGAATGCTTTCATCCAACCCGACGGATACCAAACCCTCCACCCACAATCTACGCAAAGAATGAGGTAAGTGCAGACACAGTTGATATTCCAAATCAGCCCTGGAAAGAAAAGCAGATATGATATCTCTATTCTTAACAATAGATAGAGAAATGAATTCCTAAACTTACGTCGCAAAACCTGTCGTCACTCCTTATACGGCCCTCAAAAATTGCCAGACTTGGAAGCTTGTTTAACTCCATCGGTGAACAATCTTCATTACTAACTTGTAGATACTTTAGATTTTCAATTTTTCCGGTGCATGCTCCAATGACTTTTGTTCCTCTTTCAAGAAACAAAACTCTTAAATACTTGTGCATCTTATCCAGATGTTCTGCCTGAAGTTCGAGTGCCGGTTCAGAGGAGTCTTTCCATGGAAGACGAATTCCTTTCAATTTCCCAAGTCTCTGCGAGTACAAAGTATAAGATTAGAATAATAATATGCTTCGCGGAGAAAGTTACAACCCCCATAAAAGCTTGTATACAGAATAGAATAGACTTATCTTTTATACTGCATCGCATTTTATCTTATTGGTAAATTTAATTAATGTATTCATTAAGAGTCGCTTCTACCAAATTATGGTGAAAGTAAGGTTATAAAGAGGAAGAGTTATACTCCCAAGATCGAAGAGAAAATTCACGAATTTTTGAACAATTTTACTACCTACTACGCAAAATCATGTAAATTTTCCAACGTCAAATAAGTTTGTGCTTTACGGAATTTTAACTTGATAACTAAATACAGAAAAAGAAAGAAGAAAATAGAGCATATAACTAAACTCACTTTACGTATCCGCAATTGTACCTGTGTATCTTGCAGAGCATTTTGGAGGGACTGGGGGTCAGTTATTCTATCCTCTTCTGACAACTTTTTTCCTCGTGCTTGAAGGATGTCGTGTACAACCACTCTCCCTCCTTCGGATATCTTTACCAGCGCCGCCTCTTCTATGGCCTCAAGCTCCACCTCTCCAACAATGTAACCCACAGTCCGTTGATCCCAGTTATTAAAAAATACTGCTATGTCTAAAAATGCATCTTTGTATAGATCATATTCCAAAGTGTTGTAGACCTCATCAACTATTTTTTCACTCAAATCTCCCTCTCCTTTCACAAGGGTATCCTCCAAAAAACGAATAGTCCCTTTACAAGCGCCGACATCGTTGCCAAGTTTACGCAATTTTGAGCCTACCATCTCCAACACTAGAGGCACGCCACCGCATATTTCCACAAGTCTATCAATATCTAAGCTTTTGTCAAAAAAATTGTCAGCACTGCCTAAAGCCTTCCAACACAGAAGCCTCTTTGATTCTGCGTTTGAAAGAACACTTACGTTATATGCATAGCGCTTAACGCCTCCCTCTTTGATCATGTCAGTCGCATTAAGCTTTCTTGTAGTTATTAGTATCCTGCTTCGATTTGGAAGGCAAGAGAGGTCCTTTGGAAGAAGTTTGGCCAGATCGCTTCCTCTCAAAGCGTTATCGATAAACAAAAACAGAGGCTGGGAGGCTGAATCTCTAAACGAATTTGACAGGTTCTGTTTACCCTCTTCACAACTCCTCAGCTCAATCTTTTTGTCAAACAAGTCTTTCGAAACTTGCTCTTGCAGCTTTTTGAGATCAGGCTCTTTACAGTCTTGTTGGATATCGACCCTGCAGTGTTTGTAGGCGTTGAGATGGAGAGAGCTGAAGACAGCGGTTGCTAGGGTTGTGTTCCCTATGCTCCCAACCCCATACACCACCACAGCTCTCGTTGATTGATCCTCCAGGTCGAGTAGCTCTATTAATTCATCTCGTGCCCCATCGATGCCAACTTCAAAAAAATCATACAAAATCACCTGTTTAGTTTAGATCCGATCAAGCTAACCAAATACGCTATTTTCCAGACTTTTAAGTTTTTATAAAAGTAGAGGATGAAACAAAATAAATATTACATTCTTTAAAAACCTTAAAATCAATGTGAATAAAAACAAAATATAATCTTTACATTGTTTTTCGTAGACGCAACAGCTTAAGAGACTGCTTTTTCAGCTGGTTTCTATTGCCATCTACTCTTTTATGATTAGTTTAAATATGATGAAACTTGTGAAAAATTATTCTAAATAAAATTACTCTACGTCATGTTTGTACAGCCACTGTTGTCCAAGTGATCGCAAACTCAACACATAATCTATTAAGGCCTAAATAATAAGCCCAAGAACCAGCAATAAGAAAATAAAATACCTGCATCGGGAGGCTTCCCCTGTGAGGCAGGTAAGACATCAGGAATCTTACTCGAAAGTTGAGTTACAGCTTCCGACAGTTGAGTTTCAGCTCCCAACAGTTGATTTACAGCTTCCAACGTCAGATCTCGATACTTCTGGCCCAGTTCTGATTGAAGACTCTTTATCTCCTCAACATCCACTACGGAAGAGAAAAATCTATACCACTACAATCTATTCAATATCCACCTTACATTACAAAGTTCTTACCTTCGATTATTGTGAACTTGGAGGAAATGTTACCTGGAGAGATTGGTAGAATGCATTCGAGAAACACAGAAAAATGATCCTTTGAAAATGAATTCAGCGACATCATGCAGCTTCTCTTGAGGTATGTGCCCACTTAGTTGCTTGACCTGTTTAGCCAGGCCATACATATACCGAAAAAATTGAACACATTCCTGCTTGTTAGTGGAAGCATCGTCTACTTTTTGCAACACAAATGCGACAACGGAAAGCCCCGCTGCTAACCAGTGGATCTGAGATGCTTCTTTCACAACATCTATAACTACTTTCCTCGTCTCGGCACTCTGCAGACATAAAATGAAGAGCCTTTTAAGAGAATGCCTTGGTCTTAGTCCATTGCAATCAACAATAATAGTACTTTAATACCTTGAAAGCATGTCTCTTACAACGTTTCAGTACTTTCTCCAGCAAGTGGCTGCCATACTTGATTGAAGAAGCCACTCGGTCCGAAGCAATATCCTTTACTCCAGAAATGTTTTCTTCTGCCTGAAAAAGAAAGCATTTTTATTGCGTTTAGCATCACAATGAAAATTTTAATTTAAAGTAATTCAAAAAGTGAAAAATGAATTCCGCATACCTTGTCAGTTGCCAAACGTTTCTCAATATAAGACATTAATTCATCCAGGCTGCTCAGAATATCCTCAGGCAAATCAAAACCTTTCTGCCTGTCATCTGCAGAAGTAGAGGACAAACACCATGGACAAGTGTTACCCGTTGCTGTGATTTACACTGTAATTCGAAGAATAAATAAAGATCTCAACATGTAATCCATGAGATATTCCGCATTTTATAACATATTTAAACGCGAGAATAGAAGTGAACGGTTACCTTCATCCGGGTGCAGTCCGATCTCTGGATGGTTGTCTCTCAATTGGGATTGAAGACTCTTTATCTCCTCCTCGTCCACTAGTGCAGGGAAAGAGCTGTTGAAACAACAAATTTATCAGTAGTCGCGCCTGTCTATATTCTAGTTAAGAGTAAGAGGAGTTTCACCTGGTAGATTGCATTCGTGACATACAGAAAAAGGATCCTTTTACAATGAACACCACCACGTCGTTCAGCTTTTCTTGGGGTAAATGGTTGATTCGTTGCTTAATGTGTTTCGCCACGCCACACATGAAGCACAAAAAATCAACGCATTCGTTAGTATCATTGGTAGGGATTTTGTCCATTTGAAGTTGGTCCAACACGTAGGCCATAACACCAAGCCCAGCTCCAACCCAGTGAACTTGCTCTGCTCCTCTCAGTATATCACTAACTACTTGCTGAATGTCGCGGTTGAGTTTCACTATCTGCAAACATCAAATATGGAAAATTTCTCTATCAGTACTGTAGAAGATTTTGGGGCATGACAGCACTGAAAACTAAAGACTCGTTTAATACCTTGCAAGTATGTCTGTTGACACGTCTCACTACATTCTCGAGGAAATAGGATCCATAGTCGATGGAAGAAGCCACTCCAGCTGAATTAGTAACGGTCTCTGCTCCAGAAGTGCCCTCTTCCGGCTGCAATGAAATGATTAATGAGAGGTGAAGCATTGGCTGAAATAGAGCTGAAAGAAAGTGAAGGATAAATTGTAAATACCTTGTCAATGAAAATGGCGTCCAAACGTGTCTCAATGAAAGAGATTGCTTCGTCAAAATGGGTAAGATCTATCACCTGAGGAAACGCAATGGCATTTGAGCAGCAGGAACATGTGTTACCCATTCTGTAATAAAAATATAAGACTAGGCTTGGCAGGTCTATGAATTAAAAAAAAATCACGGCTCTTTGATCTCCTCTGATTAAAACTGAACAAATGCAAGCAAATTTAAATTAGTGGAAGGGGGAATTTAAGAAAACCTCGAAGGAAGTAAAGAATATGGGTTCTTCTCGACTGCGTGAAGCACGATCGGAATCACGCTTCTTTATTTTGAAAAAGCTTAAGCGAACATATGTCATCATGCCAGAGTAGGGGCTCACAGAATTATTTTTTTCTTTTCCTTTTCGTACATAACGTTTCGTGATTTTTCACCAGAGACAGATGCCATTCTGCAAGAGTGGAGGGCCATATATGTGTTCTTTTTCTTTTAAATCTCTATTTCCTTATCTTCAAATGTCGATATCCATGCTTGGAAATTGCTAACCTGACTAGACGCATATATTTCTTAATTTTCATAATTTTCTTGAAGTGACTATTCTCGGTCGCTTAGAAACTATAAAATATGACTTTCATTATTGATGGGTTAAAAAAAATTATCTCACGTAAAAGAGAAAATAAATAATAATATTTATATGTGTTTTATAGATGTTCACATGTGCTTTTATTTATAAATAAGAATTTTAGTATTGTTGGGAAAATATTATTAGACCTTGTTAAATTAAAGTTTAGAAGTATAGAAATTTCTTTTTTCGCCTTGGTCAAATCTTGTCTACCAATATTTCCTTTCACCTTTCACTTTGGTCAAGTCTTGTTGATTGATTCAACAATTTTGTAAGTAGATAAAAGACACACTAAACAATGTATACATTGAATGTGTAAATGAAGGACAATGATGTAGTACAATGATAGTAATAGCTTAAGACTTGAATAAAGTGCCACACATGAAGTGCATTTGACATAAGGATTTTACATTTGTTGATACTATAGATGATTAACACAATGTATTGAGCATTGCCAAAGGTTTGATTGTCAACTATTCATTTTTGAAGTGATAGTAGATGGTATTGGATGATGGTCAATCATGATAACGAACTAGGAGTGATGTCCTTTTATACATGTCTTAGGAACATTATTTCTTCTTTTGTAATAAGAGCTAAAAAATAATTGCTAGTTGGGACCAAGATAGACTAGGGCCATTGATATTTTTTTAAATTAGACAATGTGGGTTAAGGTTGCATCTCTGACCCTAAATTGGATCAATATTGCATGTATGGTCTTGGAACTTGCAAAGAAAAAAAATGAGAGCACCAAACATGATAGAATCATGTGCACCTTCACCTTTACATTTCAACCCACTTTCTAGTGTGCATGTGGGTCTATATGAGAAAGAATACTAGAGGAAATAAAAAGATAAGAATAACTAAAAGTAGAATAATTGGAGCAATAGTTGAAAGAAAACCTAAAATGTGCATCTCAATCAAGAGTAATTTGTAATGATATGCTCCTTGATTATATGTGTTCCACAAAGGGGACCACACAAATCAAGAAATAGAGAAAATTAGATAAGAACATGGTATGATAACTTAGTAATATATGTATAAATTAATCATAAGAACAATTATCTAGCATGGAAAAATTAGTATATGCATATTAATTTGATAGTAGAAAACTATGTATTTTCTTCATACAATATGTATGAACAATTGACTTTAGCTAGGATGTAATGTGGTATTAATGAGAATATATTGGAACTTCTTGTATTTAAATGGTTGGGCTTTTCCTAGAACTTGGTTGGATCAATGATTATTTTGCAACACTAGAGATCTTCAATAGAATTTATCATCATTCTAAAAATCATGTTGTAATATCCTATCATATCTTAGTTTTGACAAGTACTAGTGATGCAGGAGCATCCTTGGTTCTTTGCAATCCTGCATCAACCAAAAGTATTTCCATTTCTGTTTTTGTTTAGTTCAAGTTGGCAGATTCAGTATTTCATCATATTTGCTCACCAGACCCTGTGGATCTATGTTTTCATCATGGACATGTTTATTTTCCTTATTCCAAGATTTCCAAATGATTGCATCTTTTTTCGGCAAGTTATCGCTTTCAGATTAAGTGATAGTTTCTGGAATAGAGCACTGAAGCAGTTTCGAGCATAACGGTTGATTTGATCTCTTGTAAATCCTTCCCGTAACTTGTGGATCCTTGCATTGTGTTTCAAATTGTTCCATGGAGTGTCCCCGACCTTAATTTAGGTCCACACTTCATCATATGCACCTGTCGACGAGAAATTCAAATTGAAGGCCGACCTATTTCATGCACGTTACGTTTCCTTCATCAGAGATTCTAATTATCTTTGGCCGACATAAATGATTCTAGATCTCGGATGTGATATAAATCATTGTAATAGATCATTAGTATAGAAAGTAGAATAGAATATTGGAGTCGATATGTAATATTTCAACTCACAATAAGGAGCATATAGGACTACTATGTTTCGAGCATGTTGTATTAGGCTTGTGAGCCCAATATGTGAACCCAAATGTTGTCGATCAATTGTAACTAAAATTTATGATAATAAGAATATTTGAATTTACATTTGCCTCCATATTCTGAGTGGCTTTTGTTGTGTAACTCTTGCTACATGGTCCATACTATTCTCTTTGAGGACCCTCCTACCGTGACTGCACCAAATTGGTATCAGAGTGAGATTCATTCTGATGTTGAGATGTTGAGAGGAATTGCTGCTAGATTAGAAGTAGTCGAAATGGCCCAGAGGAGAGGTCAACCAGTTGATGATGTGAGTGATAAAGAGGTAGAAGAACATGAGGAAGGGGAAAGAGAAAATCAACCTGGCCTTGATCAGGGAGAAGAGAGGTTCATAAGAGCCCTAACCAGAGTAAATACTAAACCACATTTCAATCCACCAAATTATAGTGGTAAGTTGGATTCAGATGAATTGCTTGATTGGATAATGGAGATGGAGAAGTATTTTGATTTTGAAGGTACCACCAAAGAAAAGAAGGTGAAATTTTCTTGTACAAAGTTGAAAGGACATGTATCCCTTTGGTGGGAACATTTGCAGATAGATAGGAAAAGAAGAGGAAAGGAGAAGATAAAATTATGGGATCAGATGGTGAATAAGTTAAAGACGAAGTTTATGCCCACAAACTATCAGATCAATTTGTTTCAAAAGTTGCAGAATTTGAAGCAGGATGAGTCAAGTGTGGCAAAATATACTGAGGATTTCTACAAGTTGAATATCAAATCTGGACATTCAGAGGATGAGACCGAGCAAGTAGCTAGATATGTGAATGGCTTGAAGCCATCTATACAGGATGAGATCAGTTTGATCAAGTTGATGAGTGTGGAGGAGGCATATCAATGTGCCCTAAAAGTAGAAGATAAGTTGAATAAAAGACATGAGTAGAGACAGAGAGGAAGAGGTGGAAGATTCCAAAGAGGAAGAATTTTCACTGGAGGAGGAAGACGATCTTTTTCAGATCAAAATAAAGATAAGGAAGTCAGTAAGAATGATAAATCGTACCATAAAGATGATGGAAACTCTTACCAGAGAGGAGGATATGGTGGTTACCAAAATGAGGGTTATAGAAAAGGTGATAGAGGACAGGAGAAAAGAGTATTCAGGGGAACTTGTTTTAAGTGTGGTAGAGGACATAGAGCATTTGAATGTAATCAGGGAGAGACAAGTAGAAAGACAGAGAATAGTAGAAGAACAACCTTTGCTAAGGAGGATCATGTCGGATCATCTAATAAACTAGAAGAGGGAGAAGTGTTGGTGAACAAAAGAGTATTGTATCAAAGTGAGATGGAGCAAGAACCGTTGCAGAGAAATAATTTGTTTTGAACTAGATGCAAGGTAGCTGGTAAATGTTGTAAGGTGATTATTCACAGTGGAACCTCTGAAAACCTATTTTTTGAAGAAATGGTGACCAAATTGAAGCTGGAAAGATTGAAACACTCGAAGCCCTATCAGATAGCATGGATTCAAGATGAGCATAAGATACTGGTAAGTGAACAATGTTCGGTGAAATTGAATATAGGAAATTATCATGATGAAGTTTTGTGTGATATCATGCCTATGGATGTATGCCATGTTTTGTTGGGAAGGCCTTGGTAGTATGATAGACAGGCTATTCATGATGGAAAGAAGAACACATATACCATTGTTGCTAATGGGATGAAGTAGACTTTATTTCCATTGGAGGATATTCCTAAAGTTGAGGTTTGCACGAGTGCTACAATTTGTTTGGTTGATGGAAGGAGATTTCTGGATGGATTGAGACATGAGAACATGTGCTATGCCTTGGTTCCTAAGAAGGCTAAAGAATTGATGCATGTAGAAGAACAACCGGAGGAGATAAAGGAATTTTTAGTAGAATATGAAGCTATCATTTTGATTAATGTACCTGACGGATTTCCACCTATGAGGAGTATTAGTCATTGTGTGGATCTAATCCTTGGAGCTAGTTTGCCTAATAAAGCAGCACACCAGATGACACTGGTAGAGAATGAAGAGTTAAATAGACAAGTGCAATATTTTTTGAGGAAGGGTTTGATCAGAGAAAGCTTAACTCTTTGTGTAGTACCTGTTGTGCTAGCACCTAAGAAGGATGGAGAATGGAGGATGTGTACAGACTCTAGAGCCATAAACAAAATCATAGTGAAATATAGATTTCCTTTGCCCCAGATGGATGACATTATGGATTGTTTGAGTATAGCTAAATACATTACAAAGATAGATTTGAAGAGTGGATATCATCATATCAGAATCAGAGAAGGGGATGAGTGGAAGACAACATTCAAGACAAATGAAGGATTGTATGAGTGGTTGGTGATTCGTTTTGGACTAAAAAATGCACCGAGTACTTTCATGAGGCTGATGAATGAGGTATTGAAGAAATTCTTGGGTAGGTTTGTGATTGTCTATTTGGATGACATCTTGATTTTTAGTAAGACTAGAGAAGAAAATTTGTTGCATATAAGACAAGTTTTGCAGAGGTTGAGAGAAGAGAAGTTATTGATAAACATTAAGAAGTGTAGCTTCATGAAGAAAGAATTGGTATATCTAGGATTTGTGATATTTGTTGATGGATTGGAGATGGATCCTGAGAAGGTAAGATCAATCGTTGAATGGCCTACATTGGAAAGAATTGGATATGTAAGATCATTTCATGGATTGGCTAGTTTCTACTGAAAGTTCATTAGGAATTTCAGTTCTATTTGCAGTCCTATGACAGAAACAATGAGAGGAGATAAGAAAGATTTTAGGTGGACATTTGGAGTAGACCAGAGTTTTGAGTTATTGAAATGGAAGGTGACTGAGCAGCCTATGTTGGCTTTACTAGACTTTAATAAGGTATTTCAGGTAGACTGTGATGCAAGTGGAAATGCAATTGGAGCAGTATTAAGTCAAGAAGGAAGACCAATAGCTTATTTCAGTGAGAAATTGAATGATGCTAGGAGAAGGTATTCAGTGTATGACCAGGAGTTTTATGCCATAGTTCAAGCCTTGAAGAAGTGGATACAATACTTGTTTCCTAAGGAGTTTGTGTTGTACATCGATCATCAGGCATTGCAGTATTTGAACAGTCAAGGTAATTTGAATCAAAGACACATGAGATGGGTGGAATTATTGCAGAGTTATACTTTTGTTTTGAAACATAGGAGTGTAAATTCAAATAGAGTTGTTGATGCTTTGAGTAGGAGAAGGAATTTACTGGTGGAGATGAGAGTGGACGTATTAGGCTTTGATGAATTGAAGAACTTGTATGAGGAAGACCCGAATTTTGCAAAACCTTGGAGAGCTTGTAAAGAACCAGTCTTGGAGGATAGGAGTCAGTGGTTGGATTATTTCATTCAGGAGGATATGTTGTTTAGAGGGAATCAGTTGTGTATACCCTGAAGTTCAATGAGGGATAGTTTGGTGAAAGAAAAACATAGTGGAGGATTGGTAGGACACTTTGGAATTGATAAGACAGTAGAATTGGTAAGTGAGAATTACTTTTCGCCATAGATTCATAAGGATGTTAGGAAATTTGTGCAGAGTTTCAAAGTTTTTCAAGCTACAAAAGGAAGTAGTCAGAATTTTGGACTGTATAAGCCTTTGACAGTTTTAGAGAGACCTTGGGAGGATATTGGCATAGATTTCATACTTGGTTTGCCAAAGACACAGAGAGGTAATGATTCTATATTTGTGGTGGTGGATAGATTTTCTAAAATGACACATTTCATAACTTGTAAGAAGACAATAGATGTAGTACATGTAGCAAACTTTTTTTCAAGGAAGTAGTTAGATTGCATGGATTACCTAGGAGTATTGTTTTAGACCGAGATTCAAAGTTTGTTGGTTACTTTTGGAGGACACTTTGGAAAAAGTTAAAGACAAATTTAAAGTTCAGTTCTAATTTTCACCCACAGACTGATGGATAGAAAAAGGTAGTAAACAGGAGTTTGGGGAATTTTTTGAGATGTTTGGTTAGGGAGAAGACCGAAAGTTGGGATTTAGTCCTTCCACAAGTAGATTTTTCTTACAATACTTTAGTGAATAGGAGTATCAGAAAGACACCTTTTGAGATTGTTATTGGAGTTCATCCTAGAGGTATATTAGAGTTGTGAGAAATCAAAAAGGAAGATAAAAGTGTTGACTTCTTATGTGGAATTTGTCCTTGATGTCAAAACTGCCCTGGATCTCTGTTAAGGCATTCTGGTTACTGGCTCTTTGTTTCATTGATCGGGTAATATTTTTTTGGTTTAACAATTGTGTTTTAGTGATGCACTTAATTATATGTCCTTGGCATGAATCAGTGTTCTACAAGTTGTTACAATGTGGTTTGATCAAGTTCTTGCATCTTGAAATTGTTAATGGTTTATTTGATGCAACTTGTTTCTCAGTATAATAAGGGTTTATGGTAAGTGGAATGGCATTATGAATTCATCATGCAAATTCAGTCTTCACTATACCTCATAATTCTTTGGACATCATTTGGAAATGGCACATTATATAGCATTGAATATATCAAGGTGGCATTCGACCTTGGGTAAAGGTATTCTATTGGGTCTCCTTTTTCATTTGAATCGGGTCTAAAGGTTTGAAATTTAAATCAGGCCTTAAGACCGACAACAAGTAAAGGAATTGGTTAATATTTTAATGTCACATTGGAAGTGACTTAGCCTTGATTTCTTGGGAATATAAAAATCAATAGCCATCGACATTTGGTGGTAATACTTCATGGCACGATATTGTTGGCATTTCCTATACTCAACAATTGTCAAATAGCAATGAGTTTGTCGGCATGTGTTTGGTAAGGCCACAGACATCTTACTGTGGTATTGCTGTTAGTTAAGCTGGTAACTGCGGTAGTGCGGTGAAACCGTCAGCAGCAAGCAAAACGGCTACCACTACACTACGGGCTGTCATCAGGGAAACCGCGGTAGTGCGGTGAAAATGACTAGCGGCAAGCAAGGTGGATACCGCTATACCATGGACTTTCAGAAGTGTAACTGAGGTAGCACGGTGGAAATGTTAGTGGTTTACAAGGGGCTACCATTGTACCACAGGTATTCCAAAGGGAGACCGTAGTTGGGCGGTAAAGGAAGCGGTAATAGTTAGTGCTTGTCACCGCTATACCACGGGTTGTCCGAAGGAAGACCACGACTGTACGGTAAGAAAGCGGATTTCAAAGTCTATTAATGATTTTTTGATAATTTAATGTCTGCCCTCTCGGACTCCAAATGAATATCATTTTTTGCAAAGGATTACGATGTGTTTGTTTTGGAAGTTTAGGTCAAAAAAAATTTATTGCTCGAAGAGTTTGGAACCCTACTCTGGCCGCCATCATGACATTTTTCTTTCAGGCATTTCATTGAGAAATCTACAGGGTTACTAAAATTTGACAGCATATAAGGAAGATAGGAATACCATGACAATGGTCATTTCATCTATCAGTCTCCTGCCATCGGGTGGACGCTCGAATGGGGAAAGAGCTCAGGCTGCTCAGTTACTTCACAGATCTGGTAAATTTCTCATGGAAAATTCTTTTCTGGTCTTCACAAGTATTCATCTATTTATCTTTGCAGAACCGTTACCTTTAATAGCAAGGTTAATAAGGGATAAGTGCTTGCTTCTGCATGGAAGTTGAAGATTTGGTTTATTTTCTTCTCAGTTAGAACTGTAATGATTTCGCATGCTTAGAATTACATTTCAATAGTGTTACCATATCAGATTTAAAGAATGGTATTTTTGGGTTGTGGGTAATTATTTAGGGATGTTGAAAAATTGGAAAATATAGTGTGTTGTCTGTTTTGTATTCTGTATCATAAAAGATTGAAAAAGAGAGAGTGAGAAAAGGAAAGAAATTTCATATCAATGTAATGTAGTTTGATGAGAAGTTGTATTGACACTATAACTAGATTATTTTCCTCAAGCTGTATCAAGATTTGATAATGAATGGAATCATGAAGAGTCATTCTTGACTCTTGAGAATTATATGCATTGTTTGTCAAGAGGCACTTGATAGAAATAAGAGAAATAGAGAGATCCTCTGTATTATTGTATGTTCTATTGAAAAATAAAAAAGGGGTTGGTGCTCCTTGAGATTGGTGTCTCTAAACAAAGGGGTTGGTGCTCCTTGAGATTGGTGTCTCTAAACAGAGGGGTTGGTGCTCCTTGAGTCAGTGCTCAGAAATTAGCCTTGAGGCTTTGTCAAAATAATTATTGAAATGAAAGCCTGAAAAAGGCAGCAGTTTCAGGAGTGGTTTTTCTACCCCAGGAGGGTTTTCCACTTGGCATATCTTTTGTCTACTTGTTTCTTTGTTATTCATTTGCTTCAGTGCTTTACTTCTTTAAAATGCAATGTTACACTACTCTCATTTCAGTTTATATGATTGCATTCAAATACATGAATGATTCTATCATTGATAAATGAGAACATATGTATGGTTCTTTTCAGTTTCAGTTAAATTTGTTAAAGAAGTTAAAAACATTGATTCACCCCCTCGTGTATTTCACTCCAACAATTGGTATCAGAGCCTAGGGTCCTCTGATAGGTCTTTCTAACCTAGGATTGATTCTAGACTTGGAGTCTATTCAAAATGTCTCAAGCTCATGAAGGTACTTCCATGACTAGAGCTCCATTATTTGATGGAACTAATTATGTATTATGGAAAATTAGAATGGAGACTTATTTAACTTCTATTGACCTTGATGTCTGGAGCATAGTATTGTCTGGGTACACTAGACCAACCACTTTGCCAACTACTTCCGATGAAAAGAAAAGATATGAAACCAATGCAAGAGAAAAGCATGCTCTTTTGTGTGCTCTGACTAAAGATGTCTTCACCAAAGTCATGCACTACAGTTCTGCTAGTGAAATCTGGACTAAACTTGAAACTATCTATCAAGGAACTGAAAAGGTAAAACAGTCTAAAGCCCTCACTCTAAAGCACCAGTTTGAAGAACTAAAAATGAGGGATGATGAAAAAGTAGCTGACTAATTTTTGAGAGTTGATGAAATAGTAAATGCAATGAAGGGTCTGGGAGAAGAAGTCAAGGAATTTGATGTTGTAACTTAAGGTCATTAGAACCTTACCAACAAAATTTGAAGCTAAGATAGCTACTCTAGAAGAAAAGAAACACTTTACCCAGCTTACCCTTGACAACCTACAAGGCACTCTGATTGCCTATGAAATGAGGATTAGTAAAAACAACACCACTACAAAAGAAGCAGCATTTCATGCTGAAAGGAAAGAAAGGGATGAGCTCACTGAATCCGAATTTTTTGATTCTATAGAATCCCACTTTTTGAGGAAACTCAAAAAGGGTTATGGAAAGTATAAGGGAAAACTTCCCTTCAAATGCTTTAACTATGGCAAGAAAGGCCACTTTGCTGCAAAGTGCCCCTATGGTGACACAAACAGTGATAATGAAAAATCTGAGAAATTTGCCAAGAAAAAGGCTTATAGACCCAAACAGAAATTTAATTTCAAAAAGAAGAAAAGCTTGTTCAACAAAAATAAAACAGACTCTGAATCTGAAGATTCTTTAGATGAAGAGGATGAAAATCTTTTCATGGCTGAAATCAGTTAGCAAGATGAAACTAACAACAATGATGTTGAAGAAGGCGAAGTGGATTATGAAGGAGAACTGAAATGTGCTCTAAAAGAGCTGAGAAAACTTAAAAAAAGATTTGTGCTCAAGAACAGAATACTATTCAAGATAGTTCACAAGAGCAACTCATAAATCTTGAGATAATTTCATTAAAAACTCAACTTGAAGAATCCAAGAGAGTTGAAGATTGTCTTCGTATTGGCATAAGTTTTAAAGACCAAGAAATTCAAAAAATTGAACATGAGATTGTAGATCTCAAGAAGACTATTGAGAAATATGAAAGCACTCTTCAACAAAATGACATGCTCAGTAAATAGAAACTGAACAATGATAAAACAAGAATTGGTTTTGTGAAAGGTGAATGTTCAAATAATAGTGCAAATGACAATGTTGTGGCCGGAAACAAAAGTCCTGAACTCAAACATCCTAATTTTGACAACGATCATATTCATCCTTTTAGGAGCAACAGAATGATTTATAACTCCTACCCTCTCTTTTATGGGTATTGTTACTTCTGCAATAAATTTGGTCACAAAGTGAACTCTTGTAGATTTATGAATTCTAGAACTCCTAGATTTGGCTTTAGGCAGAATCATGGTTTTGCAATACAGATTAGATGTTTCACATGCAATTCTTTGAGTCATTCTACTAAGCAATGCAATGTTGATCAACAGAATAAACAACTGAAAACTATCAAAGTTGTTAACAACATTGAACAGAATATGCTTGTTCAAACTACTTTCCACTCCAAGAAAAAGGACTTATGGGTCCTGGATAGTGGCTGTTCAAACCAAATGACTGGTGACAAAGAAAAATTTTCTAATCTAGAAGACTATGTTGGTGGATATGTAAAGTTTGGAGACAACTCTGGAATTCAAATCAAAGGTAAAGGTTCCCTTTTTCTGAATGAAGACACTCCTATTTACAATGTGTATTACGTAGAAGGATTAAAATACAACCTTCTGAGTGTCAGTCAAATATGTGACAGTGGCTATCAGGTCTTGTTCACTTCACAGGGATGTGAGATTAAAAATCAGCTTGGAAAAGCTATTGCTGCAGGAAGAAGGACTAAGGGAAATGTCTACAATCTCCTTGACACGTCAAGAAATGAAAACAATCATGTGAGAAATGTCAAGAGAGGTTCATACAATGTGACCAGAATAAATTCTTCTCTCTATGGTCTAGACAACTCTATTATATGTTATAGGTGTAATGGGTTTGGACACAAAGCACAGTGGTGTAAAAAAAGTTTGATAAAGCCTTCTAGGGACTACATGTTCAAACAAAAGGAAAAGAATACCGTGAGTAAGGAAAAGACAAAGCCTATACAAGTATGGAGAAGAAAGCAAGAAAAGAAAAATGAAGAACAAAATCTTGTGCATCCTGCACAAGAATCATCACTAAGCATTTGAAAGACCGAATGAAGATAGGGGGAGATGATTAATGCATTCTGAATAAACCCATTTTGATATCAAATAATAGATGCATCAATATTTTCTCTTGACAGTTGAATTTGACATGATACTAATGGTTTGGTGTCTTGAGACTTATGTAGTGGACTGTATGCTACAAATTTGGCTGCTTTGTGCTATTCTGGTAAAAGATGTTATTCTAAAGAGCAAGGTTAGTTGCAATGAAAATGTGTTGACCTAATTATCTTACTACTGGTCCCTTAAGTAAGTATTGAATATGTAGTGGTATCTACTTGCTTGTTGATGTATATAAATCTGGTTTGGCAGTAGTATACTTCAATATTTCATTTTCCAATGAGTTTGATCATCATACTGTGTTTCATTATGATCATGGAGAAATGTGCAGTAAGTTATTGTATCATCGATAAAGAGTCACTGATTGAAGAATTGGCACATTTTCAATAAGCATGAGAAAATAAATGGTGTCTTACGGATCATAAAGGATCTGTTTGTGAAGCCTCTTTGTAGGGGGAGCTTGGTTCTATGGTTTCTCTCTTACAGCTTGCTTATCATTGTTTTCTTCTCAAATTGTAGTTGTTGTTGGTTTCATTGGTTGTTTGGCTTTTAGATGTTTTTGGTAACAATACTAGCTTTGATGACACATTTACATAATCTGGGTGGTACATACTAAGAACAGTTGGTTCTTGGTTCACATGTTTCATGGCATGCTCTTAATTTTTATATGTTGGTACTGATGTTTGACCATATGTTCATTACATAAAAAATATGCATTTGTGCATGGTTATTCATACTGGTAACAGTGTTTTTACAGTTGAAAATGGAGAATGAAGTTTAATATGACCAAAAGGTGGAGCAATTAGCCTTGGTGTGCAGTTTTGGTTATGAATTTTTGACAGGTTGCTTGGTTTGTGGCTATACAGTGATGCTCAGATTTGCAGCCTTATGGTATTGTTGCTTTTTCAGTCATTTTTTTATTGCTCTTGATGTCAAACCCGAGATTGATACATTTGTTTAAATTCATGACATTAAGATGATATCCATTGGCATTCATGGTGTGGAAACTTACAAAACTTATTTCTCAGGATATTGATGCTTCCTATTCATATTTCTCCTTCGTAGATGCTTATATTTTTGTTGGACTGACAGTGAGAATTATGCTTATGGTTGTTCAGGATCATGAATTCAGTTTATGTTACTGGTCAAAGTTTTGCATGGGCATGTATTTGTTTCAAGTACAAATTGGTATAACAAGTGACCACAGTATTAGTTCTTAAAAAGAGGATTCCTCTACATCCGCATCAAAACAGAGGTGCTTGAAAGTATTGGTTCACTATTTTCTATTTAGTGTTTTGGTGATCATAATGGCACATATTCTTACCTTCACCTTTTTTTATTCACTTGGCTTAGTTGTTGTATTTCATGGAGAAAATGGTTGTTATATATCACAGATTTCTTCCTTTGTCCTTGTGACAAAAAGAGGGAGAAAATGGTGGTTCAGATGGCTCAAATTTTTTCCATCAAGGACAAAGGGGGAGTTTGTTGACTTCTTCTATGGCATTTGTCCTTGATGTCAAAACTAACCTAGATCTCAGTTAAGGCATTCTGGTTACTGGCTCTTTGTTTCATTGATCGGGTGATATGTTTCTGGTTTAACAATTGTGTTTCAGTGATGCACTTAATTATATGTCCTTGGCATGAATCAGTGTTCTACAGGTTGTTATAGTATGGTTTGATCAGGTTCTTGCATCTTGAAATTGTTAATGGTTTATATGATGCAGCTTGTTTCTTAGTATAATAAGGGTTTATGGTAAGTGGAATGGCATTGTGAATTCATCATGCAAATTCAGTCTTCACTATACCTCATAAGTATTTGGACATCATTTGGCAATGGCACATTATATAGCATTGAATATATCAAGGTGGCATTCGACCTTGAGTAAAGGTATTCTATTTGGTCTCCTTTTGCATTTGAATTGGGTCTAAAGGTTTGACATTTAAATAAGGCCTTAAGGCCGACAATAGGTAAAGACATTGGTTAATATTTTAATGTCACATTGGAAGTGACTTAGCCTTGATTTCTTGGGAATATAGAAGTCAATAGCCATCAATATTTGGTGGTAATATTTCATGGCACGATTTTGTCAACATTTCCTATACTCAACAATTGTCAAACAACAATGAGTTTGTCGGCATGTGTTTGGTAAGGCCATGGAAATCTTATCACGGTACCACTAACAATTAAGCTGGTAACCGCAATAGTGCAGTGAAACCATCAGCGGCAAGCAAAACAGCTACCGCTACACTGTAGGTTGTCATCAAGGAAACCGCGGTAGTGCGGTGAAAATGGCTAGCGGCAAGCAAGGTGGCTACCGCTATACCACGGACTGTCAGAAGCGTAACCGAGGTAGCACAGTGGAAACATTAGTGGTTTACAAGGGGCTACCGTTGTATTGTGGGTAGTCCGAAGGGAGACCACGGTTGTGCGGTAAAGAAAGTGGTAACAGTTAGTGCATGTCACCGCTATACCACGGGTTGTCCAAAGGAAGACCACGGCTGTGTGGTGTTGATGGTTAAAATGACACAAACAACACTAAAACAGAATATTTCTACTCTATTTCTCCTGAAAAAGAAAGACAACATGTAGTAGCCTAACTCCCAAGGTCCTGGTAGTTGGTTCTCAACTGTCTGGTGTCACTCAATCAGTTCATGCAGCTATAATATTCAAGGGGCCTGTGCTGGTAACAAAAGGTTCAAGCAATGACTCATTTTTACCGATTGCTTTAGTAGATCAATGGGTTTTCAAATAAAAGAAAAAGATAGGACAAAGGGGTAAACTAATAAATATGAATCGAATTTATCTAGTATCTGGACATATACCTTCAACAATGAATGTTTCCTAACAGATCATAAAACCATAAGATGACACACTCTATAGCATAATCTATACCACTGCATACATTTTAGGTGCTTAATTAACTTCGCAATTACTCTTCACAAATATTTCAAGGGTTTCAAAACAACACACATTCATTCATCATCAAAATTATAGATCAACAGACTTTTTAATAACTTCAACTCAATGACAATCTAATAAGATGATCCTTAAATCTGATTCCTTCAAATGACTTTCATCATTCAAGAAACTCTTATGTTCAGCACAATCACTGCATACATATAGATCATAACTTATCAGCCTTATCAAACAAACAATTTAATTCCAAACACCATATTTCGAGTAAACCTGTAATTCTATTAACTATAAAAGATCAAGTACACCGTATCTCTGTAAAATCACTACAAAATTCTATCTCCTAGCATTAGGTAAGCCAATCCAATTCTCAATTAGCTGACCTTTACAATATGATACCCATCTGGTATTTATAGATATACAAAAAGTTCGAACCTCACTTCTATTTTTGGCATTCCACCTTTTTAGGAACTAAACTTTCTTGGAAACTTAGATCAATTTGATCTTCAATCTTTACATTAAAACTTTCAGTTTGATCTAAAAATAGAAGATAGAATAGAAGAGAAAGTCATGCACTCAAAAAGCTATTAGTGTTGTATGCATGCAACATGCAAAGAAGGAGAACATCATGCATGTAAGGATTCATGCATGCGAAGCTGGATTTGCTAGGAACTCATCGTAGCTGGTGAAGACTTGCTATAGAGTATCCATCTCTGGCCCATCAATCCGGTCATCTTCAAATTTAATCCGATCTAGCTCAACTGCAGCAAACTCCTTCATACTTTTCACCTTTATTAACTCTCTCCCAACAACTTTTATCTCCTCTTTGACCTCTACTAGTTGATATAACATCAACTCTCCGCCATCATCTCCCTTTTGCATAAGTCCTTGGAATCTTTCATCCCACTTTTCCTTTATTTGATTAAAAGGCATGCCCTCTTTTGTAAATGCATTTATATCTACAATAATGGCAATAGTTGCTTCTAATTCTTCCAATTGCTTAGTTAAATTATTTACAGTCTCTTGAATCTCATTCTTATGCTTACACAAAAATTCAGTCCTAAACTTAAGTATGCGAGAAGTCTTCTCTACAAAGTCTTTGTTATCATCTTCAAGTATAGACTGTTCCAGAAGAGTTGTTAGAGGCAATTCACTCACCTTTTCTAACTTCAGATTGTATTCTTTGTACTCCTCTTCTTGCTTTTCTGATGCCTCAATGTATTGATACATCTCTTTAATCAACCCTTCAGTATCCTTGTAGGCTTCAAATCCTTTCACTAAATCATCAACCTCCTTTTTGCTTAACAAAACAAAAGTCTCAATGGCTGCAACTTGTTGTGACCTTGGAGAGGAGACACTCTTCAAGAATGAATGTAACTGATCCAATTGAGCTTTAAGCTCATCTTTCTTTTGTTTATCCTTCATCATTCTTGATTTAGTTGTTGAAGCCACTACATCAATTAGATTCATTTGTTGATTCCTAGTGGGTCTTCCCAAATTAACCGTACTCAATTAATAGTCCATTAGCTGCATATCCCCTACCTCCTTTTCTATCATAGGCATGGCACATTCAGCAACTATCTCCCCTTTATTTGTGAGTCTGGTAGAATGTAAGATTATAGCCTTCTTCTTAGGCCTTTCCTATTCAATTCCCTTCATCATGTCCTCCCAATTAAGAGGTTGAGGAGGTGTTCTAGCTCTCTTCTGCAGGTCTAACTGCAACCATATAGGAGCACTGGGAGCAATCATCATCATGGAAGAGGAAACAACAATTGTAGAGGGTGGCTAAACATTTACCTCAAGTTGAGAGTCAACCTTTGCTTTCTCTTGTTGCTCCTACAGCACATGCATCTGCACCAACTTCTCAGCCTCTTCTCTATCCTTTTGTTCTTTTCTCTTCCTTCCTTCCTCTTCTTCTCTTTCTTGAACTTCCTTTTCTAATCTTTCTTTTTCCAAAACCTTTTGTTTCTCTTTTCTAAGGCCTCTCTTTCCAACTTCTCTTTTTCTAAGGCCTCGAGCTTCTCTATTTTTTCCCTTTCTTCTTCAACTTGTTGTTTCTTTATTAGCTCTTCAGCATCTCTTTTCTTTATTAGAGCTTCAACTTCTTCTTCTTTCTGTCAAGCTTCCTCTGCAAGTTTTAGTTTAGCAACCAAAATTTCCTTTTCCCTCTGATCTCTTGCTTTCTCCTCCTCAATATCATGGATCTTTTGTATCAATTCTAACTTGTTATTTTTTGCTTTGACCTTGAGGTCATGCTCTCATTGTCTCATTTGCTTCTCTACTTCATCAGTTGTTGCCCTTGTTTCAATTTGTTTTGTCTTTAATTATTGTTGGTGAAGTAGAGCATCAGCTTGCACCTTAGCATCCATTTCCTTTTGCTTCTCCATTGTAGCCCTTGCATCAGAATCTCTTGTAGCATCTTCAAATAGTTTCGATTGCTCTTCTTGTGTCAGAATCTGCTCTAGAGGCATGTTTTCTTGCAAATCCTTCTCTAACAGAGTTTCATCTAAATCTGTCTCAACCTCTACAAATTCTTCCTCCACTTCTTTTCCTTTAGCAACTTCAGCCATGCCATAAAGTGCTCCCTCCTGAACTTCTTTACTCCTTTTCCTTGTAAGTGGGACTTGTGTGGATGACTCACCCAATGCGGGCATAGAAATAGCAAATCCTATTGGAACATCTCCCTCTAGTGCCTCTTCTTCTTCATCGACCACCTCAAGTTCTATTTCTTCAACATCTGGAGGAAAGAATTCTAATGGCTCCTTGGAAGGTGTCTTTCTTTTAATTCTCTTGTATCCTTTACCCTTCTTAAGGACTAGTCCTTGAGGAGCTTGAGCTTTCATCATCAACCATTGCACACTTCTATCCAAAACTGTTCTTCCAATTTTCTTAATATCAATTGTTTCTTCCTCATTCCAGTCTGTTGGATCTAAGCTTTTGGTGCCAATGTTCAAGACTTCATATGAGGGATCCAATACAATTCCATCATCCACCAATGTGTCAGGAATATTTTCTTTAACACCCAACTCTACCATAAGTGCAACTGATAATCTTTCATAGTTCTTCTTCCTTAAGTCATACTCATCTTGTTGATCGCACCAAAATTCTTGTAACAAATTAAAGTGTCTAGTGAACACTGAAGGTAATAAGGCATACATTTTCTTCCTTGGATCAAAATACTTACAAACTGTATACAATCCCAATTTCAATTGTATCAACTCATTACAAACCACCTTTGCTCCCTTTAAGTGTTGACATCCATATTCACCCAATTTCATGAGAAATTTATGACATCCAGTTTTATGTTTGATCCCAAACCTAGCATTAACTCCGATAGCTTGATATACAAACTCCATAAGCACTATTATGTTACTACAGCATCTTGGAAGTAAATGTGGATGGCCTTCAAAACCAAATAACCTGAAGTATGTAAATTTGGGGTATTGGATATACCAACTTCCACATTCAGCAATGAATGCCATAGCTTCTTGACTTAACCTGTATCCTGCATCCCCACTCAACCGATTGATGACCACATATAAAAATGCATCATTGAATCTTCTGAAATGAGTCTCAACAACTTGAAGAGATAACTGATCATAATGTCCCCATACCTTCTTCTGCCCATCCAAGGTTCCTCTGTTTAATCTTGGGAAAATCTCCAATCTTGCTACAGCATAAACCACATAAGAAGTCATGAAGAAAGATTTAGTCTGTCTAACCCTTGTGAGCTGATCATGTATGGCATCAGAAACAATCATTGACCAATCCAACTGGTAATCACCTTGAAAGATTCTTGAATGAAATGAAACATCCATTCTTTGAAGTGGAAGGTATCCCTCTTCCCAAACACTCTGGACAACATTAATATTAAGTCAGATACCTCCTTTTTGAAATCTACCCTCTTTGGCTGGTCTACAAGCTTGCTTAAAGATTTCTTCTCTGTGTTTAACCATCTTTTGTTCAAGTGAGACTATTGGAGTCTTTATGCTTGCTATATTTCTCCAATGCCTCTGCTTCAGTTAGCTGCACCAAGTTCTTGGGATCAGGAACATTAAATATACTTTGGAACATTTGTGGAGTAAGATCTATAATCACATTATTTTGTGAATCCATGCATAGTCTTGTAGCAGGATTGTAAGTACTGGCTACTATCAATATCAACTCCGGACACTGGACTGATAAAGGAAACACAGTGATATGTGCAAGACCGGAGTCAACAATCCTTTGTGTTCTCCCTGTCAAGTTTTCTCGTTCTGCAAAGGTCTCTTCATGTAATTCTTCAAAGCTATACTGGCCCAAATTAGTATCTATGATATCTGACCAGTCTGATTTCACCTTGCTCACTTTCACCACCAGATTCCTATGATCATACCTCAATGTATAAGGCAGTTGTTCTGGTTTCACCTTCTTTATTTTTGGTGTTGTTTTTGATGTTCCAGCCGGTTGATTCCTTCGAGCAGCCTCTCTTGACGTTCCTGACATCTTTCAATTTTCCTGCAAGCAAACCTCTAATTAGATCTTTAGATATCATCTTAAAACATGCTTTTAAAACATACCTGTTACACATACATCGGAGTCGGAACCCAACAGAAGCTCAAAACAATCTCTTTTACAACACTGTCGGACTTGGAGCAAAAACCGATATAGAAACTTCACTAATAATGAATGGGCTCAGAGTCGGAGTTGGGGAGGTTATCGAAACCCGAATCGGAATGAAAAACGGATTTGGTTTTCTTTGAATTTTCATTTTTTTCATATTCTATTTCCTTCCGCCTCCGCCTCCCATTTGGTCATCATTACTTTGAAGAAAGACTTTCCCATTATGCGCGGAGCCGAAAATGGGATGAAACATGGAATCGATACCTTTTGCAAAACAGAACTTTCAAGTCCAAGATCGATTTTGATCCCATCTCCACCTAGGTTGACCATGATTTCCAAAGAAGACTTCTTGCTATACATAGAGCTGGAAACGGGATGAGAATGGAATCGATAACTTTTGTAAAATGAAATTCTCAAGCTCAAGATCGATTCTGATCCCGTCTCTACCTAGGTTGAACATGACATCATCAAGGATTTTGTTTTAACATATAACTTCATGATTAAAACCGAGGTTGCTTTTAAAATGAAAAGGGGCTTTAAAGACACTACATTCATATGACCATGGGGAACGACTGAATCCTAAGATATGATTTTTTAATCATTTAAAGTGATTACAAAGACCAACGAAACCCTAATCTAACAAACCTAATAAAAACTAGGGCACATATTTTAAACCTTGCCATTTTTACCAGACCAAACACGACAAAACCCTAAGTAAAAAAAAAACAATGAATCAATTTACCCTAACTCACTGTAAATCTCTAATCTACCTCACTGTAACTTCTAATCTAACTAATCACCATTTAAAACCCTTAATCTAATCTAGTATGATAAAAACTAAAAACAAACATGACACAATCATGATTAAGACGTGAAAGCAATGGTGCCCTAAAAATAGAAAGAACTAACAATAAAAACAAACAAAAACAAAGAAACAACCTGACAAACAATACAAAAGACCCATTCAAACCAGCATGCCAAGAATCACGAATGTTTAAAACGAAATGATAACAACAACATGATTCAAAGTACGGGCAAACATATATACAAAACACACAACAGTAAATTAAATGAAGAACAACAATAAGAAAACCTACCTTGAAACACAACAACGCGTCTAACCTTCTGAACTGATCTGTTCGCAACAATCTCTGCTCTTTCAATCTTTTCGCTCGAATGAACTCTGTCGCTGCTCTTTCATGCTCCTCAATCTTCTAATAATGATGATAATGACTGGATTAACCCTTATATGATGATAAACATGATGATCTTCTACCTACACGACCAACTATCATTAATGCATTAACACGCAGTTAAGGCAGAGTCGGAACTGAAAGTGAACCAACACTTCACAATAGTGCAACTTCAGTCAAAAAGTCAACGACAAAAAGTGGCAGGGGCGGAACTAAAATGGAAACGGAATCTCAAATTTATAAAATTTCCAAACCCCATTCACATTCCAATTCTAGGTCCGACAAAAACAAAACAAAAGTAAATACAAAAAGTAAAGTAAAAGACCAACCTAATAAAACAAAACACAAAGACCGAGACTAAGCAACAATAAAAATAGCGGAGGCGGGATCGGAATAAATTGTTATTTTGCAAATTTTGATAATAACCATCCTAATACCCACTCTGGCTCCGCTAAAAACCAAAACAAAAGCAAAGGAAAGACTGTAGGGATAGAACCAAAAACAAGCCGCAAAAGAACTTTCAGAACCCAATTCTGTTCCGGTTCCGATTTCGACAGAGAAACCAAAGAAAAACAAAGTATTGGCAAAACTAGACTCCAAACTTTGTTTCCAAAAACAACTAAGTACAAAAGTAACAAAGGGGGACCCATTTTGACCAAGGCAAAAGATGGGGTGGTTCTGCAAGGCATAACATGCAGTAAGAAAGTGGATTTCAAAGTCTATTAATGAAAATTTGATAATTTAATGTTTGCCCTCTCGGACTCCAAATGACTATCATTCTTTGCAAAGGATTACAATGTGTTTGTTTTGGAAGTTTAGGTCAAAAAAAATTTATTGCTCGAAGGGCTTGGAACCCTACTTTGGCCACCATCATGACAGTTTTCTTTCAGTCGTTTCATTGAGAAATCTGCAGGGTTACTGAACTTTGACAGCATATAAGGAAGATAGGAAGACCATGACAATGGTCATTTCACCTGTCAGTCTCCTGCCATTGGGTGGAAGCTTGAATGGGGAAAGAGCTTGGGCTGCTCAGTTACTTTGCAAATCTCATAAATTTCTCATGGCAAATTCTTTTCTGGTCTTCACAGGTATTCATCTATTTATCTTTGCAGAACCGTTACCTTTACTGGCAAGGTTAATAAGGGATAAGTGCTTGCTTCTACATGGAAGTTGAAGATTTGGTTTAGTTTCTTCTCAGTCATAACTATAATGATTTTGCATGCTTAGAATTACATTTCAATAGTGTTACCATATTAGATTTAAAGAATGGTATTTTGGGGTTGTGGGTAATTATTTAGGGATGCTGAAAATTTGGAAAATACAGTGTTGTCTATTTTGTATTCCGTATCATGAAAGATTGAAAAAGAGAGAGTGAGAAAAGGAAAGAAAGGTCATATCAATGTAATGTAGTTTGATGAGAAGTTGTATTGACACTGTAACTAGATTATTTTCCTCAAGCTGTATCAAGATTTGATAATGAATGGAATCCCGAAGATTCATTCTTCACTCTTGAGAATTCTATGCATTGTCTGTCAAGAGGCACTTGACATAAATAAGAGAAACAGAGAGATCCTCTGTATTATTGTATGTTCTATTGAAAAATAGAAAAGGGGTTGGTGCTCCTTGATATTGGTGTCTCTAAACAAAGGGGTTGGTGCTACTTGAGATTGGTGTCTCTAAACAGAGGGGTTGGTGCTCCTTGAGTCGATGCTTAGAAATCAGCCATTGAGGCTTTGTCAAAATAATTATTGAAATGAAAGCCTGAAAAGGCAGCAGGTTCAGGAGTGGTTTTTCTACCCTAGGAGGGTTTTCCACTCGGCATATCTTGTGTCTACTTGTGTCTTTGTTATTCATTTGCTTCAATGCTTTACTGCTTTAAAATGCAATGTTACACTACTCTCATTTCAGTTTATATGATTTCATTCAAATACATGAATGATTCTATCATTAATAAATGAGAACATGTGTATGGTTCTTTTTAGTTTTAGTTAAAGAAGTTAAAGAAGTTAAAAACACTGATTCACCCCCCCTCTCCACCCCCCTCTCAGTGTATTTTCACTCCAACAAAAAGGAGTGTAGAAGCAGAGGAATTTGCAAAATATATGAAGAAAGTGCATACTCAAGTAAAACAACAATTGGAAGATATGAATTGGAAGTATAAGGAGTGAGTAGATGAAAAGAGGAGACATAAGGAGTTTGAAGTTGGAGATGAAGTGATTATGTATTTGAGGAAGGAAAGATTTCCAGTTGGCACATACAATAAGCTCAAAATGACGAAGTTTTGGCCCTGCAAGATTTTGAAGAAATTTGATTCAGGGAATGCATATGAAGTAGAGTTATCAAATGGCATGGGTATATCACCTATATTCAACATTGCAGACCTACATCAATACCATGAATCAGAATTTAGTGAAGATGGTCAAGAAAATTTGGAGAAACATTTTTCTTAACAACAATCAGACGAGATAGAAGAGGTTTTGGATATCAGAGATGGGAGGACAACACGTGGAAGACAGTACAAAGAATATCTTGTAAAGTGGAAGGGCTAACTAGTGGAGGATTCTTCTTGGATTTATCAGGCTAAGGTAGACCGTATTGGTTTTCCTTTAGCCCCAGCAAAGTGAGGGACTCGCTTTTCAAATAACCCTGGATGTCTGATGCAGGAGCATCCTTGGTTCTTTGCAATCCTGCATCAACTAAAAATATTTGTATTTCAATTTTTTTTTAGTTCGAGTTGGCAGATTTAGTATTTCATCATATTTTCTCACCAAACCCTATGGATCTATGTTTTCATTGTGGACATGTTCATTTTCCTTATTCCAAGATTTTTGAATGATTAGATCTTTTTTCGCAAGTTATCGCTTTCAAATTAAGTGACAGTTTCTAGAACAAAGCACCGAAGCAATTTCAAGCCTAACGGTTGATTTGATCTCTTGTGGATCCTTCCCGTAACTTGCGGATCCTCGCGTTGTGTTTCAAATTGTTTCGTGGAGTGTCCCCAACCTTAATTTAGGTCCACACTTCATCATATGCACTTATCGAGGATAAATTCAAATTGAAGGCTAACCTATTTCATGCACGTTACATTTCCTTCATCGGAGATTGTAATGATCTTTGGCTAGCACGGATGATTCTACATATCGGATTTCATATAAATCATTGTAATAGATCATTGGGATAGAAAGTATAATATAATACTGGATTCGATATGTAAGATTTCAGCTCACAATAAGGAGCATATAGGACTACTATGTTTCGAGCATGTTGTATCAGGCCTGTGAGCCCAATCTGTGAACCCGAATGTTGTCGGCCAATTGCAACTAAAATTTATGATAATAAGAATGTTTGAATCTACATTTTCCTCCATTTTCTGAGTGACTTCTGTTGTGTAGCTCTTGTTGCACGGTCTGGACTATTCTCTTTGAGGACCCTCCTGTCATGACTGCACCAACTAGTGATTGGATAAAATCCTAAGAAATGTATAAATTATAGATCTATAGATGTCATAGAGTATGTTGGGTCCCAATTTAACTATTCCTAAATTGAAATTAAGTCTAGGCACCCTTTGTGCATTTAACCTTATTTTACCCATCATATATAATCAATTTGAGAAAACTTTGAGTGGACCCCTCTTTTTTAAAATTTTCTACATGCTCCATGTGCTTATTAGTTGCTCAAAGTTGCAAAAATATAGAATGGTTTTAATTCTATAAGTGTTTTTTTTTTTTTTGGTTGTTTCTATGGAATTGAAAAAGTTTTGTGGAATACCAAACTTCTTTCAATCATCCAATGTCTAGTTCTCAGGCCTCCATTCCCCAAATAAAAAGTTTCAAAGGGTTTTGACATCTAATAAAAAAATTATCTCACCTCTCGACCTCCTATCCACTTCCATATTAAATACCTACATCTCCACAATTCCTTCTACTTTGTGAAATTTATAAGTCAAACTAGAATTCTTCCTTCTCCTTTGCATTTCTTCTAGTTCCCTTGTCTAGTTCCTCATTTTTCTGACATCTTCATTTCATTCATTTGTATCCAATTGTAGATTTTTGTTGGACTTCTAGATTTTTTCATCATATCCACTTCGTATATCCAATCCTAAACCAAGACTCCATATTTCCCATCCTTATCTTTTTTCCCATAATTCCTTGTAAGTCTTTTACAAAATTTGGTAACAATTTTCAACTTAATCTCAATATCTAAATTCCTAATGTCAACTTTTGGATTACTAAAAATATTTTCAATTGAAGTGACTTTTGGATTACTAAAAAAAATATTTTTTTAGAGGCAGCACACCAGATACTATTTTATTAATTTTATAACAAAAATAGGAGAGCTTTGTGTGCTCCCCCTATTTTAACCCCTTAACCTCTACCATTTTAAAAATCAATTAGTAGTTTAAAAAGTATATTCAAAGCACTATGATTCTTTTTCTTGCTACATCTTCAAATTTTGAGTGTAAATGTCTTCAATTTCTCATCCAAAATCATTTTTTACTAATTTAAAAAAGGGGCCACTTAAGACCCTCTTTTGGTGGCCTATTTCCATGCAAATTCCCTTAAGTTTTTTAAAAAATATTGTCAATATTTTATCAAAAAAAATCACAAGTACACTCAAGAATATTACCAGTCATTCATTTTGGAATTTTAATTAATACCTTAGGTTCTTTACACAAAATTTTAGGTGGCGTTCTCAATAGTTCACTTGATTAATTAGATAAATATTGTTCACTACATATTTTTTTTCAAATTTTGGTAAATTTCATAAGTCTTTAGTAGATAGATTAATTAGTGTAACATCTAAATTTATATCTAAAATTATATCATTGATACTTTCATCTTTATTAATTCAATTGATGCTTGAATATTTTCTATACCCGAAACCCTTTACAAATAAGTTTTGAAGGGACCTAAAACACTTTACAAATAGGTTTTGATGGGACCTGAAACTGAAACTAAACACAAAACACTATCAAAGACCTACTATAGCCAACCCATAGAAGAAAAATTACACAGCAAAGATAGTTACTTATCTAAGAATAATAGCAAGCACTAGCCATCAACTAGAAAAAATCATTACACGTGCCTCCAAAGATACATACTCTAGATCACATCACCATCACTCTTCTCAATGTCCATCTCACTACGAGAAAGGAGAACCTGATTGAAATAAGGGCAACAACAACTCCCAATCAACATCTTGCCATCACTATCTCATTCTCCACTTCAATAGGAGAAAAGATAACCCGATTGAAATAAGGGCAACAATATCTCATTAATAGCAAGTCCAACCAAACTTGATGTGGATACGAGATCCCATCAATAACCTTGAATTCCACCTCAATAGGAAGACAAGGAAAATCAGAAAAACTGACATCAAAAGTCTCCTCACAACAACTTCCAACTCCACCAACACAAACCATCTTCACTTCAATAGGAGAAGTTGAAAAAAGAGCCAAGAAGATAAAAGTATAGGATCCTCTGAAAGAAGCCAAACCAAAGTAAGATATAACCTCATCACCACACCCATAGGAACAAGCTCCACCTCTAAAGGAGAAATAATAAGAAGAGAGTTGAAAAATAATAGGAAGGAAAACATAAGCTCCCTTTTAACATCAACAATATTTGGGTCTTCAATAAAAACATTCAGCACATCCCAACCATCAACACAAAGCCATAAAAAATGGTAACAGACGCTCCCTTAGTGTAGTTTAACCTTTTTGAAACCTCAAGACATGAAAGCCAAGAACACTCCCATAAGGGAAAATCACATAAACTCCCTTAAGGAGGAGAGCAAAAACTAGGGGATAAAAAACCCCATCCAACCCTTAAGAGCGATGTTAGCCAAAGAACAATCCAGGATCAGAACATCAACTTCCAAAACCTAGATTAGGAAAGACTAAGGAACAATATTTCCCAAAGCCCCCAAAACTGCCACAAGCTAGCAGATCATGAGATCAAAAGAAACTGTGCATCCAAGAATCATAGAGCCAAGCTAGAAGTACCATCCAAAATAGAGTAAAAAGGACCTTCGACACAAGAAATAGCTTAGAAGACTCCAGAAACCTCTGAGAAACAAAAATATGGTAGCTCTAAAAACAACATTTCTATGAAAAAAGTCCACAAGAAGCGCAACAACAAAATCTACAACCCCATCAGAAATGGAACAAACCTCGCACCGACTCCAACCCTTCACCAACAACTCATAGGAAGGATTGTTGAAAAACTGCAAAGAGGGCTTCAAACAAGAGCTAAGAGGCAGACTGAAACCTTCAACCACTTTGAATCTTAAGAAAACCACCAAACATCAAACAGGAAGAAGCTCCAACTGTCGCACCTCCAATACCCAAGGCACACCAACCACTTTCACAAGTAGCCCAAGACAAAGAGAAGCACCCGTGACACCAACAGCGATCACCAAATCATCATCCCCATCCTTCGAATCCGCCTCCCCATCGCCCAACTCTCCTGTAGATTTCAAACTAGACCCGTCGCTCCTTTCTCGCTCGATTCCATTATATTTATTTACATTTATTGTATTTATTTCTCTTAATACTTCTCTTTTAGGGCTCTAATATAAGGTATGGATCTAAATAAATTGGTAATGATGGTATATCATCGACCATGAAACTTAATATCTTATTTGCACAAATTTGTTTCATTCATTGTCTTTTTTTCACAATTCTTTGTCATAATGTTGAATTCTAAATCAATCTAATTCAATTTGACAAAATAATGAAATTTATTTTTACTAATTTATCAAATAAAAAATATATAATTAGAATGTTTTATGTCAATGCATGACAAAAAATAGTTATTTTGTTAAACAATGATTCACATTCTTAAAAATATGAAAATAATTACTAGTAATATCCAATTCAATTGAAAAATATGTAATTAGCATCTTTTACATCAATACAAGTAGATTAAGTAGGTAATTTTTGTCAAACAATGATGTATTTCCTTAAAGCGTGAAAATTGTGGTTGTGTTTAAAATCGTGGATTTAACCTTTTTTGCATATCATTGCTCTATTTTTTTATATAAAATAAAATGTATACATGTTCTATTCAATAAATTTCTAACATGTACATGTTATATCTTGGTTTTAAAAATTCAAACATCTAAGATTGATTTTTTCTTGGATACCCTACCCAAAAAGATGTACCTAGATATTACATGCTCAAATATGTGTAATATAGAAAATATATAAAACAAGTAAATGTTGAGCATGTTCTCCATTAGTTCTATACATTTTTGATGTTATTCTAAAAAATTCCATGGTGATGTAAATTTCTCTATTATCTTTTTAACCATATTTTTTTTTAATAAATTTGAATATCTTAAGGTTTCTATTTTCAATATTTTATCATGCCTTCATTTTTTTGAAAACATATGTATATTGTTTTGGATGTTATTTTTATCTACTCATCAAAATTTAAAACAAATTACATTTTAATATTCTACACTTCATTCTATACATATTCAAAAATTACTTTTAAAATATTTTTTCTCAAAGTTAAGGATGGAGCATGCTAAATTTTACATTTGTAAGGATAAGGACACTTTGAATTTTAGTGAATGTTTATATATTCATTTAGAAATTAGTAAAAAGAATAGGCATAAACTACATGATTCTAGCTAATTTTCTACCTTAAAAAATTATAAAATACTTGTAAAAAGTCAAGATTTTAGGGGGAACGCGCTAGATGTTATGTTAAATTTTTCAAACAAAAATAATACCAAATTGTTTTCTTTCCCTTTTAGACCCTCTTAATCTCTAGAATTTACAAAAATAGTAGTTTATAAAATAGATTTTTACCACCACTAATTTTTTTCTTATCACATCTTCAAATTTTAAGTGTTTTTATTTTGAATTTTTCATCCAATATCATTTTTTACTAATTTTGAGAAGAGAGTGGCTACTTATAATTGAAGGGCAAACAATATACTGAGAGGGGGGGTGAATCAGTAGATTGAACAATTCCAAAATAACTCCAAAAACCTTTACAACTACTTAATAGATTTTCAACATGAAGAACACTAAACCAAAAGTAAAACAATTAAAGCACAACACAAGATAACACATAACACTAGATTTTATGTGGAAAACCAAGATGGGAAAAACCATGGTGAGAAGATCTCACTGGAAAGAATGTATTTATGAAATTTACAAAATAAGATGTAGGCACCAACCTATTAGACACACCTATCCTCAAATGAATCTATAGGCGCCAACCTACTAGAGACAATAATCCCCACTAGAATAGAGACACCAATCCCTACTAGAACAATACAACAAGTAGAATACCAATCCTACCAAAATACAGGAATAATGGCATATTTGGAACATAACTTTGATATGCACCAAAGATCCAGTTGACACTTTATCTCACTGAGAATAACCCGCTAATTATTGGCCCTCACTCTTTTCCTCACAAAATTGTATATCCCACTCTTTCATACATCTATAGTACTTTCACTATAATCATCAATACATTTCCTCATCCACATCATCATTGGTTGCACTCTGTTACATGGTATATATACATGGAATTGCATTAACATTCTTGAATGTCGGCTAGGAACCCGCAGAAACCCAAATGACATAAGGAGGACCAAAATTTAAATTACATGAAACCTATAATACAATAGTACAAATACAAATATCCTACCACCAAAAGAACTTGACACCTTGCACCACCACAAGGACCTTAAGGAGGTCATATCCTCACTCTGCATGCTTGATTTGAATTTTGTATGTTATTAGCCATTATCACACATACCTCAAAATTTGGATAGCTTGATAGACCTTTCATTCACTTCAAACTCCTTGTACACTGAGTCGTGCCACCGATAACTCAAGAAACTAATAGAACTAGTTTATAGATACTCTCCTCCCAAATCATAGAGAAACATAACATTTCTAAGAGAAAATCCAACCATACATCGGAATCTCTCTGCCTAAAAATATCCTTATTACTAGCTTCTGGAACACCACACTCACACTAACTCCATACCAAGAATGGTATAATAAATTCATCAACTATTTGACGGTAGTCACATCTCACTCATCATGATTCTTGAATTGATTAGACATTTTTCACATTGATAAATAACATACAACATGCTTCTGAAACTTCTCTAGTACTCCTATAATCTCTTTCATCTTTGACAACCCAAACACCCTTTTATAACTCTCGTCAACGAAAAATGACCTGCTAATAACAATTTGACATCAATGACAACCTATGTTCAACAATCTCCCCCTTTGTCATTCATGGAAAATAGAAAATTGTTGAGGCCACCAGAGTAGTACATCCTAGATGATTTCCCTAAACAATACATTAGTAGCATTTACTCTCCACCAAAAGAATAGCTTCACATTCTCCCCCTATGAAAGATATGGGATTATGAGATTACTTAATTTAGCAACTCCTCAATTCAATATTTTTGAGCTCACTCTCCCCCTTTGACATCAATGGAAAAGGATAAAAAATTTCTCTCCCCCAAGCTGGGTACAAATTCTCAATTATACTGGTACACTACAACATCTAGAAACTTGTCTCCTAGATAGACTCCCATGATTCCATACTTCACTACTTTAGAAAGCTTCCCGCAAGAGTATGTGCCAACCCTTCTTGTGGCAAGGAGACCAAGCTCCCCCTCCCTCTATATTTTCCTCTTGAATTAAGAGGAGGGTGTGACAACTCCCAACTTCTGCTGAAGAAATTCAAATGTATCCTTAGGAAGTGGCTTCATGAATATGTCTACAATTTTCTCCTTTGTATCCACATATTATTGCCTTACTTCTTTCTCTTCAACCTTTTCTCTCAAGAAATGATAATTTCAATGTGTTTTGTTCTTGAGTGCATCACCATATTTCTTGAAATGTTTATTCAACTTGTATTGTCACAAATAACAGTGATAGGATCTTCAAACTCAATCTTCATTGAATCCTTCAAGTTCCACTTCATCCAAAGCACTTGAGTGCGGCATGATGTTGTAGCAATGTATTCTACTTCTGTTGTAAATAAAGAAACTAGCTCCCACTTCTTACTCAACTAGGACACCAAATTGTCTCTAAGAAAGAATGCACCACCACTTGTGCTCTTCTAGTCATCCACATATCCTGCATGATTGGTATCTATATATGATGTTAGAGTCGAATGTTCACTCTTTGGATGTACCATAAACCAAATTCTTTAGTATCCTTTAAATACATGAATATTCTCTTCATCACCTTCACATGAGTTTCTTTAGATGCTTCCTGAAATATTGCAACCATCCCAACTACCTACATAATATCTGGTTTAGATGTTTTCACATACATCAAACTGTCAATCATAGACTGGTACAAGGTTTGGTCTTCCAGATCAAAAACATCATCCGTGCTCAACTTACATATGGTAACCATAGGTGTTGCAATAGGTCTGCAATCCTCCATCCTGAACTTTCTTCACATCTCCTTAATGTATTTATGTTATGAAATAAAAATCCCTTGGTTTGATTGAACAATTTATAATCCTAATAAGAAAGATAATTCTCCAAACATACAAATTTCAAATATATTCTACATAGCCTTTTGAATTTTTTTGCACATTTCTTCACTACTACCTCCAAAGATGATGTCATCAAAATAAACAAAAACTATCAACATCTTTTCTCCTTTTGTCTTGATATATGTAAGTTACTATTTGTACAACCTCTCCAAAATCCTTGTCGCTGCAAGTATCCATCAAATCTTGAATACCAAGCTCTAGGAGCTTGCTTAAGATCATACAATTCCTTCTTCAATCTACAAACATAATCTGAAATGTTAGTACACTGAAATCCTTTCGGTTGTTCAATATACACTTCTTCTTCAAGATGTCCATTCAAGAATGTTCACTTCACATCCATCTAATACACATTGAAATTCTTGTATGTTGAGAGAACTAGAAACATTTAGATTGCCTCCATTCTAGTTACCAAAGAAAATGTTTCCTCAAATTCTATGCCTTCAACTTGAGCATACCATTTGCACACTAGTCTAGCTTTATTTTGGACCACTTCACCATCTTCATTCAACTTGTTTCTGAATACCCACTTGGTTCCAGTCACATTTTTATTTTTAAGCCTTAGTACAAGTTCCCAAGTTCATTTCTTGATGATCTAACTTAATTCTTCCTTCATAGCTTATATCCATCCTTGTTCTTTTCTTGCATCTTTGTATGTTTTAGGTTCTATTTGTGATAGTAAAGCAAAGTGCACTTGTTTTCTTAATCTTTCTAGCATCTTCTGGGTTTGCACCCCACTATCTTTTTCACATACGATCTGATCTGTAGAGTGAATTTTCTGAACATACTTTGCTAGAGTTTTAGGAGCAATTTTCCCTATGTCTACAATGTTGCTAAGGATTGTTTATTCTTCATCTTCCACTTTCAATAGTGATATTATGAATAGACTCATCAACCTTCACATTTTCACTTTCCACTATTCTATTCAACCTTTTATTATAACATTTGTAAGCTTTTCTTCTTAAAGAATAACCAAGAAAAATACCTTCAACTGATCTTGAATAAAACATCCAAATTTTCTTCATCTTTCTTGATGTATCATTTGCAGCTTCCAAATATTTTGAGATGTCTTATTGATGTTGGTACTCCTTTCTATAGCTCATATGGATTCTTCTATATCTTTCAATCTAAACTATATTCAGAATATACATAGTTGTCTATGTAGCTTCTCTCTAGTACAAATCCAGTAGATTTGCTTGATATAGGATAGTCCTTGCAATCTATTGTACAATTTGGTTCTTTCTTTTGACAACTCCATTTTTTTGTGGAGTTCTAGGAGCAGAAAACTACCTTTGGATCCTATTTCTCCACAAAATCTATCATACTTCTCAAATGTAAATTCTCCACCTCTATATGATCTCGGGACTTTGATTGTCCTTTCAGTTCATTTTCTACCATAGCTTTGAATGCTTTGAACTTCTCAAATGATTATAACTTCTTCTTCATTTTCTACCATATCTTTGAATGCTTGTAGCTTGTAGAATCAGGTTTCTTAATTCTTGACATATCCTAGACCAATCCTTTTGAACTAATCTTGATAATATCATCAAAATTCATGTGACCTAACCTTTTGTGCTAAAACTAGCTTTCATCCTTCTACACTATGAGACAACTCTTTCCATTCACCTCACTAAGATGATAGATATCATTGTCTGCCTTGCTACCTTTTGCAATCAGTTCACCAATACTTTATTCTCTAATTTCACAAACATTAGTAGTAAGAGATAGCTTGTATCCTTTATCACACATATGACTCACACTCAACAAAAATTATGCTTTAAATCTTCAACATAAAACACATCATGTGTTTTTTCTACAACCATCAAGAATTAAAGTACCCTTACTAGATATTTTAGCAATTGAATTGTTGCCAAGGGTAACATAACCACCTTCAAATTCTTTGAAACTCGTGAACTTGATTTTATCTCTAGTCATATAACTAGAGAAACCACTATCAATAATACATAGGTTCTCTGAAACATTACTTCTTCCTTTTTTTGATAATGAAGAACTCACAAAATTACATCTACAATTCCTCACAATATATCCAAAATTGTTGCACTTGAAACAAATAACATTAAAATTGTACAAAGCTGCAAATGCATTATTACTTACTGTGTCGCCAAAAAGTGTAGCCTTTGACACTTTTAACTCATTCAGACCTTTGCCTATGGATTTTGGACCTTTTTTCAGCCTCTTTTTACATCTTTCTAAGCCTTGTGTCGAAGTGTTGTAAGGTGTTGTAAAACATTTTCACACTCTCCTAAGTTTTTCATCATGTAATCAACCTTTTCTTATGCTATAATGACCCCTTAATACACATATAAGTCCTATCTTAGTGTGTTTTCATGAGAAAATCCTAACAAGCTGATGCAGGAGCATCCTTGGTTCTTGGCAATCTTTCATCAACCAAAAATATTTCCATTCAATTTTGTTCTTTTTAGTTCTTATTCTTGCTCGAGTTGGTAGATCTGGTGTTTCTTCTTGTTTTCTCACCAGATCTTGTGTACCTGGTATTTCATTGTGGACATGCTCAATTTCTTTAATCCAATTTTTTAGCTCATTTGGATCTTTTCCCAACAAGTTATCGCTTTCACATTAAGAGACAGTTTTTGGTTATGGCCCCAGAATAATTTCAAATCCTAATGGCTAGTTGGATCGATCACGGATCTCGCTCGTCGCTCACGGATCCCCATGGTGTGTTTAGAGTTGTTCTATGGGGTGTCTCTGACCTTGCAAATAGGTCCACACTTCATCATGCACATCTACTGTGAAAGTATTTCAGATTTGAGGCCGACTTGTTCTTGCACATGTTATGTTTCCTTAATTGGAGATTGTAACAATCTTTGGCCGACGCAGATGTTTCTTGGCCCGCGGATGTGATATATAACTTGTATTGGACCTTTAGAATGGCAAACAATGATGATGAAGTAGATGAGAAGATTGTGAAGTTTGATTTGTAGGATCTTTCACTCCTATGTATGAGCACTATAGTTTGAGCATGTTGTAAGCAGGCCTGTGAGCCGAATCTATATGCTTGGATGTGGCAGAATGTATGTAATCCAATTTTGAGATAATAAGAATGTTGGCATATGTGTTTTCCTCCAGTTTCTACATTATTATGTGTTGTTATTGCTGCATTGTTTTGGTTGCATGGTTGGACTGTCCTCTTTGAAAACCCTCCTGCCATGACTACATCATTTGGTATCAGAGCTGGTTGTGAAGCTAGTTGTGAATCTAGTTGTGAATCTGGTTATGAATCTAGTTGTGAATCCTAAGTGGGTTGTGAATCTTTGCGGTAGTCTTGGGGTGAACAGAGCATCAATTTGAGGCAGGTTGTGAGTGTGTTCAATAGATCACCGAGAGAGAGGCAATTGGAACCTTGCAGTCAGATCACCAAGCTGAGGCAGTTGCAATTGAGCAGAGGAAGAGATTTCATCGAGAAGGATGAACCCTAGAAGGATGGAGCAGATGATGGAGGACTTTAAAAATGAGATGAGGAATGAGATCCAAAATATCTTGGGTGGTTTCAGGAGGAACCTTGAATCGAAAGATGAGTATGAAGAGGTTGCAGAATACTTTAGGTTGAAGAGGTTGAAGAATAGATAGATGAGGGAGAGGAAAGACTATTCAGAGCAGTAGCACAAGCAAGAAAAAGTCATAAGGTGGAGGTTTCTAACTTCTCTGGTACATTGAATCCAAAAGACTTGATAGACTGGATAGGAGAGTTGGAAGACTATTTTGAGCTTGAGGATATTAGAGACCCCTTGAGGGTTAGATTGTCACAAACTAAGTTGAAAGGACATGATGTGTTATGGTGGAAAGAGTTGCAGAGAGGTAGAGTAGAAAATTGTGAAACAAAGATTACTCAGTGGAGGTTGATGGTTGCAAGGTTGAAAGCTAAGTTCATTCCGGGAGACTATGAGATGTAATTGTTCAAGAAGTTGTAGAACTTAAAGTAGAAGGATATGAGTGTGAAAGAATACATTGAAGAATTTTACAAGATGACAATCAGATCCGATCACAAAGAGATGATTAGTGAGAAAGTAGCTAGGTATGTAAATGGCCTTAGATTTAACATTTAGGATGAGATGAGTATGTTGAGGATTTACATAGTTGAGGATGCATTCCAATATGCTCTTAAGGTAGAGGATAAAGTGAAGAAAAGATAGCAGAGTAACCCTAGAAGGAAAGAGATGAGTAGCAGCAGAGAGAAGCAGACAAGTGAAGAAGAATCAAGACCCAAGTGGAATAGAGAATCAGACCAAAAGGTACAAAGGAAAGGAAATGGCAATAGGGAGTTCCTTGGAAAATGTTTCAAGTGTGGAGAGATTGGACATCAATATTTTAAGTGTCCTAAGGAATCAAGTAAAGGGACTAGTAAAAATAATTGTATGATGCAGGAAGAGTAGGTAGATGAGATAGAACCTGAGCAAGGAGAATCCTTGATGCTTAGGAAATTCTTGATGAGGCAAGGTAGGGAAGAGATTGGGACTTCATAGAGGAAGAGTCTTTTTCGGATTGTGTGCAAATATGGAGGTAAGTGTTGTAAGGTTATTGTGGATAGTGGAAGTACTGATAACTTGTTATCTGAGGAGATGGTAGGGAAACCTGGTTTGAAGAGGATTCCACATCCTTGTCCTTATAGGATAAGTTGGTTACAAGATGATCATGTTGTGGAGGTGAAATTGAAAGAGAAGTTCTGGGTGAACTTTAAAATTGGACCTTTCAGGGATGAAGTCTTGTGTGATATTTTATCTATGAGTGCATGTCATGTCCTATTGGATAGACCTTGGCAATTTCACAAAAGAGCTATGTATGATTACAAAAGAAATTTGATCTTTGTAGATAAGGATGGGCAGAAGTTTGCCTTGGCTTCTTTGAAAGATAAGAAGGAGGAAGAAAGGAATTTGAGCCTGGTGAAAAGGTACATTGCAGACGTAGAGGTTGTACTAAAAGATGGCATGGATACAAAGAAGGACCTTGTGTTTAAGTCAGGAAGCAAGATGGTACCGGGGGAATGTAAGAGTGAAGTTGTGCAACAGAAGACTGAGGTTGCTAGAAAGATGGAGTCTTCCAGAAGAAATAGATCAGGGAAGCTGAAGAAAGTGGTTGGTGGTAAATGTCCCTTACTACTGAACGCAAATGTGAAGAAAAAGGAAGAAGGTGAAGGGAAGAAGAATTTGATGAATCTGACAGAAGAAAGAAAAGAGGGAAGGAAGAAGAAAGGCATAGACAAAGAAGACATTTGGATCAGAAATGAACATGGGATCTATATCCCGAATCCTATCGGATGTTCATGAGCTCCTCTCATGGAACATATTTTCTCACCTGGGGTGTTTGATGCAGGATCATCCTTAGTTCTTGGCAATCTTCCATCAACCAAAAATATTTCCATTCAATTTTATTCTTTTTAGTTCTTATTCTTGTTCAAGTTGGTAGATCTAGTGTTTCTTCATGTTTTCTCACCAGATCTCGTGTACCTGTTATTTCATTGTGGATGTTCTCAATTTATTAATTCTAATTTTTTAGCTCATTTGGATCCTTTTCTAGCAAGTTATCGCTTTTAGATTAACAAACAGTTTTTGGTTCTGGCCCCAGAATACTTTCAAATCCTGATGGCTAGTTGGATCGATCACAGATCTCACCCGTCACCCATAGATCCCCATGATGTGTTTAGATTTTTTCTATGGGGTGTCTCTGACCTTGAAAATAGGTCCACACTTCATCATTTACATCTACCATGGAAGTATTTCAGATTTGAGGCAGACTTGTTCTTGCACATGTTACGTTTACTTAATTGGAGATTGTAATAATCTTTGGCTGACGCAAATGTTTCTTGGCCCGTGGATGTGATATATAACTCATATTGGACCTTTAGAATGGCATACAATGATGAGGAAGTAGATAAGAAGATTGTGAAGTTTGATCTGTGGGATCTTTCACTCGCATTTATGAGCACTATAGTTTGAGCATGTTGTAAGCAGGCATATGAGTCGAATATATATGCCCAAATGTGGTAGAATGTATGTAATCTAATTTTGAGATAATAAGAATGTTGGCATGTGTGTCTTCCTCCAATTTCTACATTATTATGTGTTGTTATCGCTATGTTATTTTGGTCGCATGGTTGGACTGTCTTCCTTGAAAACCCTCTCATCATGACTGCATCACAACCATCAATAACCACATGTGATAATTCCTGACATTCAATGAAAAATTCCCAGGTGGACTAGGTCGCCACCTTGGGCGACCTAGTTGCATGTGGCATAAAAATTGAAATAAACTTAATTTTCTTTCGATATTTTTTCTCTAAAACCCTAAGGTCGGCCTGTATGGTGTTATTTCGGGAAAAGTAGGGCATAACTTGTATAAATAAGGGTTATTCCCCTCATTTTTCCTCTTCTAAGATTCATTTTTCCTCTCTCAATCTCTCATCTCTCCTTCTCAAGCAAGCTAGGGTTTTGAGTATTCCAAGTCATCAAGACATCTCTCAAGAGGCATCCAAGGGTTGAATCCTCCATTGCTACAACTCAAGATCAATCATCAAGGCAAGGTAAACTCCATCTCTCCTTTGTTTCATGCTTCTTTACATTTACATCTTCATTTGGTTTGATTACTCAAAAGGGGTTTTACCAAGGCAAACCCCTATGTCGTAACAATCAACAAGTTTTCCCTCTTTGTGTGATTTGCAAGTCTTGTATGTAGATTTGGAAAAGAATCAAGGTGGAAGAGTCTTCACCATCTTTTCCAAGTTCTTCAAGGTTGGAAAAACCCTAGTTGAAGCTTGGAAGACACCTATAAATCAGATTCTACATTTTCAGGACCAAACACCTAGAGGAGTAGAAAATACAAACCAAGGGCTTCAGATTCCATCTTCTGATCTAGAGAAATTCAAAAGAGTAATAGGTCACCATAGTTGGTGACCTAGTCCCACTGAAGCTATTCTTTGGGGATTGTGGTAGATCTAGATACCCTTTTAGCTGAAACAAGCTTCAAACCAGTTTTCTCAAACCTGGGACTAGGTCGCCCAACTTGGCACAAGTGTCCCTTTCAGATTTTGTATCAAATTCAACAACATTTCCAGCCTCTACAAGTTTCCCGATGTACACCCCTTTCATCCCCAACCTTATATTTTAGTTTCTAATGTGTATTTCTTAGGTTATCTTGTACATACTTGCATATCTCAATGTGTATTCAATTATAGTTGCATTCTTTAGTGTTTATATTAGCATTTAGTTCCTTTATTCATTTCCAACATTTAGACACATTCAATCACATACATTCACACCCCCATTAACACACATCACATAATCTTTGAATGTAACTCATGCATTTTGGCCCATCTTTCTCCTTTTAGGTGAAAAACCCTAGAAGTGTTAGAAAGCATTATATGCCAAAATCTTCATTACATTTTGGTGAACCCGACCTTCCCACACCTTATTTTTCTGATTTGGACCTCTTCCTCATGTTAGGATTAGCTTGCATTTCATTTCTGCATTAGTGTA
>CM021101.1:837835470-838014115 GCA_007115665.2 Sequoiadendron giganteum | reverse complement strand
ATTAATTGGTTGTAGTTGTGATATTAATACACTAATAGCCACTAATGATATTAAGATCCCTTGTGACCTTATAGCCAAACTTTGGGAGATGTATGGAGACTCGAATGAATCTCCATTCCCAAAGGATCATGTTGTGGATTGTCTTATTCCACTTGTAGAGTTTCAACCTATTGATGATAAAATAGCTGAAACACTTGCTAATTGGGAAAGTTATGGTAGTCTTGATGACACAAAACCTTCTCCTTCTCCTCCTAAAAAGACATCTATTGAGACTTTAGTTTCTATGGCTCCTAATCTAAATTTAGAGGGTTCATCTTCTTCATCTATGAGTCAACTCTTGAGTTGAAGACTTGTAATCCAACACTGGTAGAATCATCTACTATTGTACCTGACGATGCTTGTGATTCCATAGTTTTGGTTCCTTGTGATTCAATGCAGCAAGAAATACATCATCTTCCAACTACATTCATGTGGGATGCATACTTAACAAACATTGGTGGGTTGTTTGTTGAGTCTCATATTTTAGATTTGGGAGACATCATCGATTGCATTCATCTTCTCTTTGATGAAGATGCTCCTTCTTCAGTTGTTGCAAGGGAACACTTTGACACTCTTGTTCATTCTCTACATGATCATTCTTTGTAATTTGATATGAGTGTGGATACTTTTGGACAACATTTGGAGGAGGCTTCTTCAAAGGATATTTCCTTGTCTTTGGATTGTGTTCTACAATAATCTCTACTAGATTTTGGATTGTCCTCTTCAGAAGTGTGGCCTAGAATGCCTATTTGGAGTGTGACACCTTTTGGCATTGACATGGATACACTTGAGCATTCTTCATAGACATCATGCAGTATCCATCTTCTTGACATCTTGTATACCATCTTGGTTTTGTTTCTTCCTAAGGGGAGGAATGTTGTTTGATGCTTTTGGATCAACTTTAGCATTCAATGTCAAGCATCTACCATCATTGAAGGAGACTCCACGTTGATGGGGGACTTCCTTGTCTCTCTTCTTCTTCTATCTTATGGGGGGTTCATTTTCCTCACATGGGGTTTTGGCCTTCTCATGCATCATTGAGAACATTTTGTAAATTGTATTTCATATCTCTTTTGGAGAGGAGTTTTGTCACACTAGGTTTTCTCCTTTTCTCCATTTGTGAGAGATTTATTTGCATTGCATTTGTACATGGGTACCTAACATGGCCTCATAGTTGAGATCCATCATTGCATCCTTGCATCATTTGCATAATAATTACACTCCCTAAGTTGCACTTATGGGGGGGTGTTGGTGTAATTAATTATTTAATTACACTTACATAAGTTTACTTAGGCATTTAATTATATTACTAGGTATCATTTACTAGGTGATAGGTTTACATGTTTGCTTAGGATATAAGATTCCTTCTATAAGGATGAGTTGTCTTTTCTAAAAGTCTTATCTTATCTAGCATCATTTTCTAGGTAGTTAGTTAGTTGTCACATGTCATACGATTATGACACATGTCAACATCATATTACCTACTACATCTCAACCTTTCCTATATAAGAAAGGATTCATATGTATAATTAATTCATATAAAATCTCAATTGAATGTTGTGTAATTCCAATATATCATTGCAATCTTGAGTATTTCATATTGACCACATCTTGCATCCATTGTTGCAATTTTATTTTCTTGATTTTTCCTCTTGTGGAAAGTTGTTGTTGGTTTTTGCAAATGATCCTGGAGGCTTGAGTCCTTGAGTGACTCAAACATTTTCTATGAGCTATATCTCAACTCCTACATTAGTTGCTAAAAAATGATGAAAAATGAAGTTACATGAGACGTCAATCTTTATATAGTATTTTTAATTTTTTTTCCTTCAATTTTTTGTGTATATTTATAACTTGAAACTTTAGTGCATGGATTTTTTCTTCAATTTTGATATATATATAAATTTCCAATTACTCTCCCCACCATCCTCATGGTACCGGAGGGAATTTCATGCTAGCATCACCAGTCACGTGCAAAAGGTTTACCAGACACACTGCAATTTATAGAGGGTAGCTACCCAATTCTAATTCTTGCAGTTTAAAAAAAAAAGTGCACTTATTAAAACATAGTTATTTCCATTCAACATCAACTTTCATATTATCTATTTATCTAAAATGGAAAAAAAATATACCATCTTGATATAGATTCTTTTATCTAGTGCATCATAATTTTTTAATTTTTCAATAAGTTTTACTATTTTTCCTTGACATGGTAATCAACTTAATATTTTGTGTTGATAACCTACTTTTAGTAAAAATAAAAGGAAAAATATAAATAATAATTCAATTATTAAAATATATATATTTGAAAACTAAACTTATAGATCTACAAAATGGTTTTTTTATATTTTGAAAAAAAATGTTATTTACATGAGTATAAATTGTTGAAACATCATTTTTTTCAAATAAAACTATCTTTTTGGTAAATTGGCCTCAAAGTGGTGCTACATATGCATTTATCCAACAATTTTAGTTGGAAAAGTTGTGGACATATCTAACTTAGTTAGAATGAATCTTACAAGATCATATGTTTGACCAAAATTCATTTTTAGTTAGAACTACTTAAATTCACTTGTGCTGATAAGTTGGTTGAAAGTGACACTTTGTACTTTTACCCCATGATATATTCCTATCATATCTTGAAATTAACTAGGCATTTCTCACTCACCAATACCTTATACATGTCTTCTTCTATTACTTTTTGATATTGGATACACTCAAATACTCCATGTCCTTCTACCCCACATCTAAAATAATTTCCTAGGCTGATGCAAGAAGTTGGGTCCACAAAAAGCTCAAAAAGTGGAAGTGTTTTTGTTGTTTTTCAGAATTTATCACACTTGGACTGAAAATTTGAGGCACTTACACAATAAATTTTAAAAAAATTCAGAATATGAAATTTAGTATTTTGAATCTAGTTTCTAAATATGAAAATTATTCAAATACCCAAATTGTAGAAATTAAATTTTGATAGGGATCTATAAAAACCACTTTTTAAAAGTCCCTATTTTTTACCATACCATGCACGTGTACAGACACCACTTTTTGACTCAAATAGAAGTATTTTTCTAATTCATTTTGGGAAAGAGAGCTAACAACATGAAGATTAATGAGGAAATTTTTTTGTAATTTTTTGTTGAATATTTTTTTTTATTTAGTTTTTGTTGGCCTTAATTGTTGTTTTTAAAAATCAACGTGTGACAGCATAATTTGACCTAAACTAAACATTTTTTGAGACTTTTTTTTTTCATTGTGTAGATAATTGTCTGAAGATTGATGCCATATAATTTTTTTTACAAGAAACTTAACCAAAAAAAAGTTATTAAAAAACAAAAAAGGCCTGATATTTCACGTTTAAGGACTAGTTTTCTAATAAATTAATTAAAAAATAGAAAAAATAATCCAATCTTAATAAAAATATATATATTTGGAAACTAGACATCTTGTTCTGTAATGGGTTTTAATTTTATAGATTGATTCAGTAAAAAAGTCTATCAGCCATATTGGCAAAGTTGGACATTCTTCTTCAATCTGCCTTAGTTTTTTAGTTGCAAGTCAAAGGCTAAGGCTCACATTGCCAAGCCTTTCCCCAGCCTAAAACCAAGGCTGTATGTGGGTTGGGAATCCAATTTTTAAATAACACGTACACATTATTTAAATGAAACGCATACGCGTTATGTTTTACCTGTTGGGTAAAGGTAACGTGTACGCATTATGAAATGCATACGCGTTCTATTTTCAGAATGCGTATGTGTTTCATAATATGTACACATTTCTAATATGACCGTTTTTTCCTGATTTGAAAATTTTTGATATAACACATTTTTCCTGCAACATTCTTTTTCTACAATACGGTCCGAAAGTGCCATTTTCTACATTTTTTATTGCAAATTTGTCTTGTGCAGGGCATATTCTATTGCAAATTGGTTGAAGAGACAAGTGCAAATTGAATTTTCTGAAGTGGAATCAAGTACAAGAATAATTTACAAGAAGATTTTTTAAAAAAGAGCTTTTGGATGTATTCATGATGTTTTTGTACTTCAAAGTTTATAGAAGAAAGAATCTTCATAGTACATAGTTTTATTTGAATATTTGAAGGAAATCAAAATTTGAAAATTGGTTACAAGTAAATCATTTGTTTTGTCATCAAAGAGTGTTTGGTAACCATGGGATCAAAGCAAAGACAAAGAAAAAAGTGTAGAAAGTCAATGACACCTGAAGAAATTCAAGCAGATAAAGATATGGAGGCAAAAGGACAAAGGGATAGAAGAGAAATGATTTGTCAAATGAAAAATTTGGAAGCATCTAGTTCCATGAATATTGAAGAGGAAGCCATGAATGATGAAATGAATGTAGATGATACAAATGTGGAGATGGTGAATATGGAATAAAATGCAATTATGGAGTCAAAATCAAGTATGCGTTTAACTTCAACTTTGAATGATATGGAAATAGTACCTATGCAAACAACTTCGAGTATGTCTTCAAATCCACCTCCCAATGATATGGAAAATTCACCTATTCAAACAAACTCTGCAGGTATTTTCTCCAACCCAAGTCTTGATAATATTAATTTTGCTTGTTTAGATGAAGTTGGATACACCATTGATGATATCAATAATTCTAAGGTTGAAACAATGCAAAAACAAAAAAATGATGAAAATATATCTTATGAGAATGCAAATTATAATCAAATCCCTCATATTGTTGAAAATGAGAATGAAATCCCTTTTACATTTGAAAATGAAAATGGAACCCCTTGTGTGAATGAAAATAAAACCCCTTGTATGGATGAAGGTGAAAATGTTTGTTTTACAATTGAAAAAGATGTGCTAGATAACCTTCGTGGTAAAATTTCTTGGAGACAAATTAGAACTTTTGGAAATAATATATATATATATATATATATATATATATATATATATATATATATATATATATATATATATATATATATATATATAATATAGAAAGAAATTAGGATTCCAATGTCAACTCATGGTGCAATTGATGAGAATGTGGAAAATGATAAAAGTGATGAAAAAATTAGGTATTTTTGTAAAACCAAAAAAGAAAGATGATTCAATAGAACAAGTCATATCTAGTGTTGCTAATGCTATTGATTTTATAGGTAACAAAAGTCAATCTAGAGATAAAAATGCGGCTCGTGTAATAACAACTGCTTTAGTTGATAAAGAAACTTCAAATAAAAGAATGTTAAGTAAGATTAGTAAATGTATAAAAGTAAATCCTAAAAATTTTGATAAGAGATGCTAAAAGAAGAGAAAGTATTGAAAAGGATCCAATTAATCAATGTTGGAGTTTTAGTGGTAGACTCCCAAGATCAGACATGAAATTAACTAATGAAATTAAATCTTTAATCGATAAATTTTGGCATGATAATACAAGAGTATCACCTAACATTAGAGATGTCTTAAAATTAAGGGTGGGTTCCAAAATTCGTGTACCTCATCCAAAGCATCTCTTGATATGACTCAAACTGAATTATATAAAAAAAAAATAGATGCTTCAATCTTCCCATTGAATATTAACATAATTCAAAGATCATTTGAAAAGTGTAAACCTTGGTATGTTAGAATTAATAAGCAACAAATCTCTTGTTGTTGTAAGACTCATGTACAATTTTGTTATTATTATGACAGTTTTTTATATATACAATGCACTTTGCATGTTAACCAAATTCTGCAAGACATTTGTGGTATTAATATGCCACTTGAAAGAATCAAAGATTTTATAGCAGGTTTGTTTTGTGAACCCTCTAATGGAAACTTATTTTATTTAAAAGCATGTATTTCTGGAGAATGTGATAGATGTGCTAACTTTTCATTATTAGGAGAATGTATGCATGAAAGTAGTTTAGATGAATTTGGACAACAATTAGTGGATGTAAAAAAAATTAAAAATGTGGAGTACTCTTTAAAAGATGGAAAAATTGGAAAACGTTGTGAGCTAATTATGAAAAAATTTAGTGTGCATGCATTTATTAAAGAATTTAAAGATAAGATTGTACCTAAATATGTTCAACACTCTTAGTATGCTCATTGGCTTGATAATCAGTTTCGTTTATGTAAAAACACATTCCCAATTGGAACTATATTATCAGTTGTTGATTTTGCTAAAAATTATACTCTTGCTCCACAAGAAGAAATTCAATTGCAGTATTATAATTCAGTGCAAGTAGCTATTTTTGTTCATATTGTTTATAGACATGCAGATGATAGTAAAGAAGATAATAGAAATTTTTTGAGAGAGTACCATTTTTATGTAAGTGATAATCGATTACATTCATCTGAGTTTGTTCAATATTGTTTTGATATATTTTACAAAAATTTAAAAGAAAGAGGAATTCAAATGCTAGAACATCTCATATGGTCAGATAATTGCACAGGTCAATTCAAAAATGCTAGGATGTTTTATTGGTTATGTAGAGTTCATAAGGAAAATAATATCCAACACATATGGAGTTTTTTTGAAGCCGGTCATGGTAAGGGAGAACACAATGGAGCAGGTGCATGTGTGAAATGATCTCTTGCTAGAGAGCAACTAAAATTTGAGGATGCTACGAAATTTAGAGATGCGCGTGCAATTATAGATTGGTGAAATACCAAATTATCTACAAGAACAAGTGAGCTCAATAATTCACCACTTCTTTTGGTTAGTTGAAGAAAATGATATTTGTTCTCGACAAGATTGTGAAACAATTAATGGATCTGCAAAATGGAATTTGTTTAAGAGTTCGAATGCAAACACATGGACAATATGGACAAGGGAGTTCGCATGCTTTTTTCAATTTTGTATTGCAGGTGATTGGGAGGCTTGTGAAAATACGAAATGGATCGAACAATGGCAACAAAGAGCCTTAACACCTACATCGACACATGTTCAACATGGAACAACAATTGAAGATAATCAAGCATTCGTATCAAATGATTATGATCGTGTTTTTGATCTTGTACAAGAAGGTACATTATTTATTGAGTTGAATCTTATATGTATGCATGTTTATATGTGAATTAAATATAAGTCACTCTTTATTGAATTTTTTATCTATTTTTGTAGGACATGTGTATGTTGTTGTTTCACCTGAGGGGAATGAAGAGGAGACAGAGTACTGGTTGGCTAGATGTGTTGAGAGAAAACATAAGATGGTACATCCGAGAGTGGATGATGATAACTTTGAGCATCCAACTAGTTTAGTGGTTGTTGTTGGCACCTGGCTTCGAAAATATTTGATAAGAAAGAATGGCTTGCCTACATTTGAAGATTATGAAAGACACAAGAAGATTATACATTATTCACATTTGATTTTGGCAACCAATATAAAACTAGTTAGATATCAAGGGAGGCCTACTAATAAATTTTTATGGACACTTTCAATGGATGATCATGAGACAATCATAGATGCATTACAAAAAAGAGAGGATGTAGATGGTACAACGGAGTAAATAAATATTGGTTAGTATATCTAGTTGTACATATATATTTAATTGATATATATTTGTCTTTAAAGTCATTTCCTAATTAAAGTTTTATATCATTTTTTTTTCAGGTCTCCCTTGAAACTAGATGCTTTACAAAAAAGAGAGGAGATGCACACTTATTACAATGGAATTCGAATCTTGAGACAAGTAACTATATATAGTTGTAGATACATTTAGTTGAGAGTATAAATATAAAACTAAATTTAATTCATTGTCATTTTATAATAATTTTATAATTGATTTCATATCCCCTTAATCCATTCTCTTAAAACCCCTTAAGCCATCCTCTTATGTACCATTAATCCATCCTCTTGCATCCCCTTTAAGTCTCTCTATTAATTCCCCTTAAGTCATTCTATTAGGACCCCTTAATCCATATCCTTGTATATCTACCCTTAATCCATCCTCTTGCATCCCCTTAAGTCTCTTTATTAATTCCCCTTAAGACATTCTATTAGGGCCCCTTAATCCATATCCTCGTATATCTACCCTTAATCCATCCTTTTGCATCCCCTATGGTTTAGGGTTTAGGGTTTGTAGGGTTCACGAGATGGGTTTAAAGGGTTTAGGGTTCATCTCCTATTCTTTAGGTCATGTGGTTTAAGGTTTAGGGTTCTAGGGTTTGTAGGGTTTGTAGGGTTCATTCTATCAACTCCCCTTAAGTCAAATCATTCTATGACCCTTAGGGTTCTAGGGTTTCTAGGGTTTCTAGGGTTTTAAGGGTTCTAGGGTTCCACCCTCTTACATCCCTTCAAGTCATTCTATCAAATCCCCTTAATCCACCTCTTGCATCCCTTGAATTCATTCTATCAACTCCCCTTAATGAACCCTCTTGAATCCCCTTAAGCCATCGTCTTATGATCACGCACCTAAGATTTAGGTTAATCTCTTGAATCCCCTTAATCTATATGGGTTTTAAGGGTTTAGGGTTCATCTCCTAGGATTTAGGTCCTATGGTTTAGGGTTTAGGGTTTATAGGGTTCATGAGATGCTTAGAATAATAAATCTATATGGGTTTTAAGGGTTTAGGATTCATGTCCTGTGATTTAGGTCACATGGTTTAGGGTTTAGGGTTTCTAGGGTTCATTAGATGCTTAGAATAACAAATCTATATGGGTTTTAAGCATTTAGGGTTCATCTCCTAGGATTTAGGTCACATGGTTTAGGGTTTAGGGTTTCTAGGGTTCATGAGATGCTTAGAATAACAAATCTATATGGGTTTTAAGGGTTTAGGGTTCATCTCCTAGGATTTAGGTCACATGGTTTAGGTTTTAGGGTTTCTAGGGTTCATGAGATGCTTAGAATAACAAATCTATATGGGTTTTAAGGGTTTAGGGTTCATCTCCTATGATTTAGGTCACATGGTTTAGGGTTTAGGGTTTCTAGGGTTCATGAGAGGCTTAGAATAACAAATCTATATGGGTTTTAAGGGTTTAGGGTTCATCTCCTAGGATTTAGGTCACATGGTTTAGGGTTTAGGGTTTCTAGGGTTCGTGAGATGCTTAGAATAACAAATCTATATGGGTTTTAAGGGTTTAGGGTTCATCTCCTAGGATTTAGGTCACATGGTTTAGGGTTTAGGGTTTCTAGGGTTCATGAGATGCTTAGAATAACAAATCTATATGGGTTTTAAGTGTTTGGGGTTCATCTCCTAGGATTTAGGTCACATGGTTTAGGGTTTAGGGTTTCTAGGGTTCATGAGATGCTTAAAATAACAAATCTATATGGGTTTTAATGGTTTATGATTCATCTCTTGTGATTTAGGTCACATGGTTTAGGGTTTAGGGTTTCTATGGTTCATGATATTCTTAGAATAACAAATCTATATGGTTTTTAAAGGTTTAGGGTTCATCTCCTAGGATTTAGGTCACATGGTTTAGGGTTTAGGGTTTCTAGGGTTCATGAGATGCTTAGAATAACAAATCTATATGGGTTTTAACGGTTTATGGTTCATCTCCTAGGATTTAGGTCACATGGTTTAGGGTTTAGGGTTTCTAGGGTTCATGAGATGCTTAAAATAACAAATCTATATGGGTTTTAAGGGTTTAGGGTTCATCTCCTAGGATTTAGGTCACATGGTTTAGGGTTTAGGGTTTAGGGTTTCTAGGGTTTATGAGATGCTTATAATAACAAATCTATATGGGTTTTAAGGTTTTAGGGTTCATCTCCTAGTCTTTAGGTCATATGGTTTAACGTTTAGGGTTCTAGGGTTTGTAGGGTTTCTATGGTTCATTCTATCAACTCCCCTTAAGTCAAATCATTCTATGACCCTTAGGGTTCTAGGGTTTCTAGGGTTCCACCCTCTTACATCCCTTCAAATCATTCTATCAACTCCCCTTAATCTAACCGCTTGCATCCCCTTAAGCCATCCTCTTAAAGGACCCTTAAGTCAAATCCTCTTACATACCCTTAATCAACAATCTTGCATCCCTTAAGTCACTCGCATAATTCCCCTTAATCCATCCTCTTAGGACTCATTAAGCCATATCCTAGTCTTTATGGCATGCATCCCCTTAATCCACCCTCTTACACCCTTTAAGTCATTCTATCAACTCCCCTTAATCCACCCTCTTGCATCCCCTTAAGGCATCCTCTTAAAGGACCCTTACGTCATATCCTCTTACATACCCTTAATCCACAATCTTGCATCCCTTAAGTCACTTGCATAATTCCCCTTAAGCCATCCTCTTAGGACCCATTAAGCCATATCCTAGGGTTCATGACATGCATCCCCTTAATCCACCCTCTTACACCCTTTAAACTCATTCTATCAACTCCCCTTAATCCACCCTCTTGCATCCCTTGAAGTCATTCTATCAACTCCCCTTAATCCAACCTCTTGCATCCCCTTAAGCCATCCTCTTAACTCCCCTTAAGTCATTCTCTTAGGACCCCCCTTAAGCTATATCCTCTCAGGTTCCCTTAATCCATCCTATGGAAAACATCATTTGAATTTGTATGGAATTTATAAGATCCAATTTTGTAACTTTTACTATATATTTCTTTTCTCGCATGAATTATTTACTTAAATGACTCATAAAAATTATAGTTACTTTACTTACATTAATTATTTTTGTAGGTTCTCATCAAGTCGATCTACCATGCGATTGTCACTGAAAAAATTATTTTATCAAGAGACTATGTAAATATCAATTTTTGGTCTTCACCTAAAAGTTGATAAGCTAAATAATTGTATATACATGTGCACATATATGTTTCATCATGATGTATAGTTGTATTAAACATCAATATACATTATATTTGTTTGTTCCATGTATGAACTTCAATGAACTTATTAGTAACTTTTTAAATATCTCATTCCGATTTTATAGATTATACATTTCATGTCTTGTATTTAGCATATTTTATATAATTGTTCAATTGTATAGATTATACATTTTATACATACAAGGAGATAGATTTTTGTTTATTGATTCAAATATTTGCTAGAATTGGAAAATAGTTAAAATTACCTGCCCTTAATTTATTATTAATATAATTTAAACTATTTAAGGAATGTTTTAATTTGTCACCTAACCATGTGATAAATTATATATAAGAAATTTGATTGTAGAGATAAGAATTTATATAGTACATGTATTACTTGAAAATTAGATAAATTATCTAGATCTACATACATGAGTGCATATAATCATCAAAATGAACATAACATGATCATAATTGACTGCATATATAATCATCACATTAAAGTCAACTGATATAAATAAACACAAATATGTATATTTCAAGTCCAACACATATTTAAATAAAACTAGAGATCTATAGTCTATTTAAAATTTAAAACCATCTAACTATCATGCCGATAGTCAAATCAAGTCTCCTCTTTGTTCCATGTTGATTAGATGTACCCGCATCATGATGTAAAAGAGTACAAGAAACTTGAAATTAGATTTAAAGTTATTTAGAAATTTTGATATAATTAAACATATTTAAACTTGAAAATATAAACTTTTAGATAAAAAATATATAAATTTAATTAAATATCTAGTAATTACAATAAAAATAATTTTTAGTGTGCATAAATTACCATATGATCATGTGAATCTACTGGCACATTTTGTTCAACGGGTAGCATAACTGTCACTTGAGAAGATCCAAATGCCCGATCTACTATATTCTACATATTCATATAGAGCGATCAATATGTTAAAACCTCGAATATATATATATTTAAAAGATCCATAAAAATTGTTTAGGAGATTTATTAAAGTTTACAACCTCGAATGATATGACCTCATGATCACACACCTGAGATTTCCCATGCATAAATGTTGACGATGTCTCAGGTGCACCTGCGATGGGTATCTCATGAAATCCCTGCATATAGATGTACAATAGTTTGTATAGATCATTCAATCATGTGTATGTAAATGTAAAAATTAAATTAGATCTATGATGTGTATTTAATTCAAACTTAACAAACTTTTGAAAGCACGCACCTGAGCTAATGATGGCTCACGAGCACTCACCACAACTTGTAGTTGGTCAACACTAGGTATCGTATGACCTCCCTACATCTAGATATAATATATCAGTTCACACATCATGTGTACACATTCAAAATAAATTAGATATATCCACACAAACTAAATTTAATATGTATTGGTTTAAGTACCTGACCAAAAGGTGAGCCTAGATCTACAACACTCGACATATAGACATGATCATTTTGAGTTTCAGGCATTGTTTGATCATGCATCTACACTGAACACTTATTGAATTAATATTGTATTATATATAATTTGATGTTATTATTTACATGAATTTTTCACATTTCAAAAAAAAAAATTAAGTTCAAAAGATGAACATACCTATGTAGGATGATGCTTAGAATATAGTAAATCCATATATGACTTTGTCTCAGACGCATGTGGGTCACCTAAAGTGGATGCCTGAGTATTCCTATTTCCCAAGCCTCCATGCTCTCTATTGACCATTTTAGTCACCGCGTGTGTAGTCTGATGAGTGAGATGTCCTAAAAGTGAACTCAATGCTCCTAATGTCAATAACATGGTCTACTGCTAAAATGTAGCGAGAACACCAGGAGAAGGAGGAGGAACAATAGGAGCAATCAAAGCACGTCGTTGAGGATCAACACGTGCTCCTAATCTATGTTGGGGCATGCCATGCCCAACTTCCTAAAATGACCTCATATCAAAATAGTTGGGTTTTAAACCCAACTCAAACTGAGCCCATAACTTTCTCAAAAAGTATAGGGGCACCTCAGAATTGCCATGTGGTGGACTATCAAACACCATCCACCATCTATCCCAAAAATGTGTAGCTATCTGGGGGTGCCTACACCATAAAATTGAAATTCATTTTTTGGTGGGTGGAATTGGTTGGTTAGTTTGGGGGTTAAAAAAATACTGGCACATGGCTTGTTTCGTAATTTTAAGGTCATTAATTTCTTTATAGACAATCCATCTGCATAGAATTTTCTCCTCTTCTCTCCATTGATGGAACCTATCTAGGTCTGCATCAATAGATCAAACATAATTGACAATAGTTTGCATTGTAGATGCAAACCATGTGAGATGGGGGGTGATTCTAGGCTCATTTTTTATTAGATCTATATTTCCTTTAATCATCATAAGATTTTCCCTAATCCTCTCTCTCAACTAATCTTGATCTACTACGAGGGGTGGGGGGTTAGGAGGTGGACAGTTTGGAGGTGTGGGGTTTTCTTGTGGTGGTGGGTTTGGATCTATGGGATCTACAAGAATTTGTGGTTCAGGCATAAAATCCTCTATGTTAAATATGGGATCCATGTGAATGTAACCAAATGGAAACTGCATGGTAAACAATTAAAAAATATATATCAACAAACTAATTAAATAATTCACACAATTTGAAAGTTATTTAAAAATCACATTGAACATGCACAAATTCAAAATATAATTCATTTGAAGACCATTTGATTTATAACATTAAAAAATCCATAGCATGTACACATTAAATTGAATCAATAAACTTATTTTTAGCTAGATATTACTTGATAATTAAACTATAGCTAAATTTGATGATACATGCATTAATTGATTTATTTAAAATAAATAAAACCACATTGATTAAGGTAACTTGACTTAAGATTTATTTAAATAAATCGCCATCAACATTTAAACTAGGAGTTGGATAAAATGTATCACTTGAATTGAGAGCTCACATTTAAGGCTATGATATCAACAATGAGGCTTCTTTGAATCATTATTGGAAAAATTAAATAAGAAGATTAGAAATAGACACTGTGAACATGAGGTGAGGAACCATTTAATTTCTATAGGTACAAAGGACTAAAGAATGAAAAATAAGACACATGTCTAGATATATAACTTTGATTTCTCAAATTGGGTGTTAATAAGAGGTTAGGGGTTGTTTAGAGTGTCTTCTATTACATATATAAAGGTGGAAAAAGAGAACCTGAAAGGTCCCCAAGATGATTAGGTTATGAACAACTTAAGAATGAGTGTGAAAATGGGTAAATGATGAAAACCATGTAGTTTAATTCAAGTAAAAATTATACTAAATTCTATTTATATTAAAGGATTAAATTTTTAGACAAGGGTGCTCAATGGAGCTCATAAATATCAAGCCTATCATTAATTAACTAATTCATCAATAAGTAATTTATTCTTCTAATTTTTTATGGGTCTCTAGAGCTTTATCTTTTGGGGCGAGGGGATGTTTACTCATAGGTGTGGTTGTTTCCCAACAAGAGTATATCTATAGAACTAAGGTATATCGATTATGGATTTACATGTGTATAAATATCAAGCATTGCATAGAATTTAATTAAATGCGAGGACATAAATTGATTTATCTAAATTTTCAAATTTTATGATAAGAGACACAAGTTCTCTATAGTGGGACAAATTAGTTAAGAAGAAATTATAAGTTTAACACTAACATTAATTTATAATCTCATTCATTGTTTTCAAAGAATAAAAAATTAATAAAAGACATTCAAAGGGACACATTGATATATGCTTTAACTCGGTAATTGCAATACATACAAAATAAACAAAGATGAGATCTTGAGCTCTATTGACATATTGAAAATGGCTTCTTTAAGTACACAAAGACTTCACTAAATTTAAATTTAGTTGTACAATGAAATCATATTTATACATATGAAAATATGGAATGTTATAGGGTTTATAATAGTATTTTATTATATATTAGAATTTTTTAAGTATTTTTGTAATTAATAGCTCCAAGAAACTTTGGTCCATGAGATCGAATATAACATATAAAGTTTAAACAATATACATAAACCCAACTTGATTATTAAAATAAATAGCACAATTTCTAATTGCAACCCTTGAATTCTAACTCTAAACCTTACCCTAACACTCACACTAATTCTAACTTGAACCATAGACCCTAATTATAACTTGAACCCTAATTTATTCTAATTTGAACTCTAACCCTAAACCCTAATTGTAATTAAATCCTATCATAACCTTAGTTGAATACTAACCCTAAATGCATATAAACCTTAATCATAACCCTAATTAAATATTGATTGAATGTTTAACTCTCACCACAATTACAACCATAACCCTAATCCTAATTTAATTTTGACCCCAACCCTAACCCTACACCAATTGAACCCTAATTCTAACTCCAACCCTAACCTTGATCTTAAATTTTAATTCATAATCGTAATCCTAACCCTAACCCTAATAGAAATATAACCCTAACTCTAAACCTATTTGAATACAAACCCTAACCTCAACCCTTACCTGAATATTTATCTTAGAACCCTAACCCTAATGAATTTTAACCCTAATTGAACTCCAACTTTAATTGAACCCTAACCAGTTAATTGAATTCTAATATTAAACAATTAAACATAATCATAACCCTAATTGTAATTGAACTCTAACTATAATATATATTAAAGTTTAACCCAAACCCTAATTGTACCCTAGCTTTAACCTAACTTTAACCCACAAATAGGGTTTTAGTTTATGTTTTAGGGTTTAGGTCCAAGGATTAACGGGGGGTAAATTAGTTTTTAAGGACCAATGTTATTTAGAACCTAGGGTTTAGGCTTTTGAAATTTCTAAATTAAATGTGTCAAATTTAGGTTTATTTTTTATGATTTTCGATTTAGAATTTTATGTTGTTTGTTTCGTTGATGTTTTCAGTTAATTAAATGCAGTTTAAAAACTATAAAATATTAAACTAAAACAAACTAAACAAAAAAAAAAACTAAATAGCAATTATAAAACAAAAATGCAAGATATAATGCAAAAATATGGTAGAATTCAACCAACCTAGAAGTCGCTAAGGTCGGTTGCGTCGACGAGAGGAGGTGGCAATGAAAATTTGAACGAATCTTGCCCTCTAAAATGCGTAGGCGATCTGCTTCTCCTTCTAGCATGCTGGAATTGACAGTGAAAATGATTTTCACTATCGCTTATTTAAAAAAAAAATAGTTATACAAAACTCGTACGCATTTCATAATGCGTACGCATTTTAGGTTTGCGTACCTGAATCATAACGCATACATGTTATGGATTTAGGCTCGAGTACCCGATCCATAACACGTATGCATTTTTTTAAAAACACATACACGTTTCGTGCGAGATTTATTTTTCAGGCCGAAACTTCCCCTCTTCGTGGACCCAACTTCTTTCACTTACCCTACTTTGAATTATCTTTCATTACCTCTACCATATCTTCATCTATCTCTCTGATATTCATTATGTATGTGTAATGACTCACTCAGCCATTGAATATAAAGTCATAACATAAAATTGTAGTTAAAATGTATTTTTTTGACATAATATATGCTTGGTTAGATAAATACTCAAGTAAAAAATAGCTATATAAACTCTTTTATTCAAATAAAATAGGCATCAAGATTAACAAAATGGGTTTTTCTATCTAAATGAGAAATGTCATGGTACTTTGACTAGAGATTCGAATCTTGAGGAGATAAGAAAAATCCATACAAGATTTTTTCATGAGTTCCTTTTTTAATTAATATTTAATACACTACTCTTGTTATATTTAGTGTATCATAGAAATTACAAGTATTGATTACAGAGAACTCTTGGACCATGCAAATGAAACTTTGAGTTTTGGGAACTTACTTTTTAACTCAAAATACCTACATAGCTATATACATGAAATCAAGGTGTATAAATATTTAGTTTTGGCTTATTTTTCTAGGTTAGGTGATTGTATCAATAGGTATGTATCCCTTTCCATGGTGCAATTTCTCCAAATAATTCCCCATTGACTATTGCTCACTTGGATAGAGCAATGACAATGATTTTTTTTATCTTAAGTCTAAATATTTAACTTTGGCAAGTTTGCAACAAGTTTTCTCAACTCCATTTAAAATTGATTCTTAATAAAATGAATGATATATTATTTCCCAATTCATATTAAATTATTGAAAATTCTTTAATTATTAACACATTTTTCAAAATTGATTATAGATACAAAATTGAAGGCTTTAGCTTTCATATTTAGCTTACCTAGGACTTTTCTATATGAAAGATGACTAAGCTTATGATAATAAATTGCATACTCTTCAAATCAATCTCAAATTACAATTAAAAATTATCACTATACTAATGTAAATCAATACAAATCAACTACAGCCTCCGAACTCTATTTCTTATAATTAATTTAAAATCTCAATTTTAAAACCAACACCCTTAATAAACTTTTCTTATAAGTAATCTCTAACTATAAGATAAAACTCATGCACAATTATACAATAGCTCCTAATTACTTTCTCTTAACTCCTCAATCCAAATATTTAAAATATCTAACAAATTTGAGACCTTCAATAAATAATATTACAACTACACATATGAAACTGACTGAGATCCAAATGAACTTACTCTACCAAATTATAAAATTCTTATTATAGTGATACTTATCCTCTTCAAAAGAGATTTTGATCTCCTTGCTGCTATAAGTTGTGCTCAAACCTTTCAATAATGCTATTAGTCTTCTTAAATCTGAATTATATAAAAAATGACTTACAATAACAATAATGGAGACTCTCAGCAAGAACTAAGGTTATATACAAAGTCCATCAAGATTTAATATTATCGAATCTAATAACATATCATCATGCACAATATTGTCTAAGGTTATTAGAGCTTATTTGCAATATATCCAAATTATAATCATAATAAAAATAGATAACGACAGAATACCAAAAGCTTATACAATCGAAGGCATAAAATACATACTTACCCACATCAATTCACATAACCATTAGCCTGGCTGGCACTCAATATTATCTTAATCAACAATGTCATACCTTTAAAATCATGCCATACTTTTATTTATAGCTGCTGAGTGTAGATGTTCTGTACATGTCATGCTCAATAAATGGTGTACAAGTACAACCCACCCTAAAATTCAAACTTATATACAGAATACCTATGTCATAATACCATGCAGGGGGATAATAAACTGATCCCAACTCCATATTACACTTAAGAAACTCTAGTGGCAACATGTCTGGACCTTTTATACCCTAGCAATGAGTGATTGCATTAACTCAGAGCACTCGAGCACACATTATCCTGGACCAACTGTACCAATAAACTAGTCCATACAAAGAAAACTTAATCTAGAAGTATAGTTCATTCAAATCTTACTGTAGTCTCTAAGAACGATAAGTAAATTAAAAAGAGCAAAATCTTGTAGAGGCACTTCCTTGAGAATGGGTTTCAGAAGATTTCATGTAGGCTTTTTTAAAGAAGAGAATACAACTTTCTATGATTAGGTGAAGTTTCAAAAGTATTTTAAAGGTTTCAAAATATGGGCAGCACAGCACACAGTATAAAAATGTTTGGTGGGTAGATTTAGATGGTTCATTTGAAATCACATTCGTTTTTAGAGTTCATTTATTAAAATAATTTAAGATGAATCATTTAAACAAACCAAAACTTAAAGTGTGTTGTTTAAGCTCAATCATATCTGATAATGAATAAATAATTCTAATAAATATTTGTATGATCAATTAAATTATGATAAAAAGATGATTTCTTATTGGTTCTGAAAAATATATTCTCATTATATCCAGGTTTAAACAATTCCCAACTACAATTGCAGGGCATCGTGATATTCAAAAGAAAACAATCTAGAGGACTAGAGAACTCCACAGCATCAGGAAGTCTACTAGTTCAATATAAGGATAGATTAGTAAAATATTGCAACATATTAGACATTTGCATCCTCACAAAACTGTGAAATTTTTTCATCGAATCAATTCTCTAAAACCTTTCAAATTGACAGAATACTTGTAGCTTGTGTCAACGTGGGGGCTTAGCACACCGTATGAATATCAAAGCTTAAACAAAAGAAGAAATTTGGCAGATGTTCTAAATGCAACTACTCTGATTGAGATGTATGCAAAAATGTAACAGCATTGAAGAAGGCATGTGAACCGTTTGACAAAATGCTTAAAAGAGACGTGGTCACATGGAATGCCAAGATGACAAGATATGCAGAAAATGGATTATTACTAAAAATTTATAGAAATTATCAGGCAAATGCATTAATTGAGAAAATAATTTTTGTAATTCATTTATTAGGAAGAGGAGAATGTAAAGTTAAATTTGAAAGGTTGTAATTATAGGTGAATTTCCTTCTGACAATTATGAATGGATTGTTTTGCATTCTAAAATAGTGATCAATGGAGAATGTTGGTTTGATATGATCTTATTTATTAATTTGATTTGATTTTAGATATAGGTGTAAACGTTATGTATTATCTTTTTGTTTTACCAATACCAAGTATCGCCTTATGTAGTATTAGTCTTTGGGATTTATTTATAATAATTCCCCATGTCATGTATAGTGGTATTTTTCTATGATTGGCTAGTGATATAAGTAGTATGGATATTGTTTTTGGATCATTTTGATTCCATGGTGGTCCATTGTAGCTATCAAATCTTACAATGATGTTCATTGGTGCATTTAGTGGTTTAAAGCCAAGATTGTAAAGAATGTCCATGACCTCTTTAAGAGATCCATTTAAAAGTCTTGTTAGAGTGCATAAGTTTGTAGATAGCGTGATTTGTTGGCCTTTGCATAGTAGGAGTTCTTGTGAAAGTTCGTTGTCGTTATCACCAATGTGATTTTATTGTGTGTTTGTTGTAGTATTTAATGCTATTGGAAGATTTAGTAGTTTGAGCCTTTTTGTTGTGTGGTCTTATTAGATAGTTTGTAACAAACAGATGCATTGAATTGTCAAATTCTTATTTTTCAAATTTTATTAGTAATTTTTTTTGTTTGAGTCATTAATAGTCCACAATTGTGTTGTGTTGGTTGTGTTATATATGTTTTGTTATTTTTCACAAAAGTGGGTTTGAATTCCAGTATCACCTTATTGAAAAAATATTATTAGTAATGTAACAACTGTAGTAAATATCTGTTGGTAATCTATGTTTAGTGCTCATATTGCTGTGCTTGTTGTGAGTTGTTTTAACAACTCATTAATTCTAGATTTAGAAAGAATCGTATGAGCGAAAATTCAAGAACGACTTAGTCCTATAAATGTATTGTCTCGACTGCTATGAATGAGAAGTGAATATTATTATTGTGTTAAAGCATTCTGAAATCCAATATGGTATAAGAGCAGAGGTTGTACATATTTGCGTTTGATGTTTGGAGAATATCTTGGACAGCAAAAATTTCGCCAAGAAGCAGATTATGGAGGCCGTGGGCATGGATTTCATCAATGAGAGTGAGATTTTAAGCATTCCTGATGATAGGAATTTTATCAAACATAATTTTCGGGACCCATTTGTGTGCGGGTGTAACGACCTGGTGGGGGCGTTGAGGAGAGTTGTCGAAGGTGTAGCGTGGGTGAAACAGAATCATCAAGTTTGATTCTCTAAGTATTAATGCGCAACAGAAGTCATCTGTAAATGTTCTGTCCCTCAAAGACTTAGTCATCCGACTCTGATATTCACAACTCAGGCGTGGAGGAAGATCCTACTTGTGGACCCATGGTCGACACGATTGCTCACAAGCACTTCAAAGCGTCCAGATTTGAAAACTATTGATCTTCTAATCTGGCGAATTCATGATCGAATGGCGGCTATCCATTAAAACAACACTAGGCAAAGATTTCGAAAGCAAGTTGTCACTTATGACGGAGGTTCAAATATTGTTGTTCTTCACGAAACAGGAGGAAATGGGCCTCGTCATCACAAAGAGGATCCACATAATCTGAAAAATGCTTATATTGAGGTCAACAATATTCATGCTCGAGAGGACGCAGATGAAAATGCAACACGAGATAAGGATTGAGTGACTGCAAAATAGATAGCTTATACTTTGTTGGCAATGAGAGATCAGTTGTAGTATTTTGTTTATAATTTTGTTTATTTTCATGAATCTTCAATTTTCATCTCAAAATTTTAGAGTGAAGTAGAGAAAGGTGTTAAGAATTTTATAGTAGTTCTCCCAATCAAGGTGCATTATCGGTGGAATCCGACACCTTCAAAAAAAAATTATTAAGGGGTGGTCATGGATAAATTAAGTTTCATTGAGAATTTTAAAGGTAGGATTTTCATACATGGCAGATACAGATGAGTTACACTTGATAGAAAAATATATTTGGGATGTTGTCAAATCAAACTCAATCATATCAACTGATGCAAATGAACTTGGTAAGTGGAATATTAAAAATCAAAAAATCTTTGGGAACCATTGGCCTTGGCTTGTCAAAGGCATATTTACATCATGTAGATTTCACAAAGTCAGCAAAAGAGATATGGGAGTCATTAAATAAGCTCTTTGGATCCAAAGAAGAAAGTGCCAAGATGACATTGAAGCAGAAACTATATGGACTGAAGATGGATAAAGGTACAAAAATGGCAGATCATATAAGTTTCACTCTCTCCTAAATCAGCTAGCTAGCATTAATGAAAAAGTAAAGGATGATGATGCCAAAGCAATACTTTTGAATAGTTTGCCTAAGCATATGTCTGGTATGGTGTTTACTTTAAGCAAAGTAAACATTATTCTTGAAGGAGTAATCTCTACTCTACTTGACAATAATGAAGACTCGGAATCTGAAGAAGTCTTATATGTACAGAACAAAGCAAGAAAAGACAAGTAAAAATCCAAGTATATTCCTTCAAAAGGAAAAACCAAATGCTTCTATTGTAATGAAATAGGACATGTAATTTTGAATTGTAAGAAAAGGGCACAAGATCTATTGGATGACAAACTAGATCAGCATGCTTCCTTGGCTGAAGAAATTGATTGGGAAAACAATGCAAATGATGAAGAACTATCATGTCCTAGTGATGAAGAGTATCTATTTTAGATAAATTCAAGATTGGAGGTAAGAGGCAAAGGAGGAAGGAGGACACTCAGCACCCTCTCATCGGTCACCAACAACGGGGCTGCTTATCAGCTTTCATGGCATTTTGTTTGTGATGTGTGCTTATATTTTCTATGTTTATAATAATTAGAAATTTCACATCAGGGGGGGAATATAGCATCAATATTCCATCTCTATTGGTAGTGAAAATTTCCTACATTGTTGGAGATCGAGTGGCATGATCAACAACAATGGGTACATTTTTATTCATGTGTGTGCTATTTTCTCATGTATCCTCCTAGTGTAAAATATTATAATGAACAAAAGAACTAATGTAATGCATTTCATGGATCTTGAAAAGGTTAGTGATGACCCAAAAAACCGTATGAGGTGAATAGATGAATGGGTTCTTACTTGTGTCTAGGTTTGTGGTAAACCTATGTGAAAACCATGAAAGGTTGATGAGAGGTGCCTTTCATTTGAACCAAGATCATGAGCCACAAGAGTGGGGCTTACTACAATGGAAAGTGTGAGTCTTTACCATGTTCGCACTAAAGGGAGAATGTTGGTAATCTATGTTTAGTGCTCATATTGTTGTGTTTGTCATGAGTTGTTTTAACAACTCATTAATTCTAGATAATTTAGGAAGAACTGTATGAGAAAATTCAGGAACAACTTAGTCCTATAAATGTATTGTCTCGACTGCTATGAATAAGAAGTGAATATTATTATTTTGTTAAATATTCTGAAATCCAATAATATCCATAGCATTTTGGAACTTGAATTTGATGCAAAGATAGTTTTCCCCAAGATAACTAGTAGTTGGGATAGGTCACCTATTAGAATTATAAATATTCCAATAAAGTAGATTTATTGGTGAGAAAATACCTCATGTAGTCTATTATCCATGTTTTGTAGTAGCTTTGGCCCTATGAATCTCATCTCATCAATGAGTATGTATATTATGTGTTTCATGTCCTCTTAAAATATTGTTAATGACTATCCTTATAATGCTTGCATGAATTTTATTAGAATATTGAGGATTGAATGTATAGTTAAGGCATGTATGTTAAATATAACAATTCCTATAGGAGCAAGAGCAAGGAGTGGGTTTTATTTTTGTGGTAGTGTCCCTTGAAATGTATTTTATATGCATTTGATAAAGTATAATTTTTTAGTTCATGCAATCCATTGAATCATCATATTCAATGTCTGCTTTAAGGAATGACCTTTGTATTGGTCTATAAGTATTGTAAATGAGCATAGCTTATTTTCAACATTGGTATAGTATGGGACATTTAAATTAAAAGGGGGGTTTTTATCTTGTTTGAATATTGTTTCATGCTTATGAATTGAAGTGTAGTGTCATGTAAATGTGGTTCGGGTACACTACGTTCACCCATTTTTTTGTTATCAAAATTACACCTATCAAGTGTTTGGTGTTGATGCAAGAGAGGTCTTGAAACTCTCAACAACTTCAAACACACAACAACAATTTCAAAGATTAAATAAATTAACGCCAAAAATCAGCAACACACTTGTGGATTTGATTGCTCAATGTCTCATGCAACATATGTGAATTACATTCAAACTGAAAGGATTATAATTGCAGCCTTGAAGATTGAAGAAATATATTAAAATTCAAATCTAGTGGTTTGTTGCAGGTAACAAAATCATCTATAGGTATGTCTCCTTAATTCTTCAACTTCTTGCAATTCTCCCTTCTTCACTTGCAACTATATTATGAAAATCAAGAACACAAAACTCCAATGCATTCACCAAGATGTTTGCTGCTAATTTTCACCTTCTACCTGCAAAACCACATCTAAAAACTCTCTCCCAAGAAAAGCCATGCTCACACTTGCAACTCCCAAGCTCTGGAACCAAAAATCAAACAAAGTCGAGAATAAAATTTCACTACAACCAGTAACTCCAACAACTGAGAAACTCCCCCAACTCCATCTCCCTACTTGGAAAAATAAATTAATTTGCATCCATTGCATGTTTTGACTCCCCAATGCATGTTGCTCCATGTCTAGGAAGGCAAGCCTCCACTAGTCGGTACCATTATTCTCCCATTTCACCAATTTGAATTTCATATTCAAAATTGCTAGGTAAGCACCTCATGGGATCCCATTTTCGCCTGAAGCATTATGGAAAAATTAAATAAAATCCAAAATTACATAACCTTCAAGAATCTCATGCCCCAAATCTATTTTTTGGCAATTTAATATTTAAAATGCAAATTTCATCACGCTTCCCAATGCAACTTGCAAACCAATATTATCAAATTATTTAAATATGATTTTTTTACAATAAAATCAATTAAATACACACAAATATTAATAAAAAAATTCAGTCCAAAATTGAATAAAATTTGTTGATGCAAGATGGATAGCAACCATAGATGCTCGTGCATCAAACACCCATGGTAGAAAGAAAAGTGACCCTATCACTTCTCAAGAGGATAACCAAGATGATTAACCTTGGCTTTTGACAACCAAGATGAGTCTTCAACAAGTCTTCCAAACCATTTTACCAAGTAATCACAATATTTCTTATGCCTTGTTCTCTTACTCACACTACTGTCCAAAATTGCCTCAACATTCTTTCTCACCTTTCCTTGCAATTTTATGTCTCTTTCATCTTCCATTCTTCCTCTCTTTCTCCCTCTTTTCACATAATATAACTCCCACCAATATGCACTAAGAAATTCTAGAAAATCAAAAGCATCCATTTCCCCTACCTTAGTAAAATCATAAAATTCATGCATTGCCTCTTCCTCTGTCATTTTTGCAACAATTTGTTCCTCACTATTTTTGGTTTCCTCATTGTGTTCCTCTTTCTCCTTGCTTTCTAAAAGAAATTTTTTAATAGCAATATCTTTGTTCTCTACACTCACATCAATGTTAGTCAAACAAACAAGAGATTTATCCTTCACATCTTGTAATAAACTATCAATCACAAGATCTACATTTACACCAATCTCTTTATCAAACAAATCAACTTCTATTTGCTCATCTGATTCCACACTTTCAGCTGTAGTACCTTCATCTACCAATGCTTTCATTTTTGCAATATCCTCTTCTACACTCATCTTATCATGCTCACATAAATCAGCAATAATCTTTTCATAAAAATCTAATTCTACCTCTTTTTTCTCCACTGAAAATATCACCCTACCCATCTTGAATGCAATCAACACTACTGCAACTTGCATTAATAATTCATTATCATCATCCTCATCCTCTTGTTGGAAAAACAAGGATAGACAACTGAGAGGGGGGGTGAATCGATTTTTATCAAACTTATTCAACATTAATCAACCCTTAATCTCATATCTGATAATTAACAATGCAAGCATAAATCAATAACACATCAGAGACACATGAACACCAAGATTTTATACGTGGAAATATTGTTAGGGAAAAAACCACAGTGGATGTTAGTCCACAAGATTATACCCTATTAAAAGTATAATGAAGAATGAATAAAGAATGTACTTGCATTCAGGCACACTACCTAGAGCTCACTGCTCAAAGGGAAGGCTCACCACCTTACATAAGACAATCGGATTAAATCCATCTAATGAACATGAACTGAGAAATTAGCTTCTTCACAAGCCTAATTACAGTTTCGGTTAGGCACAAATACACTTCGCTCAACCTTCTCCACACTCTTCTTTGCATTCGGATGATCTGATCTTTATTCGCACATACACACACATACACCAAGCATACTTTAAGCACACACGCTACTTACAATGAAGAGACAATCACTCTTATATATTCTGTACACGGATTTACATCAAAAACTCTATCAACCACAGAATAAATGAATTACAACTTGTCGGCCTGATGGAGAGCAAGGGATTCACAACTCAATATTCCATTCACTCGACAACTTTCATAAAACTATTCATCTCAAACAATGATTAAGTGCATTCTAGATCACATTGAAAACACTCTCATGGCAACCCACAATTCAATGCACCGAACTACCATTTATAACTTCTACAAAACATATAATAAATCCAATCACTTTAGTTATATTGAAGATAAACTAATTATAGAATTCCTTTCCAATTTTTATGAAGATCCAATGGTGGAAAATAAAGTTATTGCATTTTTCCAAAAACTGCAAACCCTAGATAGGGTTCAAACCTGCCCTCACAAAAATGATCATAACTTATTCAAATCTAAATGAAATTTGATGAGACTTGAAGATACTGAAAGTATATTCATGTAGAAAAAAAATTAAATAGGTTTCAGGTCCAAAATATAGACTTTACAATCCATACCATCACATTTTTCAGACTGTAAATTTTGCACAATATTGTTAGAATAGGAAGTCTTACCAAAATAGTCATATCTCCCACAAAACTCAATAAAATTTAATGAGACAAAAATAATTGGAAACTAGAAATAGATATATTTCCATCCATATATCATAATCCATTATTTTATTCCATATCAGGTCATACAATGCACAACTTCATCCTGAAAACAATGTAAAAATCAGAAAATGTACACAAAACTTGAGGTTGCCATTCATCAAACTTCACAAATAATGTCTCCAACCCCCCAATTCGAGTTTTGGAGGGTGTACTTATAGATTTCCAACCCAAACCAACTATTTTCAACCACCTTTTAACTGTTTTGTTGATAAAACACCTTAATGACACCTTTGACAAGTTGCTTGACAACTTTCTTGAGCAACTTTTACAATTTTTACAATATGGAACAACTTTAAACATGATTTGACAAATGACTTCAAATATGACTTCCTAAGACTCAAAAACCTATAAAATGGTTTGATAAACCTTATTATAAGACCCAATACACAAAATAAAGCAACTATTTACAAATGGCCTCATGGAGGCTTGAAAGCAACTTGGTGCTCCTGCACCATACACCCCTTGAAGAAAAAACTCAAGTCCCCTGAGTTAGCATAAAATAAAGCACCTGCAAAAATAAATGAATCTTCACTATCACCTGCAATCACAAACACTTGTATCTTCATCTTAACCCATGGTTTTGTCTTCCTTGATATCATGAACACAATAAGAAAAATGTGTCTTCCTATCATCTTCTCAACATCTAGGCTCCAAAACTTCATTTCCTATGTATAAACCTCATTAGCATCATCTATATCGTCATTCTCATCATTAGAGGACCATATATAACCTGCATCATACTCTTGCAAACCTTCATACACATCATTAGCAAATAGATCTGCAACATCTTTATTAACAACCTTATCATCAACAACAACTTGATCATGAATATCAACATCAATGTTATCAACAACTTTATCATCATCAACTTGAGTATCAATACCAAGGTTATCAGTACCATCAACAACCTTCTGAACTTGTTCATCAACAATAATTTTATGAACTAATTGAGTACCAACAGCAACCACATCATTAATCTCAACATCAACATGTTCATTAACCAACAAAGAAGTTTGCTCATCTTCAAACACAATCAAAGTATCATGCATCTCAACTTTTAACTTATCTTGCTCAACTTGAACAGTAGATTCAAACTTTACCTTTGTCTCATTTTTTGCCTTCTTATGTTTTCTTTGCTTCTTCATAATCTTTTTTAGAGGCCATCTTAACCTCTTTGACATTGGTATATTCCAACTCCTTTGTGCTTCCTTAAGAAGTTGGTGTTCTTTGGCTAATCTTTCCAACCTTTGACTTATATCCTCCATGGCTTTCTCAAACTCTATTTTTCTTTCCTTCTCTCTTTCCTTATTTCTCATTTCTTTTTCCTCTCTTTCCTTCTTCCTTTGTGAATCCTTAGCCTGCCAACATCTCTTTAAAAATTCCATCTTCACAAGCAAGTCTCTCCTTGCTTCCACTTCACCTTGCCTCACCTAGGCAATCAGGTTCCTTCCTCAACCTGCAAACAACCACACTCACAAACCACAAACAAATTTCCCAGAGCATCTTCAGGCTTTGATACCAAACTCATGCAGATCAAGGGATTCACAACTCAATATCCATTCACTAGACAACTTTCATAAAATTATTCATCTCAAACAATGATTAAGTGCATTCTAGATCACATTGAAAACACTCTCATGGCAACCCACAATTCAATGCACCAAACTACCATTTATAACTTCTACAAAACATATAATAAATCCAATCACTTTGGTTTTATTGAATATAACATAATTAAAGACTTTCTTTCAATTTTTTATGAAGATCCAACGGTGGAAAATAAAGTTATTGCATTTTTCCCAAAACTGCAAACCCTAGATAGGGTTCAAACCTGCCCTCACAAAAATGATCATAACTTATTCAAATCTTAATGAAATTTGATGAGACTTGAAGAAACTGAAAGTAGATTCATGTATAAAAAAAATTAAATAGGTTTTAGATCCAAAATATAGACTTTACAATCCATACCATCACATTTTTTAGACTGTAAATTCTGCACAATATTGTTAGAATAGGCAGTCTCACCAAAATAGTCATATCTCCCACAAAACTCAATAAAATTTAATGAGACAAAAATAATTGGAAACTAGAAATAGATATATTTCCATCCATATATCATACTCTATTATTTGAGCCCATATCAGGTCGTACAATTCATAAATTCATCCTGAAAACAATGTAAAAATCAGAAAATGTACACAAAACTTGAGGTTGCCATTCATCAAACTTCACAAATAAGGTCTCCAACCCCCCAATTCGAGTTTTGGAGCATGTACTTATACATTTCCAACCCAAACCAACTATTTTCAACCACATTTTAACTATTTTGTTGAAAAAACACCTTAATGACACCTTTGACAAGTTGCTTGACAACTTTCTTGAGCAACTTTTACAATTTTTACAATATGGAACAACTTTAAACATGATTTGACAAATGAATTCAAATATGACTTCCTAAGACTCAAAAACCTATAAAATGGTTTGATAAACCTTATTATAAGACCCAATACACAAAATAGAGCAACTATCTACAAATGACCTCATGGACAAGCCTTTGAAAGCAACGTGGTGCTCCTGCACCACGGCCTCAATACATGAACAATTCCTAATGTGCACCAACCTAAGTTGGTAAAAACATAGAAAAGACCTAAATCAACATCCTCAAGCATGCTAAACAATAAAATATTAATCCATAAGGATCCGCAACACACTATCACCATCATGTCGGCCAAGAACATGAAAAACTTGAACACACAAAGAAAAATATTCAATCACAAACACGCCGATCAATGCGGATGTACTGAACTGATAGAGCAAGATCTAGAAACATTAGTAAACATCTCAGAAACATATGCAACAACCAAATTCACCAAAATTGCAATCTCATCTTCTAGAAACACTTGCTTCAGTAACTGAATAACTGTAGGAACACAGATCTTCATAACTTTCTCAATTCTTGATATGTACTACTGAAACTTTCAGACAACATACTAGATATGCTCAGGTACAAACCCTTTAGTGCACACCACCTGATCATCTATGAATACAACTTTCCATCACTCTGACCTTCTCAGCTTCACTGGTTGCCTGCAATATATTTATTACAATTTTCTCAATCTCCTTGACATATACAACCTTTAGAATCACCAATGCTAATAGTGTTGACATCAATGACAACCACATATCAGCAATACAACTTCAGCATCTAACAATCTCCCCCTTTGGCATTGATGGCAACACATGATGTGAAAAATACCATCAACCCAACTAGCTCTTCTTCAACAATCTCCCCCTTAGATTGTGCACTCTTTTCCTATTTTCTTCTTCCACTTTACTCCTCTCCCATATTTTTCACATTGCTCCTCTCCCCCTTTGACATAAATGGTAAAGGTACACATGCTCTAAACCACATATTTGAATCATCTGACTACTCCCCCAAAGTAGCAGCCACCACAACATCAATCTGAAACAAGATCTACCTGTGATTCCACAGATTGATGCAAAGACTTGCATCTTAGTTCAAATTAGGAGGGGAAATTACTCTGAACTTGCCTCTAAGGTACTCAAAAGTATCCTTAGGCAAGATTTTAGTGAAAATATCTGCAATTTGTTCCTTTGTAGGCACATACTCCGGTCCAACCTCTTTCTTACTCACTTTGTCTCTCAAAAAGTGATACTTAATAGATATATCTTTATTTTTTAATGTAGCACCGAATTCTTAGAAATGTTTATGGCACTTGAGTTGTCACAGAATATAGCAATAGGCTCATCATATTCAATTTTGATATCTCTCAGCATCTGCTTCATCCACAACACTTGGGTACAGTTATTTGCAGCAGCAATATATTCTGCCTCAGCAGTAGATAAGGAAATGGAATTATGCTTTTTACTTAGCCAAGACGCCAGCTTCTTCCCTAAGAAGAACACACCACCAATTGTACTTTTCCTTTCATTAACATCACCTACCCAATATGCATCTGTAAAATCATTTAGAGTAAGATCATCATCCTTTGGATACCATAACCCAAAGTCAACTGTCCCTTTCAAGTATCTGAATATTCTCTTTATTGCAGTCACATGTGATTCTTTTGGATTTGCTTGATATCTAGCAACCATGCACACAACATTCATAATGTTTGGTCTTGTCTGAGTTAAATATAGAAATCCACCAATCATTGACCTATATCTTGTTTGATTAGCCTTAGGAGAATCATCATTCTGTGTTAGCTTACATTCGCTTACCATGGGTGTACCAACTGGCTTTGAGTCTTCCATGCCAAAAAAAATCAATAACTCTTTCACATACTTAGACTGAGATATAAAAATTATATCATCTAACTGAGTAATTTGCAATCCTAAAAATAATTTCATCTCTCCTATCATTGACATCTCAAATTCACTTTTCATTTCATCAAAAAAATTCATGCATAAGTCATCATCACCTTCAAAAATAATGTCATCAACAAAGACTTGAATGATCAACTCTTTATCCTGATCTAACTTGAAATACAAATTGCTGTCAGCAGTACCTTTATTGAATCCAAGCTTTAACAAGTATTTATCCAATCTAGCATACCAAGCTCTAGGGGCTTGTTTGAGTCCATATAATGCTTTCTTCAACCGACACACCATGTCCTTTTCATCAATCAATTGAAATCCATTTGGTTGATCAACATAAACTTATTCTCCTAGTTCACCATTTAGAAATGTTGACTTCACATCCATTTGATAGACTTTATAATTCTTGAATGTAGCATAAGCAAGAAATAACCTTACAGCTTCAATTCTAGCAACAAGGGCAAAGGTTTCTTCAAAATCAATACCTTCCATCTGTGAGTATCTTTTACATACTAGTCTTGCTTTGTTCCTGATCACTTCACCTTGTTCATTTATCTTATTCCAAAAGACCCATTTAGTTCCAATCACATTTTTGTCTTGAGGTCTAGGAACAAGAATCCATGTTTCATTCTTCTCTATCTGCATTAGTTCTTCCTTCATTGCTTCCATCCAATGTTCATCTTTGCAGGCTTCATTGATATTTCTAGGTTCAGTCTTGGATATTAGACAATATTCTTCTGCAATTCTTCTTCTAGTCTATACACCGTTGTTCTTGTCTCCTATGATCTGACTTTCAGAATGACTTCTCTTTACATATTTTAGAGTTTTGAGTTCTTCTATTTTTCTCTCTGCATTTCCACTATCTTCTTCTTGATTTTCTTGATTCACTGAAATAGTTTGAACTTGATTTTGTGTCTGTGCATCCTTTCCATTTTCAGTATTATCTTGTTGGTCATCTGAATCATATCTGCAATACCTAGATGATTTGTCAATATCCTCATCAACTCCGACATTTGCACTTTCAACCGTCTTCTTTAATCTCTTATTGTAGCACTGGTAGGGTTTTCTCTTAGTAGAGTAACCCAGAAATATTCCTTCATCTCTTCTAGCTTCAAACTTGCCAATATCTTCATCTCTCTTAATATAACATCCACTTCCAAAATATTTGAAATACTTAACAGTAGGCTTATAACCAAACCATAGCTCAAAAGGAGTCTTACCAGAATTGCCATTTACATTCACCCGGTTGATAGTGTATAATGCAGTGCTTATAACTTCTCTCCAATAGGAATAAGGAACATTTCCTTCCAACATCATAGTTCTCATAGCATCTAAAATTGTTTTGTTCTCTCTCAACAACATTGTTCTATTGTGGGGTCTGGAGAGCAGATAATTGTCTTTTTATTCCATGCTTCACAAAATGAATTGAACTCCCGAGAAGTAAATTCACCACCTCTGTCTGATCTCAAATATTTGATCTTCAAACTTGTCTTAGTTTCTAGGTCATAGCCTTAAAGCTTTTGATTTTTTCAAATGCCTCGTGTTTTTCTCTTAAGAAAGCAACCCAAACCATTCTAGAATAATCATCAATAAGCAACATAAAGTACCTTTCTCCTTGTAGACCTATGATTCTAGATGGACCACATAAATCAGTATGTACCAAATCCAGTACTCCATTTGAATGATGTTGTTTGCTCCTAAATGAGATTCATGTATGTTTACCTATCTGACATTCCTTGCATATAATGTTAGTAGGCTTCACTAACTTAGGTAGATCTTTGACTGCTTGTGTGGAGCTTATTTTGACAATGTTATCAAAGTTCACATGACACAACCTTCTATGCCACAACCATATTACATCAACTTGAGAAATCAAACAACTTTCAATAGAAGCATTCAAGTGAAAAATATTACCTCTTGTCTTTGTTCCTGAAGCAATCACATTTCTTGAGTTTCCCAAAATCCTGCACTTACCATCCTTGAACTGAAGATTGTAACCTTTATCAACCATTTTTCCAACACTCAAAAAATTGTGTTTCAAACCTTCAACATATAGAACATCATCAGCATTGCATTTACCTTCAAGAGAAATAGTTCCTCTACCACAAATCACACCATCATTGTTATCTCCAAATCTCACAACACCACAATCATATTTTTCTAGACTTAGATATTTTCTTTTGTCACCAGTCATATGATGTGAGCATCTGTTGTCAATCACCCATTCATCCTTCTCATCAATCTTGGTTGTAAGAGCTTTCTCAATATTTTGACTACTAGTTGATTTAGTGGACACCAGACTATTTTCCTTGATAGTAATGAATACCCATTCATCTTCATTTCCAATTTCTTTATCAAATTCATCATCAGTTACACCTTCTTCAGCATAATAACATTTCTTTTGAAATCTAGTCTTCTCAGGTTTGTACTTAGAAACTCTTTTAGGACATCTTGATGCAAAATGACCTATCTTACTACAAGAGAACATTTAATAGGTAGCTTTCTTTTGTACTTACCTTGTCCTTTGGCTTCTCTTTTCACAATCAATGCTTCCAATTCTTCTAGCTCTCTTTCTTCATCTTCAATCAGTTTCATTTCTTCTTCATACTTGAATGTCTTCTTGGAACTTTCTCCGGGATTATATCTTTGTTGTATTTTTCCAGATATAGTAGCTTTGAATGCAGACTTTGTCTTAGGTGAAGATTCACCAAATTGACTTAACCCAAAGGTAGTTAGTTTTTCAATCAGCATTTTTTACTGTTTTGAGCTCATCAATAGCATGAGCTTTTGTTTTGTAAGAAGTAGGCACAGATCTAAGTATCTTAGCCACAATCTCTTCTTCATCCAAGGTTCCACCAGCACATCTAATGTCCATCACTAATTCGTTTACCTTTTGTGAGAAAGAAAATATGTTTTCATCTTCACTCATCTTCATGTTCTCCCACTTGCCTTTCAAACTTTGTAGCTTAGCACTTTTCACTAGTGCATCTCCTTCATACAATATTTCCATTTTTTTCCAGATCTCATGTGCAGTCTTCAATCCTATCACATTTGTCATTTTTGAATCTGTCAAAGCACTCAACAATGCTTCTATAACCCTGGTATTAAATTTTTGCTGCTTGATCTCATCTTCAAAGGAGGGACCATTCTGAGGAATAGTATATGCATTATGTGTAATCTTCCAGAAAGGCTCACCAATGCACTTCAAATGACACTCCATTTTGACTTTCCACAAAGAGTAGTTTGTACCATCAAATCTAGGACTATCATTCTTGTATGATGTCATCTCATATTACCTCAAGTTGTTAGACTTCTTCAAAGGAACCTGCTCTAATACCAATTGTTGGCAAAACAAGGATATACAACTGAGAGGGGGGGTGAATCAGTTATTACCAAAATCAAACTTATTCAACACTAATCAACCTTTAATCTCATATCTGATAATTAACAGTGCAAGCATAAATCAATAACACATCAGAGACACATGAACACCAAGATTTTATACCTAGAAACCCTATTAGGGGAAAAACCATGGTGGATATTAGCCCACAAGATTATACCCTGTTAAAAGTATAATGAAGAATGAATAAAGAATGCACTTGCATTTAGGCACACTGCCTAGAGCTCACTGCTCAAAGGGAAGGCTCGCTGCCTTACATAAGACAATCAAATTAAATCCATATGATGAACATGAACTGAAAAATTAGCTTCTTCACAAGCCTGATTACAGTTTCGGTTAGGCACAAATACACTTCACTCAACCTTCTTCACACTCTTCTCTACATTCAGATGATCTGATCCTTATTCACACATACATCGAGCATACTTTGAGCACACACACTACTTACAATGAAGAGACAATCGCTCTTATATATCTGCTACACGGATTTACATCAACAACTCTGTCGGCCATAGAATAAATGAATTACAACTTGTCAACCTCAATACATGAACAATTCTTAATGCACACCAACCTAAGTTAGTCACAACATAGCAAAGACCTAAATCTAAATCCTCGAGCACACTAAACAATAAAATATTAATCCATAAGGATCCGCAATACGCTATCACCATCATGTCGGCCAAGAACATGAAAAACTTGAACACACAAGGAAAAATATTCAATCACGAACATGCCGGTCAATGTGGACATACTGAATTGATAGAGCATGATCTAGAAACATTACTAAACATCTCATAAACATACGCAACAACCAAATTCACCAAAATTGCAATATCATCTTCCAGAAACACTTGCTACAGTAACTGAATAACTGTAGGAACACAGATCTTCATAACTTTCTAAATTCTTGATGTGTACCACTAAAACTTTTGGACAACATACTAGATACGCTCATCAACAAACCCTTTAGTGTGCGTTACCTAATCATCTACGAATACAACTTTCCAACTCTGACCTTCTCAACTTCACTAGTTGCCTGCAATATATTTATTACAATTTTCTCAATCTCCTCAACATATACATCCTTTAGAATCACCAATGCTAATAGTGTTGACATCAATGACAACCACATATCAGCAATACAACTTCAGCATCTAACACCTCCTTCACTAATTTTTTAACACCATTAATCGAACAATTTCTAGTGTTATCACATACCTTTCCTTCTTCATTACTTAATGGCTTCAGCTTATGCTTGATTCCATCCTTCATTAAGGAGTATGTATTGGCATACCCATCATGCACCGTACACCTGTCAAATTCCAAAGGTATTTCTAGCAAAAAATGAAAAAAATCCATAGGCATAATATCACATATTATCTCATCATAATACTATCCTATCTTAAATTTCACTAAGCATTGTTCGTTGACCAAAAATTTCTTATCATCTTGTAACCAAGCAATCCTATATGGATGTGGATGAGATTTCTTCTCTTCAACTTCAATTTATTTGCAATCTCTTCATAAACTAGATTGCATGTTCTTCCATCATCAATAACAACATTACATACTTTATCTTCACACTTACATCTTGTTCGGAAAAATATTTTCCTTTGATCTAATTACTTTCCTTCATTCATCGGGGATCTTCTAATAACAAGTGCTTCTTCAATTTCTACATCTTCTAAATGTGAAGACTCTGCATCTTCCTCATTTGCATTTGTTTCCCTTGCATTATTTTTAGTCCTTCTAAATATGTTCCTTCTTGATTATGAGGGAAATCATATGCTCTATTCCCATCTTCTCCACACTTGAAGCAAGTTCCTTGGAAGCCTCCTCTTCTGAATCCTCTACCCGATCTTCCTCTACCTCTGAAATTTTTCTCACAGGACTGGTTCAAACTCTCACCTCTTTCATATTTGTTGTCCTTAGTGTCTTCAATCTAAATATGTTCCTTCTTAATTATTAGGGAAATCATATGCTCTATTCCCATATTCTCCACACTTGAAACAAATTTCTTGGAAGCCTCCTCTTTTGAATCCTCTACTCGATCTTCCTCTACCTCTGAAATTTTTCTCACAGGACTAGTTCAAACTCTCACCTCTTCCATATTTGTTGTCCTTAGTGTCTTCAATCTGATTTTTATCCTCATTTTTTTGCACATAAGCTCCACCCTTTCCCTTTTACTTATTCTCAAATTTCCTATTCAACTTTTCCTTGACTTTTAAAGCAAATTGATAAGCTTCTTCAAAATTAAAAATTCTTACCAAACTTCTAGTTCTTCTTAGATGCTTGGCTTTAGTCCATCGATGTACCTTGATATCTTCTTCTTGTTGGCTTCTGAATGTTCTACTCTAATCAAAAGAGTGTGAAACTCCTCAATGTATTCCTTAATTGATTTTCATTATTGTCTCAATCCATGCATTTCTTTAATAATTCTTGTAGACACTGAAAAATGTCTCGAGCCTGCAAACAACATTTTATCACTAATTCACCTTCTTCCTTGTATAATTATAATTTAATTATTTCCTAATGTCATTTTCTTCTATTAATTAATAATTCTTAATTATTTAATTAATTCATTTTATCCTTATTCCTCTTTTGATTAATTTAAAAAAATATCAATTTTATTTAAATTATGTCACTAATTATTCTTTTCTATCCTTAATTAAATAAATTTTATTTATTTGATTATTTATTTCCATTTTCCTCTAGGATTAAATAATTATTTATCATTTTTCTCCACCTTTTATTAAATAATTATTTTTAATTATTTAATATTTTAACACCCCACCTACTTCTATAATTAAATAATTATTTTTAATTGTTTAATTATTCATTTTACCTCCTTTAAATTAAATAATTGCTATCATTATTTAATTTGAATTTTTTCTTAGCCAAGCCCTAATTCTCAACTAACTTCTTGAATTTTGCTTTATCCTTCCCTATCCTTGTCTCAATTAATCTCATCCATTGATCATGATGCCTTATCTTTTAATCCAATCCCTTCATTTGAATTGGGATTTCTATAAAAGTAAGTCATCATTCTCATTTCAAGGTTAACCACAATCTTCAATATTTTGTTTTCAATCATTCATCTTGAAGAACCACAATCTTCAATATTTTTGCTTCTCATATCATTCATCTTGAACAACCACAATCTTTGAAGTTTTGCTATCTTGTTATCTATAGCTATCTTGCATCAACAACAAGCTTATCATACATCTTGCATAATATAAATCTGAGAACAAACAAAGCAAAATGGACAAGAGCAATGGAGATGATTCAACTATGGCATAGAGATTGAGTATTATTGCTTCATTATTGTGATTTCTATGACCATTTGTGGTTCATTATTGGATTAGGGTCTTTATTAGCTTGAGTTAGATAGTTGTGTGGTTGTTATTATTTATTCATGCTTATTTCCCCAAATTCTAATCCCAATCTACATTTGGTGAACCTGACATGAATCAAACATCCTTATTGTATCCTTATTTTTTTAGGTTTTCTAACCTTATCTTGATGTTTTGTTAAAAAATAATCAAGATCAACCATGTGCAGATGAGGTTTAAGACAAAACCCTATGTTTTTCAAATGATTTCATCATATCTTTCAAGAAGCGACAAATTTTTTTTCTAGGTTTTTACTACAATTCAAGGATCATATCAGGAGCCTACATTCCAAAAACTAGATTCAGGTCAATCTTTTGAGTGACTTATGTTGTTTTTAGTAATTTCCAAAGATTTCATCATATCTCCCAAATAGCTATGATTTTTTTGGGTTTTTTTACCAGAGGTCGGAGATCATATCATGGGCCTACACTCCAAAAATTAGCTTTAGGTCAACATTTTTTAGAAAATTATCACGTTTTTATGATTTTTCATAAATCTTAAATTTTGGTCACAAATCAGTGAATTTTTAAAAAAAATTGCAGATTTGGAAAGCTCTCAGAATTATATAGGGGGTTTGTTATTTATATTTTTTATTTTGGCCTCAAATAATTAATCTAAAATCAGATCTTTGAAAATCAGTACTTCTTCATAAATTTGCTCCCTAGGGCTTAAATTAAGAAAAAAAATTATATTTTTGGAAAGTTCTCAAAATTTTATTAAGGGGTATCTTCTTTGCATTTTTATTGTTGGGGTTAAAAATATAACAAAATAATCAAATCATGGAATCACGTTGATAGCATGCAAAAAAAATTGGTTACTAATATTTTATTTTTAGTTTGTGGCAATCGTTGGGAGAAGATCTTTTGATATAAAATACGAATCCAATTTCTCACAAAGTTCCATTGTGTGTTTGTGATTTTTAAATTAGGAACATTTGGAATTGGTTCTTAAAAAGAACAAGTGTTTTTTGTGCCTTGTGCACTTGCACGTTCTGTTAAATCTTAGATTGGTGCATATGTATCCTCTCCCCTTGCACTTCATGTGATCTTAGGTGCATGAGAAACACATATCAATCTCTTTTTCTTTTGGTAGGAGGTCTTCCTTGAGACACATCCTAATAGAGAACTCAAGGGTTCAACCTCAAGCATGTTTCCCAATAGGCTATATCAAAGGTGTGAAGGCAAAAGTTATTAGCACTATCCTGTGAAGTATACCACATGTGTCAATTTAGATGTGGGTGTATAGATCACATTGGGATTGACTAGAGTCTTTAGTGTCTCGAGTTTGATGTTATACCATGTGTGTTCAGGGTAGTCCCCACTACGAACCATTGTTTTAGAATCCTAAGACCTAGTTTGAGAGTCTAGTATTGTTGGTGCAAGGGATGTGGATCGTACCCTGAAGTTACAATGTTTGGTTCCTGGTTGAGGTGTAAAGGTTCCTTTTTTAGATTTACTCCTTTCAAGGTGAGAGGTGTCAAGGTGGTACATGACCTTGGCATACTCTAGCTTCACCCACTCCTTTTTCTTAGATTTAACATCACTCTTTTGGGGGTGAGCTAAGCCCACTTTAATAGATAACCCTATTACTACTAGCTAGGTTGTTCTTGTTTTTATTGTTTGTGAACCAAGGCCAAGTGAGTTTTGTGGAAGAAAACTTGTGAAATAATTTCTTACCAAGAAGTCAAAGAGTCAAAAGCAGCCAAATCTGTCTTTCGAGTGTTTTTTGTGTTTTATGATCAAATTTGAACTTGCCAAAAATGGAAAACAACCTAGAAAACATGAAATTAGGATAAAAAAGGTAGAGCACCATAATTTTTTATCGAAAAATCACAATAATTAGTTAGAACACAATATTTATCAAAAGCCCTAAGAAGCCTGAAATGTCGCATTTATTAGTTTCAAAAAATTTGGGGAAATATTTGTACATCCAACTTCTAGTTTCCTTATAAATAGTGATTATGCACTCAGACCTAAGACTTTTTTAGGTTTAGTTAGACCATCCATTACATTTCATCATTTACCTTAGGTTGTCTTGCATAGTCCTAGCGTGCATACACTATACCACACCTCATTCCATCAATATCTTTGAGTCTTAAGATTAGGAGGCTTGTCATACTATTAAAAAAAACCATAGTTTCATATTTAGGTGTCTTGACCTTATCATATGCTTATCTATCTCATCCATAGGTTAGGATTACAACTCATGTATCTAGTTTTGGCTCACCTTTTATCCAATCATCATCATCATCATCATCATCATCATCATCTTGGTCCTTGTCCCCTTGAGGTTTTGACATTTAGAGTTGTTACTTTGGTTCATCATAGTTTTCTTAGCATCCTCTTTTAAAGTTCAAAATTGCACATCCAAATCCAACCATAGTCATAGTCTTAGTCTCATCATCATCTGGCATTCCATCCAAGCATAAGCTTAGTCATAGTATCATTACTATTAGGAATTAGTGTTCACATGGGTTAGAATGTGTGAGGTAAAGTGAGAATTCGCGTATTTGTTATGAATGTTGGGAATATTATTCCTGTAGTTGTTAATATTGTTTGTGTGTTTATATTGAGTTGTTAAAACAACTCTATATATTTAGGTAATTTGTTTAGGGAGTTCCCTATAAAATAGGATGTGAGAAATCCTATAAATATGTAATGTATTTGAATTAAAATATAGCTAAGAAGCACAGAATTATTTGTGTATGAAAATTTTTAGGCTTCTTTTTAGCTCTGTCCAAATTCTCAATATGGTATCAGAGCTGTCTTATTCCTATGTGTCTATCTCTACGTATTGCAGTGTCAAGGTCATAGTGGAGATCAAAGGTTTTTGAGCTAAGGTCATTCTGAACATAGAGGTTGTGAGCTTACCATTCTAAGTTGTATTTCATCGATCGAGATTAATCGACAAACGGAAACAGAAAATCAGAAGTGGGGCCCACATGTGACAGCACACACTAAGTCAATGCTTAGTGTGTGACGTTTAAGCCCAGCCGTGTCGGCATCGCAACTAGAGGGGTGGAGGATACAAATGTTCTATTGATTGAACATTGATTCTCTAAGGACCGCTCTAACAAGACTCCTGTAAGATAGGGCAATAAAGAGAATAAGTATTGTCATGCTCTTCACAAATCCACTAGTCACAACTCAGCAACCTAGTGCAAACTATACGCAAGAGCACATGACTACAAATGCATCCATGAATAGGCGGGTTGATGAATAAGAAGAAATGCCACTCCTCGTATATTAATGCAACTTAGAATACCTTCTATCATGTCTCTCAATTTGATGTAGAGTAAAGATAGGGAAGATTAACTTTTGGAGTGCGAGGATATACAGTGGGTGACTTCCTTTCAAGACATGCAGATCTTGATGCTTTGCTATAGCGAGCTTTGACTAAAGCATCAGCAACCCTCACTATTCATTTTGGGAAAAGTAAGGTTTTTTTATAGTATATGTTCTAAGGTTTTGTTATAATATATGTTCTAATTGCCGCCAGAAATGTTTGGAAAAGGAAATAAATGAGTCAATTTGCATTGGGTGAGTCATTTAGTTTAGTTTCTAATTTCTACCTAAGTTAAATTGTGTAGTTCTAATTTAGTGTCTCATTAGTTTTTATAGAGTTTTTTTTGTTTTGTAGATTAAAAATCAATTAAAATATTGTATATTATCAATCAAGTTGTATAGGGTTCATGTTTTGAGATGTTAAGTGTTATGTCATCAAAAATTGTATGTCTATCAAATAAAAAGGCATCAAAAAAAATTATAAAAATAAAATTGTCTTAATTGTAATTGGATGCATTATCGCTTGTACGCGATGTCCATCTTGTGGGGGGGAAATTTTAAAATTGAGCTTCAAACCCAAATCTGCTAAGTAGCAAACCCACTGGAGGATGGAGGCACAGAAGGTTGGAGGATACTCAACGACCTCTCATTAGTCACTAGTGACGAGGTCGCGAAATTGCTTTAGTGACAGAATTATTTGTGCCAAAATGACTAAAGCCAAGATCGATTTCTAGGTGGCAACAACAATCATCTCATATCATTTGTGATCAAAGTGGAAATGATCTATAATGGTGGATACATACGAGATGACAAAGACTTGGTTCTCGAGCTTTGTAAGTTGTGGTTGGATGTGTATGTCCCCAATCACATTTCTTGATTGTTAGTGAATGGATGTGTTTCTCCCCATTCACAAGGTAGTGAAGTGATTGTAAGTGTTTGTCCCCAATCACATGAGTTGGTGATTATGATTGGATGTGTTTGTCCCCAATCGTAATTATTGTGAGCAGATGTTTGTGTCCCTATTCATAACCTTGATGTTGGATATATGTGTTTGTCCCTCTCCTTGGATGGAAGTACTAGGTGTAGTGAGGCTAGTTCCACTATTGCTTGACATGAGTAGATGTGTATGTCCCTACTCTTATCTTATATTGTTTGGTAAGATATTGTGTGTGGTCATTAAGTATTGTGATGTACTTTCACCCCATGTTCACACTAAGGGGGGTGTTAGGAATTAGTGTTCACATGGGTTAGAATGTGTGAGGTAAAGTGACAACTCACATATTTATTATGAATGTTGGGAATATTATTCCCGTAGTTGTTAGTATTATTTGTGTGTTTATATTGTGTTGTTAAAACAACTCTATATATTTAGGTAATTTGTTTAGGGAGTTTCCTATAAAATAGGATGTGATAAATCCTATAAATATGTAATGTATTTGAATTAAAATATAGCTAAGAAGCACAAAATTATTTGCGTATGAAAATTTTTAGGCTTCTTTTTAGCTTTGTCCAAATTCTCAATGATTACCACTTTCCATACCAAGCATAGTCATAGTTGCATACCCATCTTGCATTCTATATTCCAAAAATCCCAAAAAAACATAACATAGTCTTATTTTCATTACCATCCTTACCTTGCATTTCCATCTTTATTTTGCATCTTCATCATTAGTTGCATTCATTTCCAAAAGCCCCAAGGTCACAAGTCTTATATGGTCTTCACTAGGTCACAAAGGAAATGAAAGGACATCCTCATATGAATCCAATTTCAATCCAACACCATGAACTTCGGGTCCTCTTCAAACCAACCTAAAACATCACAAGATGAAATTCCAAATCCATTTGACAATTTTACATTGAAGGAGTTTAACCAAAATCTAACACCCGAAGAGATTGAACAAGCTTCCCAAGATCCTAAGATAGTGTGTATCATAGAAGAGATGGTCAAAGCAGATCCTAATAAGTACTTCCTACCGCCCACTCAAAAATGGTGTCAAGCTTACCTTTGGTTTTGACACTTCCATAATCATAGAGGGAACAACACAAACACAAACTCAAAGTCAAGGTCATAGCACATTTTCACAAGGTCATCCCTCCTCACAACAAATGCACACTAGTATGCCACTTTGGGGAACTACACATAACACAACACATGTTAACATACCTCCTACTCCAATATTTGGGACTAAAAGGACACATGCAACATCTCAAGGACCAAGTCCCACATTTTCAAATCCATTTGGATCATCCTCTAGCTCCATGGGTATGACTTTTGCAAATCCATTTTCCACAACATCCACCCAAAATATTGCACCATCAACCAACACAAACACAAATCAAAACCCAAACCCACCAAGAAAAACAAGAAGGATTCACATTGTCATGCACCAAGAGTGAAAACCCAAATAAACAACACTTCACCAAACATCAACATGTCTTTTGGGTCAAACTTAAACACCAACCAGCCTCCATCACAACAACATGTCAACCCAAACCTCAACTTCATACCACAACACCAACACACCAACCAAATTCCACCACAACATAATAACAATACCAACACCATATTTACATCTCACTTACAACAAGACAATGAACATCCTTATCAAGAAAACATCAACCCAAACTCAACATTTACATCCAACTTCCAAAACCAGAACCTGTTATCACACAATTACCTCAACATTCTTAACACCAATACCAACCTTCTCATGCAAAGTCAACCAAACATATCACCATCACCTATGGAAAATTTGAAGCAACAAATGCAAACGATGCAACAACAAATGGAAAACATGCAAGTGAGAACAACAAAGAAAACATACTCAATGGAGGAACTATGTCCTTATCCATTTGATAGGAACATATATATGCCAGCTTTTCCTCCACACTTTAATGTGCCAAACTTCAACAAATACAAGGAAAAGGGAGATCAAGTAGAACATGTGAGATAATTTAACACTTCTTGTATGGAAATCACTTTTGAGCCTACATACTTAATGAGATTATTCCCATGTGGCCTTTCGGGGTAGGCTCTAGAGTGGTTCACACACCTTCCTCCTGGGATGAGAACATGGAATGAATTACCTGAAAATTTCATCGCACACTTTTCCTATAACATTAAAAGTTATATGACCCTTGCAAAACTATGCACAACCAGACAAAAGGAAGGGGAGTCACTTACATTGTTCTTTCAAAGATGGTGAAGTATGTCTAGTAAATGCCCTTTCCAAATACTAGAAAAACAATTGGTCCCCATCTTTGTATAAAATCTCAACACATAATTAATGCACCAACTTCAAATCCATTGTTGCAACACATTTGAGGATTTCATTGAGAAGGGAGTCTCCTATTGGCACTCTCAAATTTTGCAAATTTGAGGTGCCCATTTCGAGAAATTTGCCTCTACACTTTCAAAAGTGCATCTGAGGGGTCATTTTGGGTGACCCACTTTGGAGAATCAGAACTGGAGGCATGTTGTTTTCCAAGAAAAACCCATTTGTAGACATATTTTTTTGACATGTGTGAGCGTGTGTGTCAATTTTCAGCTTCCCATGATAGGTTCTGTCAAGGTTTCAAAAAGTGAAGCTGGAGGGTTTTTTGCACTATTCTGCTGTTGCAGATTTGTCAATTTGCGAAACAGCCTCTTGTTTGAGCTTGGATTTCGCAATCAGGTGACTCTTATGTCAAAATGAATGCTATTATGTGTTCTCCATACCTAAATGATCTTAGATGTCAGTTTTCAGAACTTCATGATTTGATTTGCTATTTTTGGTAGATCGAGACCAAATGTTGTTTGTTCAGTTTCACATCTGCATTCCTGATAGCCCTTCTGACTGGTCAACTTTGGTCGTTAATATCTTTTGATCAACATTGTTTCAAATAAATTCCTTTTGTACACATGCTCGGGGTACCTTGATGAACTCATGTGTCTGATGGCAGCTCGTCAGGAGTTGTTTCACTATTTTTGCAAATTAGCAGTTGAGTCAGCTTGTGCTGGTTCAGAACAGCTGCTGTTTCAGAAAAGCCTGACTGGGCAACTTTGCTGATTAATATTTTCCATCTCGTGATACATTTCTCTGATCCATCTTTTTCACTATACTTTGGGGACAAGTGACTGTGTGTTTGCAAGTTTTTAAGGTTTCACGAGGTCATTTTCCCAATTTTAAAGGTTGATTCCTGAGCCAACTAGGCCTGTTTTGACCATTTTGCAAAAGTGCCAGAAAGCAGATTTTAGTGGCAACCCAATTTTCCATTTTACTTCAAATGCATCCAGATGTTGTTCGGGGCTGATTTGAGTTTGAAACTTGTTCGAAAACGAAAAAAAATTTAGTCGGGCCACTTGGGACCTGACATGCTTCGCATGGTTATGGAATTGAAATGTTTTCTTTGATCATGAACCTATATTTGTTGCAGTGTTGCAGCCATGTCAAGTATGTTATTCGGAGTTGATCGGTGTGAGAAGGGGTGTACAATTGTAATTTCTTTCAAGTGCAAAGTGTAGATCCACATTGTTCAATATGGAGTTTGAACATCATGTTATAATGGGGGTAAAGGACATTCTACAATGGATATACAAGTCACTCATCCAATTTTTGTATCCGCAGTGATAAAAATGGAGTAGAGTGTAATATATGAGAGGGTTCAGACATTAACATTGTCCAAGCATATGCAGGAAATTTGAGGCACGTAGTAGGACCAAAAAAGAAATTGGCCAAATAGAGTTTCCAAAGGATAAGGAAAGAACCTCTGATGAACTTGTGACAATGGTTGTGAAATCACCTTGGGGAGGCACATTTGTGTTAGAAAACTTATAACTTGTGTTGGAATACTACTGCTTCAGCATCATTTGGGGACTTGCCACCTATGACTCAAACTTAGACTCCTAACAGAGTTCCTACCAGAGACATACCCAATCAAATATAGAGATACAGGGTGCCACTGTTTTGGAGAAGCTACCAGTGTCCCTAAGGCGCATGAATTTTCAATGGATGTTTTATAATAAATGTGGTCTCATGGATGACATGTTTTCTAGTCAAGCAAAGGTGAGGAATGAAGAGGTGTGCTGGCCTGTGAAGAGAGGCAGTGAATGAATCTATTGATAAGGCTATATAAACTTTCAAACATCTGCATTGGACTGGAATGGGAGCTTTGGAATAGGTATAGACATCCATCAAAGCATATGGACGATACCCGCGCACTATATGGAGGATGGCTGAATGACAGAGAGGTGTTGGCAGGTGGAGACTATCATGCACCAGAACAAGTGAAGGGGTTCATGCTAGCAAGAGGAGAAGGCCCACGTATGGAGGTGAGGTGCGAACACTAGAGAACCAAATAGAGGAGACCAGTGGTGGTGGGCGCAGCCAGTAGGCGAGACCCGTGAGCAGGAAATGGAGGCTCGGCCTGCCAAATGTGAGGCTCATGCAGCCAATGGATGAGGACCACCATGCCCAGCAAGGGGATGGCCTGCGCACCAAGCAGGCAAGTCATGTGAGTAGGGAAGCCCGCACCAGAGCAGGAGAAGACCAGTAGTTGATGAAGCCCGCGGCCAACATTTGGAGGGGGAAAACTCATGCCAGGCAGTGGGTGGTCGCAATGAAAATGTATCAATATTGTTGTGGAAATTATTATTTTGCACCATCACTATGAAAGGGGTTTGATCCATTTTGAAGAGGGTGTGACAACATGAAACAGGGCGTGCAAGTTGTTCAGGGAAAACGCCCAAATAAAAATGAAATCTCATGGAGCGCCATGTTGCAGGATACACATAAAATGGATTTGTTGAAAGGGTTCTCTGTAACTTTCAAGCAAAAACTTCTGGCATAGACGCCATGGCTAAAGTAGTTGCACGGGAAATGGGTCTATTAAAAATGCCTCAGAAATTACAAGTAGATGTAGGGCACGAACACCTACCACAGCATAAAGACTGGATGAATTCAATTAGAGTTTATGCCATAGTGAGAATGAACAGAGCATGGTTGCCATAATTAGGTAAACTCAAGAGTTGTAGAGAACACCGAACGACAAAAGAAGATTAGGGCAACGCAAAGCAGATTGGAGATCAATGGTGGGAGAGCCCGATGAGGTCCAGCCAAATCTCCACCATTGCCTGCCAAATCGCAATCGGGAGATGCTCACGAAATATGGATTGCGAGATGGCGAGGAGAGGGGGAGAAGCATAAAATATTTAAAAATTTAAATATTTTCCCCAAAGATTCTGGCCAAATATTTTTAAATAGTGGGCCCCATAATCTTTTAAAAGGCTCGGGTGAAATGGAGGAGCCCGAAATATTAACGAGGGTAATAAATTAATTGTTTTGGCAGGCTTATATCAAATAATATTAAATTGGGGGTGGGACCCATTTCTTATTTTCTCTCGAGTGTGAAGTTTTAAAAAATTTAGGGGAAATGAGGAAGGCAAGAGCAAATCTAACGGTGGAGATCGGGAGGCCAATGCAGCATCATCTAAACCGTTGCCCGCCATTTCGTGATCCCGAGTTGCTCACGGGATGTTGATTACGGGTTGGCGGGGAGGAAGAAGCAAATTAAAACATTTAATTAAATGTTCTCTTATAGTATGATCAAATGATTTTAAAATAGGGTGGGGCCCGTTTCTTTTTATTTCCTCGGGTGAAGTTTTAAAATATTTTAAATGAAATGTGGATAAGTAAAAAGCACGGGGGGAAATAAATTATGAGATTTCATTTGATCTAAATTGGAGTGTTTTAAAATAAGTTTTTAAAACATTATAAGGCACAGGGAAATAAATTATAAGTTTTTCATTTTGATTTTAAAGTGAAAACACACGGGCCTAGGTAGATATTTTTTAAATCAAATGAAACATTTTACTATTCTGGGGTAAAATGTAAAGTGGTAATTACTTTGTTGCTGGGTAAAGTATTTAAAATACTTTGCAGAAAAATGTAATATTTTACTTACTAATGGTAAGTAAAATAAAAACAACAATGAGTAAAACACAGAGTAAAATGCAGCAAAGGGGTAAAACAGAAATAGAAGAAGATGATTTTCACAGGAGTGGAGTTTTCTTTCAGCTGCAAGTGATGATTACAGATGGACACATGGGCATTTTTCTATTGAAGAACGAATTGGGCACATGTTGTTTTGAGAATAGAATCAAGTTTGTTACAGGGAAATGGAGAAGATATTTTGCATATCACTGTTCAACGGTGGAGATGTTTCCAGATGATTGTTCCTATTCGGATTTAGGGTTTCTTCTGGAATATTTTCTCCTCTTCTTATTCTTTTCTTCTCTCATTTTGTAAAAAGTGGGCAAGTTAGCAAGTTAGGTTAGCAAGTAAGCTAGTCGAAATTTTGGTGTGGAGTTGCATTTCAGATTGTAAAATTTGTAGTTACAGAAGCAATACAAGTGGGTTTTGTGTCATTTTGTTGTAGGATTTGAGTTTATTGGGATTTAGTGTTTCATAACAGTACTGGCATTTGAGTTTAAATGACAAATCCAGGCTCATGTCTCTCCTATGTGCAAATGTATTCGAATTTTGAATGAAGTAATCAAGGGTTATTTTGTTCTTCTCACTGTTGTGGTGTGTGCAATTTTGGTTTTAACTTTGATTCAAATAATTAATTAAACTACTTAAATGAGATTGCAGATTGATATGTTTTGTACGAGGATTGGGTAAGAAGTATTGAGCTAAGGTACAAATTGGTGATACTGTAAGGCAGTATGATCAAAGATATTACATGCTATGTGTTAAAATCTGCTATGAACCATTAGGTGTTGCTGAATTTGACTCCCCCAATGGATATGGTACTGGTCTGATTTGCATCTGCTCTTTGTGATGTAGTGTTTTGTTTGTCTTCACCTAGGGCTGGCTACCACAAATTTTAAACATAATGATTATCCTTCACCATGAAGCTATATTGTAACCATCTCACACTCCAAGTGGTTGATATTACTGATGAATAGCCAATTCATTTCAGTCTTATCCCATTATGTTGAGCTATTAAGTGATATTATCTATTTTGAAGTTAATGATTGTTTATGATTTGTGTTTCAGAAGTTGTAAACTCATTATAGGGATCACCCTCCCGGGTCTTGCAGAGCCCAAAGTGTAGGAGGTTATTGTTAAAAAATCCTCATTAGTTGGTCCAGGTCCTCCGAGCTGCCCTTGATTGGAAATTGGCAATTCCATATGTAGATTAGGAGACAAACTTGGTTTACAAGGAAAAACACCAACATCTCCATTGAGAAATCTCTTGTTGCAAAAGGATTGTTCAAGATCTTCAAAGAAAACTAAAACGATCCCAATGACAAAGGAAAATTTTGGTCTATAAAGAAAAATGTCACCAATGATGGGGTATTTGATACTAAAATGGTTAACAAGGTTCACCCCACCATTCACCTCAAAGGTCCTTCCACACAACAATCCTACACCAAGCCAAGATAAAACTACAAATGCAGTACAAACAACCAACAACATAGAGGTCCTCCACAAGAAAACATGCCTAAATGAACATATACACCCTTAGGAGAACCCATTGAATTAGTCTTGAAGAAATTATTGCAATCAAATGTCATTCAACTACTGCAGGTTAAAACCTTATGAACCAACAATCTTCAAACACACTTTTTGGAATGACAATGACTTTTGTGAGTACCATCACACGAAGGGACATAAAACATCATCATGTTGGACACTTAAGAACCTTATTGAAGACCTCATTCAACAAGGTGACATATCAGTGGACAGTTCACAAGGAAAGACAAATGTTGATCATACTATTCTCAAGAATCCCCTACAAGACCATGGAAAAGGAAAATCCTCCAATTTAGGGAACAATGCAAACACCAATGCCAATTACACTAATGTCTCATATGAGTATACTGTTAATAACATTCAATCCTTTTATGACAATGTCTCTACCCTTACCATCAAGAAAATTCCAAAATGTGTTGTCACCACCTAAATATCTAAAGTGAACTTTAAAGGGGCCGCTTCAAATCCACAACCAAATAGTCAATACAACCTCCTAGATCATCTAGGGAAGACTCCCATCAAAATATCCATTCCTAAGTTACTTCACATATACCCTAAGCATAAAGCCATTTTGGACAAATATTTACAAGAAAAATTTATTCCCATCAACCTAAATGTTAATCAATTCCATGACATGGTGGGATACTTAGCTACAACCCATCATGTCACATTTTTTGAGCAAGATTTTCCTACACAATGATAAAATCATAATGACCCATTACACCTTGAGGTACACGTTAATAAACAAAAAATCAGACGAGTCTTGGTAGACGGTGGAGTGGGTCTGAATGTATGCACCTTAAAATTGGTCATAACATTGGGATTATTTGAAGCTTGTATAGATACATCTAAGAAAATCATCATCAAGGCTTATGACAATGTCGAGCGTTCATCCAAAGGTATAATCACACTTCCCCTAAGGGTTGGGCCTACTATTCAAAACATGATATTCCAAGTCTTGGATCTGGATCTACCGTACAACCTTCTCCTTGGTCACCCATGGATTCATGCCATGAGGGTCATTCCATCCATGTCCCATCAATGCCTTAAGTTTCCATATAATGGCATCGAAATCACTATGTCAGGCAATCATGACACTTTCCAATATTGTAGCAATTTGAAAGGGACCACTAAACATCAAGTGCCTATCAATTTGGAAGCTTCTCCATCTACCTCCTCGCATTACATTGATCCTTCCTCATTATCCATATCTTCCACTCCATTCATTCCCCTTTTCGAAGGTAAAATCCAGATTCAAGACCAAGGACATGGAGAGTATCATATTGATAGTTAATTTTGTATTGGAAAGTTATCCACATCACCTAAGCTTGCAGGTGAAGATTTTAATGTTGCTAAGAATATCCAGACCCCTAAGGATGATGTTAAGTCAACTCCAGATCTTTGTGAGAATATGCAAATAAATGACCATTCAACTAGATGGAAAACTTTTGGGAACCTGAAGATCCTTTAGTCCTTACCATAGCCGCTCCATCTCAATCCTTTCAAGCCTATGATAATCTCATGTTTGATCATGACATCTATGATAATCCACTTTTGATAATGATCCTATTGAGGATATTCAAGATCATCCATTTAAATCTCATGATCCTCCTCCCCTATTCCATCTTCTGAGTTATCACCCCTCCATTTTGACCATCTTGAGTTAAGGTATGCATTCCCTATTGTTGCCTCTATTGAGCCCTCTTTCCAACTCATTAAGGATGTGCAAGCCTCCTTTGATGTTAACAATACCAAAAAGGATAGTCACATAGAATCCATTGAGTGCATCGCCAACCTTTTTCATGAACTGCACATTCTCGCCACCTCATCTATCTCATCTATCTCACCCACGTTCATCCACCTCATAGACATGGATCCAAAAATATCACCTCAAGAAAATAAAAAGGATATAACTCAAGAATCAAAGGTGAAAGTGCCTTTTTCAAATGGAGATCCAAAATCAGAAGAAAGCACACAAAGAAAGAGAGATCAAGAAAATTCCTTTAGTCAAAATAAAAAATTATTGGACAAATCAAAGATGAAAATAAATTTCAAGAATGAAAGTAAGCAAAAATTGATCTCCAATTATGCCTCTTTATCCAAATAACTAGGGGCATTTCATCAAAGAAAAATATCGAAAGGTGAGCTTGTGGATCCAAAGTCTCCATCTTCATCATCTTCACCCAAACTATATATCATACCAAATCCACCTATATCCATACACCCATCATATCACTCCATCCCCCTTGGTGATATTTCTTGATGGACCTTCGATGGTGACCCCTTCATGTGTTGTAACTCATTGGTTTCCCAAACTCCTTTTCATGTGAAGCCTGACAGCTCATGTAGCGTGCACGTTAGGAATCATACCCTATGTCCCTTCATCCACCACATTAATCATCCTGTGTATCCATCATTCACACCCTTTTTTCAAATCATATCCTTTCATCTGGCATGGTCATACAGATATGTGCCTAACTGGTTGGGTCCTTACATCATAACTGCAACATATGTATCTAGTGCTTATCAGCTTGCCACTCCTAAAGGTGAATTGTTAGCAGATCCTATCAACAACATGCACCTTGACAAGTACTATACCTAGCTTTCAAATAATCCCATCAAAAACAAAAAAACCAAAAAACCAAAAAAAAAATACCCTGATGAAAATGTGGGAAACAAGTGTCTTGATGACACAAAAAAAAAATATAATAAAAATTGTAACAAGAAATAATCTATCCAATAATAAAAACCACTTTGGTGGCACTTTGGATAAGTGCCATGGTGAAAACCTAGCAAACAGGCACCATGTGTAGTCAGTCTTTGCTCTATCATCTACTATCATTTCGTCTATTTTTTTCTCTTCCATTTGTGACCCCTCGCGCATACTCCATTCCATAGTACGATCCTACTTTCCCCACCCATTCATAACAAAAGCTTATTTATCCTTCTTATGGCATGATAAATTTTTATGCTTAGCATTCTTCATCCTTTCATATCCATTCATAATAAACCTTGCTCATCTCTTTTGCATCCAAAATAAGTTAGTCATATACCTGACTGGGGGCAATTCTTGGACTTACACCTTACAAGGGATCCTAGATGTAGGTCAACATTGGAAAATGTCAAAATCCAAAAAAAACTAGAAAACATCAAAATCAAAAAAAAAAATATATATCAAAATCCAAAAAAACCATAAAATGTCAAAATCCAAAAAAAAATAGAAAACACCAAAATTCAAAAAAATCAAAAAATGTCAAAATCTAAAAAAAATCAAAAACTATCAAAATCCAAAAATATTAGAAAAACATTAAAACTCCAAAAACAAAGTTTGTGTCAGTCCAAGTGGTCGAACTGTGTTTCCTTTGCGACTTCACATAGGCAAGGCCATCATTGATGAGCCCCCGAGGCTTAGGTTAGTCCTTTAGGATTTGTCACAATAAATTGTCAAGTCCATCCATATCTGCATCTTCATAATAAACTATCCATGGTCAAGGTTGGTCGAACTAAATTTTCTCTACACTTTACATAGGCAAGGCCATCATCGATGAGCCCCCAAGGCATTAGGGAAGTCCCTTAGGGTTTGTCATAACAAGGTCTTCATCAATTCCAATCATTCATCTCACAATAAACTATTCCTTTCTAAGGTTGACATTGTTGGCAAGAGACACTGCGTGTATCACTTGGTGTTGTCATTGATGGCAACCCTAATCAATGATTAGATATGCATACTATCATTTGATCATATCAGCAGGAAGATTGAAGATTATCAAGGAAGAACAGAGTATCTGATAACACAGTGTTCATCGATTTGTATGACGACTTCAGGTTATTATTTTGTGTTGCATATACTAGGGAATGTTTGCTGGCATATTATCTTTATTTCTACTGAAGCGCAGTGACTCGTATCAGTTCATGTGAAAGTTAAAAGATTTAGTTGACTTGTTCTCAATTTTTCTTGTATTATTGCTGACTTCCTGAATATATCAAGTTGCAGATGTATGAGAACCAATTAGTTAAATATTTCTATGTTTGTATATCTTTGTTTGGGTCTTAGCCAAGTTGTGGCTGACCACCAAGGGTATGCATTGCATATCTTTCATAATTTGAGGCTGAAAGTTGTAATTTTCCTGTGTTCTATTGAAGTTGACAGAATGTAATTGAATTCCATGTTGTGAATATATATATATATGATCATCTGTATCATTTTGGTGTGTCTCTGATGTGTGTGTGTGTGTGAATTGTGAATAAGAGTAGAGCAGAAGAGTGATAATGCGCAGTTTCACTTGCGCATAGAAGATCTGTGTTGTGTGTATGAGAAGAAAAAAGCAGAAGTGCAGAATCAGTCTATTAGATAGCAGATCAATTTTTGAGCCTAATTGGAACTGTAATCAGGCATTTTTAGATGCTAATTTTCTCAGTTCAAACTCTTAGATGGATTTAATCTAATTTTCTTTGTAAGGCAGTGAGCCTAACCTTTGATCAATGAGCTCTAGGAAGTGCACCTAAATGCAAGTGCATTCCCCTTTTGTAATCTTCATTTTGAGTATATACTCATATCATAATTGTGGATTGGTCATCCACCATGGTTTTTCCCCTAATAGGGTTTCCACATAAAAATCTTGGTGTTATGGTGTTATGTTTATTTCCTTGTTTACGCACTATGGTTGAATGATTATAATGCTTGATGATAAAGGTTAATGAAGTTAATTTTTGCACAACACTGATTCACCCCTCCCTCTCAGTGTAGCTTGTTTCCAACAATTGGTATCAGAGCTAGTTCCTTTGAAAGAAGTCTAATGACTTGAGGAGATCTTGAAAGGTGTTTTAATGGATTCAAGTAGTCTTCAACAACAACTTTTGGTGGCCCTGGATGATCTTGATTAGTCAAAGGCTGAAGTTCAAAAATTGCAAGCAAACCTATCAGATGTTGAGAAATTCATTGAATCTTTGAAAGACACAATCAACAAGTCTAGAGAAAAGAGAAAGGAAATTTGTGATCAAATCAAACAGAATGACAGTAAGAGCATTGAAGAAGAACAACTCATTCAAGCCCTAAAAGAAAAGATAGAGGAATGTGAAAAGCTTACCAAAGATAATACAGTTCTAAAACATGAGATGGAATCTATCATTATGAAGATGACCAAGGAGATTGAAGACAAAAAGAAAAATGAAGAAGACCTGACACAGTCCCTGAAAGAAAAATATGAACTATGTAGCCAATTGAACAATGAACTGGAGCAGTCTAAAAATAGTGAAGAAGCACTTGAAAAGTAGATGGATAGTCTCAGGAATGAACTTGTTGCTGCTAATGAGTATAAAGAGAAGTTCAAAGCTAGTTATCCCATGCTTGATGAACTAATTGGAAGTCAGAGGACTCATGGTGACAAGCGAGGTCCTGGATATGAAGAAGAAGAAAGTTCCAAATCAGAGCAAAGAAGATCCAAACAAGGAAACCAAGGGAACAAATCTAAAAGGTATCTGGTAAGGCAACCTAATTCTCAAAGATTTAATGGATATTGTTTCAATTGTAAAAAATTTGGACACATGACCACTCAATGACAAAGCAGAATGAATCAAAGTGGTCCATCATTCTCAATTTAGTGTTTTAAATGTCATAAGTTTGGCCATAAGTCAAATGAATGTAGAAGTATGATGAATCAATCTCATAGAAAATTCAGATGTTATACATGCAATAGACTTGGCCATACTACTAACCAGTGCAGATCAAGAGGAAATCAATGGAACAACTGGTCTGGTAAGAGAAATGTTGTATGCTACAATAGCAACAAATTTGGTCATATTGCAAAACATTGCTGGAACAAAAAAGGTTCAGTAAATCAAAAGAAAAATATGTAGAGGGACATCAAAGGAAAAGGGAAAATCAATGCAGATGTGGTCAGACAACAAATGCAGAAGAAATGGATAAAGAAAGAACCCTCTACTGAAAGAAAGTGTGCCAGCACTAGAACCGGCTTCTGGTAATTCCTTCGGGAATTTGTCTCAGGCGTTTGGCCTAGGGGAACAGTCAAATAAAATCATATAAACCCCTGACAAGCAAGAGATACCTGATGTGGATGTGTTCAGTAGATACATAAATGATCAACAAATATTGTTGAACTCATTGGAGGAAATGGTATGTCAAATTGGAGGTCTGCAGATGTTTTATCCATCTCGGTGTACTGATACAAAGTAACTGGATGAACTAGGGTTAAATCATTTATTATGAAAGAAGATTTAGGTGTGTAAAACGATAAAAAGGTAATTTCCACACTTCACTTTTTACCTTGCATTTGGAAGAGAAGAAGTCGAGAGAGCTCATAGGTGATCATTAGTGATTTGAGGAAAACTTCAAGCATCGAAAGTGTTTCAACATTTAAATTACAATCTGGAAAAAAAGGTATTTTCTTTTCAGAAAACTTTGCAAAATTATGATTTAGGAAAATGAATACTCCTATGGTAGTCAAAGTTAAGGATCAACCTCGACCTAAATTTAAGTGGCATCCTTACAAATCCCTTGAGATCGACCCTCTAGGATCATTTTCATCTATTCCATATGGAGTGTTACACACAAAGGACATTAGGGTTTACATTCATGCAAATATTGAAGAACTAGAAAGTTCCCAACTCATGAATCTATACAATCATCATATTGTTGATGAAATTTTTTGTGTAAATCGAGAACATAAAATCCTAGAAGCGAAAGTTTCTCACGTTTATGGAGTCAAAGTGCGTTCGATATGTTTTGAGCCGAGTGCATGATGAATTTATGTGGCTAACTATTTTTTTCAAAATTAAAAAGGAAGATATTAGTGCAATAACCAGTCTGAATTCCTCCGGTGGGTTACCTATTCTCAAGTCTGTGAAAAACCAAATAGTCATTGATGCCACAGGATTAACATATGATAGAAGAGCAATGACTATTGACAACATTATCAATGTAGATGTGAAATTTGCATCCATGGTCATTGGATACAAAATTTATCATTCTAGCAGAGAGAACTCTATATCCGGAACAACAATTTATGCCACATATCAAATGGTAAAGGAAAATTCAGACTATGACCTTTGTAAATTGCGGTGAATTCAGTTAATGAAAAATTTGGCAAAGATACAGAAAGACAAGAAAAATTATTTTAAATATGGTACCCTATTTTTGTGTTTGTTTTGTTACTTCATGGGTGAAGTTCCGAGAGTCAGAAAAGTTCAGTGGAAAAAGGACAAATCGATAGTTGGATAGATCAAAGATCTGTTATATGATTCTAGAGATATGAAAACAAGAAATGCAGCTATTTGGGAATACTTCAAAGGCTTTCAGTCTATGATGCAAGCAAGGGAAAGAATTCTCACCTCTATTGTGGAGAAATACACAGATTCTATTTGCTTCATGGTGAGTATTGATCAATGTATGATGGAGGAAGCTGATCCCAGGACAATATGGATCATTCCCATGGGATACGAAGTTGATGGAAAAATTTTGGACATGTATGCCCAACATATACTAAGAAAACCAATCGATCCGATAGAGGAAAGATTCAGAACATTTGCAGAGAAGGACAAACAAGTGCATAGTGAACTATGAAATCTTGTGAGTACTAAAAGAGTCAAAAATGAAGTTGAAATTCTTGCAAAGAGTATGGGAGTACCTACAAAATTGCTAAAAGAAGGAAGAAATAAAAGGCAAGAGGTTGAAGCTATAAGGCAAGCAGCTAAGGAAGCAACAAAAATTCAATCAGCTAGTCCGACAGCACCATCTACTCAAGCTAGAACAATTAGAAGCTCTGCACCCCACTCATTCCCTGTAGCACAATCAATCCTTGTGAAAATTGAAGCCAAGGGATCCGGTAATGATGGGAAGAGAAAGAAAGGAAAAAGAAAAAGAGTGTATATAACTATCTTTGAGGATGAAGAGATAGAGTCTAATGAAGAAGTTAAATAAGTCAGACATCAAGGCACCAAGGCAGCATCAATCATAAAATACAAACCTTCTGGTGGAGACAACCAGGCAAAGAAGAAAGCAAAGATCAACAAACCAGGTATGTCAGCTAAAGCGGTTGAAAAATCTATAATCAAAGATGGAAATTTTAAACCACTTTGTGAATGGGTCTTTTGGTGAGTCTGATAGAAGAATTCTTGAAGAGGCAACTATTAAGCATATGAACATCTTCAATAAAGTGTTGATAGAAATAATTCCAAATCTACTAAAAAATTTATATGACATATTGGAGATGAGGAGAGTTAATGCCAGAAATGAAGAAGAAGGAATGAGAGAAAGGATCTTAGCAAAGCTTTGTCCGGTGATGTCAGTAGATGAAATGGAGGTGCTCTTGAAAAGAACAAATAAAGAATTTAAGAGCAAAACAAGAGTGAACAAGCTCTTGATTAGTAAAATAGATGAAGTGTTAAAAGAGACTGAGGAGATTCTCAGAAAAATCCGGCTAAGTGAGAGAATTGATGTAGTTGCTAAGGAGGCACATATTGAAGAAGTAACCTCTAGTCCAGAAAGGGAAGCAGAAGAAGAAAATGTTGAAAATGTTGTAGTAGATCTGGAAAAATGAAAAGGAAAATGATGACAAGATTGAGGATACTCAAATTCCTCCTCCAGTAGACAACGCAGAAAAATCTATTGAAGTTGAAAATCCTAAAAATATATTAGTTGGGGAAATGGAAATCAATGAAGGCAAATCAGAACCTGCAACTGGAGAATTAATAACTGAAGAAAAGAAAGTTGATATTCGTGGTCTGGTTGAAGAAAATAAAATTGAAGGAAGAGACACTGCTGAGGCAGTAAAGAAATTATTGGTTGAACAAAAGGAAGAATTGGATCCAGAACTAATTGAAGGTCCTATCAATCTGTCTATATTAAGCCCAATCCAGAAAATGAAAGTAGCTACGATCAGTCAAGCACAGGCCAGAGAAGAGCTACTAAAATCACACATTGAGGACAGTGAACTACTAAGTCTGGCATCTCGAGTACTGGAGAAGATAATGCCATCATATGTGAAATATTTGGCTAGTTCATCCTCCTACGAACTAAAAAGACTTATCAACTTAGTTGACACTCACTTTGAGTCATTAGAAAAGTCAACCATGGTAAAAGTACATAAGGAATTTTATGTTAAAAGGTTTGATGGATTGAAGCAGATGATTTCCCAAGACAAAATTCTTTTAACTACATGTGTAAAGAATGTGCAGAATGCTTTATCTAAAGGCAGTAAAATCTACAAAGCATGTCTATCTTTTTCACAGTTTACTCAAGAAAATGAGAAAAAATTGAAAGATCTGGAAAACCAGTTAAGCACCATATCTGAAGCATTTGATCCTTTAACTGGTGGAATTGGAAAGACAGAGAGTGAAGTAATATCCCTGCTTGATAAGATAAAAAGTCTAAAGCATGAAAATGACAAAATTGTGGCAAGGACTTGTGAACTCAGCAGCATAATCTGTCCAAAACTTGACATATTGACCAATACTCTAAAAGAAGGAAAAGAATCTATAGGAGTTGCTGATCTGACCAACTTGAATTCCATGGAGACACAATCTTATTTGATATGTGGTCATATCACAATCCTGGAAAGTCTCAAAAGAATTTGGGACACAAATTTGGTTCAATTGAAGGACTTTTTAGATATCTTTCAGCTCATGTAAGTTAAGGTAACATTTTTGCATAACAGTTTTGATGAGTTCACCCTTTTTTTTTCGTATGTGACCCCTACCTTTGCCATGGATGTCAAAGGGGAGAAGAAGTGGAGTGAAAAATGTTCAATCATCTCAGGGGGAGAATGGTACTTTGAATTTTTGGAATTTTGAGAAGGCAATGCAGTCTATCTTGGTAATGGTCTAGCACTTAGTCATTTTTCACTAAGTGTTGCCATCAATGCTAAAGGGGGAGATTGTTGGAAAGAGACACTACATGTGTCACTTGGTGTTTTCATTGATGGAAACCCTAATCGATGATCAGATATGCATACTATCATTTGATCATACCAGTAGGAAGATTGAAGATTATCAAGGAAGAACAGAGTATCGGGTAACACAGTGTTCATCGATCTGTATGACGACTTCAGGTTATTATTTTGTATTGTGCATCCTAGGGAATTTTTGTTGGCATATTATCTTTTTTTCTACTGAAGTGCAGCGGCTCGTATCAGTTCGTGTGAAAGTTAGAAGATTCGGTTGACTTGTTCTCAATTTTTCTTGTATCGTGGCCGACTTCCTGAATATATCAAGTTGTGGATGTATGAGAACCAATTAGTTAAATATTTCTATGTTTGTATATCTTTGTTAGGGTCTTAGCCAAGTTGTGGCCAACCATCAAGGGTACGCATTGCATATCTTTCATAATTTGAGGTTGACAATTGTAATTTTCTTGTGTTATATTGAAGCCGATAGAATGTAATTGAATTCTATGTTGCGGATATATATATATGATCGTCTATATCATTTTGGTGTGTCCTTGATGTGTGTGTTTGTGTGAAAATTATGAATAAGAGCAGAGTAGAAGAGCAATAATGCACAGTTTCACTTGCACATAGAAGATCTATGTTGTTTGTATGAGTAGAACAAAGCAAAAGTGCAGAATCAGTTTATTGGATAGCAGATCAATTGTTGAGCCTAATCGAAACTATAATCAGGAATTTGTAGATGCTAATTTTCTCAGTTCAAACTCTTAGATGGATTTAATCTAATTTTCTTTGTAAGGTAGTGAGCCTAACCTTTGAGCAGTGAGCTCTAGGCAATGCGCTTGAATGCAAGTGCATTCCCCTTTTGTAATCTTCATTTTGAGTATACTCATATCATAATTGTGGATTGGCCATCCACCATGGTTTTTCCCCTAACAGGGTTTCCACGTAAAAATCTTGGTTTTATGGTGTTGTGTTTATTTCCTTGTTTACGCACTATGGTTGAATGATTATAATGCTTGATGATAAAGGTTAATGAAGTTAATTTTTGCACAACACTGATTCACCCCCCCTCTCAGTGTAGCTTGTTTCCAACAGACATTTTGAGAAAATATAAGCAGTTATCAAACAAGAGAACTAAGCTTATCTAAATCATGAAACAACAAGAAAATTATTCAATCAATCTTCAGCTATCAACAGATCAATTGCCTAAACACAGGTACCTATCAAAACATCAACATCAAACAACAAACAACAAACAATCAACAATCCTTATCAGCTATCAAATAGTCTTATACAGTATGTAGTATCGCCGGGTTCCCTGGGCTTATACGGTATGCTATATTTCTAAAATGAGACTTTATCCATCGATCCTTAGTCTTAGATAGTATGTAGCATCGTCAAGATCCCTACACTTATACAGAATGTTGTATTTATAAAACCAGACCTTATCCATCAATCCTATCAAACTATCTTATACAAGTTGTTGCACCTTCGAAACCAAACTTAACATCTTATACGAGGTGTACCACTCCTGAAACCAAACACAAACCAATTCATTGTCCTATATAGGATGTTGCATTATCGAGCTCCCTAGGCTTATACGACATGCTTCCTTTCCTAAAACTAGACACTATCATTATCTAGAATTTGATCATACAATTTGGCAAAAGATCTAAATGGTTATTGACTCATTGGTCCAGCTTGTCTTATCTTTTTTTTATTTATCTTTGGTCATGTTACTATGTGCCTTGAGGATGTCTTAAAAGGATTCAGAGGGGTGATGATGGATCATGACCTTTTCCTCTTTGAGTGTTGTTTGTGATTTTTCTTGGCAATATGACTGGGGCAACTAGGTTCCTTGTGTGTGATTGGGGTTCCATTTAGCATAATCAAAACATCCTATTCAAACAAAAGGTCATCTAATGCTTTCTTGCATTAGGATCAACATGATTCGTGGTTACTTCCTCACATATTTTGACAAGGTTTTGTAGTTACTAGTCTAGGTCATGGAACTCCTTGTCTATGGCATGTCTTTTTTTGCAAGGGATAACATATTACACCTTGTTCTATGTCATATCTTGGTGCTCGTCATCCATTTCCATAATAAGTTCTATGATGATAACTATGTAATAAAATAAAAATTTGATAATTTATTAGCAAGATCTCAAGATAACAGTCCCAATTCATTCGTTCATTTTCTATCCTTGCCACCTTATTTGGTGCTAACATCCCATCCATTCATCCCTAGATTGACTTTTGATCCTAGTTTTTCATTGCCAATGCATTTGCGCTTATCAAATTAGCTTATCAATAAACTTGCCAAAAAAATTGAATTTTTTTGAAAATTTGTCAATTTTTCCGAGGGGCCATCATCCTATCCTACATTGGCCAAGGCATGTCAGGCATGTTGGGGCAAGTTTTGAGCCAATTTTCATGATTATTTTTTGACACAATGCTCAAAATCACATTATGTCAAAGAGGTACAAAATATAGAAATGTCTCAAGCCTACAAGTAACATCTTATCACTATTTTGCCTTCTCCCTTGCATAATTAAATAATTTTAATTATTTAATTATTTCCTAATGTCATTTTATTCTATTAATTAAATAATAATTATTTAATTAATTCATTTTATCCTTATTCCTCTTTTGATTAATTTAAATAAATATCAATTTTATTTAAATTACGTCACTAATTATTCTTTTCTATCCTTAATTAAATAAATTTTATTTATTTTCATTTTCCTCTATAATTAAATAATTTTAATTATTTAATTATTCATTAGTCTTTTCTCTCCATAATTAAATAATTTCTTATTTATTTAATCATGTATCACTTTATTTTCTCCATAATTAAATAGTTATTTTTAATTATTTAATTATTTATCATTTTCCTCCACCTTTTATTAAATAATTATTTTTTAATTATTTAATTATTCATTTTCCCTCTTTTATATTAAATAATTTCTATCATTATTTAATTTGAATTTCTTCTTAGCCAAATCCTAAATCTCAACTAACTTCTTCAGTTTTGGTCCATCCTTCCCTATCCTTGTCTCAATTAATCTCATCCATTGATCATGATGCCTCATCTTTTAATCCAAGCCCTTCATTTGAATTGGTATTTCTATAAAAGAAATATATCGTTCCCATTTCAAGGTTAACCACAATTTTCAATATTTTGCTTTCAATCATTCATCTTGAAGAATCGCAATCTTCAATATTTTGCTTCTCATATCATTCAACTAGAACAACCATAATCTTTGAATTTTTGCTATCTGGAGATCTAGAGCTATCTTGCATCAACATCAAGCTTATCATACATCTTGCATACTAAAAATTTGAGAACAAACAAAGGAAAATGGAGAAGAGCAATGGAGATGATTCAACTATGGCATAGAGATTGAGTATTATTGCTTCATTATTGTGATTTCTATGTCTATTTGTGCTTCATTTTTTAGATTAGGGTCTTTATTAGCTTGAATTAGATATTTTTATGGTCAATATTATTGATTCATACTTATTTACCCAAATTCTAACCCTAATCTACAATTCCAACTCATAATCCATTGGAATAAATTGTCCCTTAAGCTTCTCAACCATTCTATCCCACTTTGTAATTATTTCCTTTCCTCTCCTACCTCTTTCAATCTATATTTTTTTCCACCAAATGCTAGCATGTCCCTTTAATTTAGTTTTTGCGAACTTCACCCTATCAAGGTCTTTAATCTCCTCAAATTAAAACAAATCCTCCATGTAATTTATCCAGTCTATTTTCTCTTCTGAATTCAATCTTACACTAAATATCGAAACATCCATCTTTGGTCTCTTCCCAATCTTGGCAATGAATCTCAATAATCTAACTTCTCCAGGATCAATTTCATCATGTACTTCTTCTTCAAATGGTTTCTCATCCTTAGCTTCATCTTCACTCCCATACCTTTCTCTATTCACAACTCTTTTGTGTAGCTCTTCCTACAATGTTCCACTTGCTTTCTAAGGGCTCTAAAATCATCCATGCCAAGAGGGTTTCTACCTCCACCTCTATGCCTACCTCTTTGGGCCACTCTTGGAGGCATTTTATCAACACCCACACTCACAGATCCTGCTACAAACTATCTCTCTTTGGTGCTCTACCTATAGACTCGGGAACAACCCAGTCTGATACCACTGATGCAAGAGAATTTCTTCAAATCTTAGAAACTTCAAACACACCACAATAATTTCAAAGATTAAATAAATCAACAACACACTTGTAGATTTGATTGCTCAATGTCTCTTGCAACATATATGAATTGCACTCAAACTAAAAGGATTACAATTGCAGCCTTGAAGACTGAAGAACTATATTTAAATTAAAATCTAATGATTTTTTGTAGGCAAAAAAATCATCTATAGGTATGTCTCATTAATTCTTCAACTTCTTGCAATTCTCCCTTCTTCACTTGCAACTATATTTTAGAATTAAGAATACAAAACTCCAATATATTCACCAAGATTTTTTTTGATGATTTTCACCTTCTACCCACAAAACCACATCTCAAATATCTCTCCAAGGAAAAGCCACACCCACACCTATAACCCCCAAGTTCTGGAACCAAAAATCAAACAAACAAAGTGTAGAATGAAATTTAATTGCAACCACTAACTCTAGCAACTAAGAAACTCCCCTAACTCCACACTCCTACCTATAAAAATAAATTAGTTTGAATTCATTACATGTTTTGACTCCCCAATGCATGTTGCTCCACTTCAAGGAAGGCAGGCCTCCACTAGTCAACACCATTATTCCCCCATTTCACCAATTTGAATTTCAAATTCAAAATTGCCAAGTAAGCACTGCACGAACATCCCATTTTTTCCTAAAGCATTATGGAAAGCTAAATAAAATCCAAAATTGCATAACCTCCAAGAATCCCATGCCCCAAATCTGATTTTTGGCAATTTAATATTTAAAATATAATTTTCAACACGCTTCCCAATGCAACTTGCAAACCAAAACTGTCCAATTATTTAAATCTAATTTTTGGACAATAACATCAATTAAATACACCAAAATATTAATAAAAAATAATTCACTCCAAAATTGAATAAAATTTGTTGATGCAAGATGGCTGGCAACCACAAATGTTCCTACATCAAGTGTTCATTTATATTCTCATTGTTAATAAGTCCCATTTGTGATGATAAATCCTAGTCACTCATTTTTGGTGTATTTGCTATGTCTAGATCTCCTTATCATTATCTTCTTCATCCTCATGTTTATCTTCCACTTCAATTGTGTAGTCAATATGTCATACATGGTCTAAATGTCTAAATATTTGTTCATGGTTCAAATTCATGATTATATTATCTTTGGCAAGCAGTGTATTTGTGTTTTTCATGGAAATTATTGTATAGCAGTAACTAACTTGAACAAAATGTTTTGAAATGTTCTTAATCTTATTTTGACATAGTATAGAATCTTGGAAATATATTAACAATTATTTTTTATTTCCCCTATTACTATTTACATCCTTTATGGCATGTAGAATATGATAAGGATCATGTATATTCAAGTGAAATTTTTGTTTTAGTTGCATAGGATTCTTCATATAATAATGAAAGAAACTAGATTGTAATTTTTTTCATTTGCAATCCTGTTAGTTAATGAAATAATTTTCGACCAACATTCAATGATATAAAAGATCATTTGCAAATAACTTGAGGAGTAATTTTTGCAGCATATGACATCTTTATTGTACTCTTATATCATGTTTTGCAACAATATCTATCATGAGTTTTGATATGTTTTTAAAATCTTGGTTTTTATACCTTTGATCTATACATATTCTTGTTAACATATTAATATATAACTAATTTTCTCCCTACTTTTAATACATGCTTGGAAATATATTTGAGAATAAATGTTCATGAAATGATAGGTTGGAAATCTTTATTATCTCTCCATGGTCTTTTAAAACTTATTTGGCATTGCTATCATTTGTACAACCTAATTAATTATGTTAGGAATTAGGTGTTGTACACTTTGCATAATGTTTATAATGTTTAATTTATTATTATGTGTGTGGTGCACCTAAGGGGACCTAGAAGTACATGCATCATTAGGATTTAGCATTCTTGGGGTCACTTTTTATGTTGTATGTAACATTGGGACATAAGTTGAATATAAGTTGTAAAAATGTATTTATTTAATATTGGGGAAAGCGATTTAATGAAGTACCCAATATTAAATGTGGGGTCATGGTTTTGTAATCTCATGGTTTTAGTCGCATGGTTTATGTAATACCACTTGGTGGTTTTGTGTGAGCTTTTTTCTATAAAAGAAAACACAAGGGTAGTTGTCTAAGGTTGACTAGTTAGGGTTTTGAGTCTTCTTTCGAAGAGTGAATATATGAAGCATAGAATGGGATGTGTGGTTACATGCTTGGACACATGGAGGATACATTGAGGAGGCTTGATGTTTCAGAGGTGTTCATGGAGGCTCAAAAGATGTATTGTAATGTTTATTATTGAATAATACATGAGCATGGATGCTTCTGGAGGCTGAGTTTTTCCCCTATGAGGGTTTTCCTAGGGTATATCTTGTGTCATCTTTTGATGGGTATGTTGTCTATTCTCTTGCATATGGATTTTGAGTACATATTTGCATAGATTTCCCTTTTGGTTTATGTGGAAATTGTCATTAGATGATTGAAAGTTTCCTTTAATTTGGTATCAGAGCCATGGTTGTGGTTGGATAACCCTAGGTTGAGCAAATCTTGTTTAAATTTGAATCTTTGGTCTTGCATGAGAGAATGAAAGACATGGCAAGATATGAGGGTTTTGGAGGTTGTTGATTATAGATTTGAGGGTTTTGGGTTTTATGTTATGGTGGTTTGTTTGCAGATTAATGGTTTGGAAAATGTTGGCTCAAATGGGTTCCTTGGATGTGCATTCAAATGAAGGTTTTGTGGGGGAATTGTTGCAGATAACCCCCTGGGATAAAATGGACCTAACCATTGGATTTGAGTTGGCTGAGAAACAAAGATTCATATAAAAATTGACCTATATTTGGTTGCTAAAAAAAATTCCCATATTTTCCCTATTCAGTTGTACAACTGTACGATCGTCAAGTTGCAAATTGAAAAATTTAAAATAACCTACGTTTAAAGATTAAATCTGCTGAAAATAAATAAAATTAAAAATACCTACAATTAAAATCTAAATTTTTAAAAAAAAACAAAATTAAGGGGGGCGGAGTCCATAGATCCTATACTCGCTCTCTCAATAGGGTGCCTCACGGTACCCGCTAACAGTGGTACTGCATGGGTACTATCATTAGTAGGTAGGGCCCCTAGTCCCATGGTGACTACCCCTCATAGCTCGCGGAGCAACAAAAATTTAATCCACCAAATGAAAATTTTAAATAGCTTTTAATGATTTTTCAATTTCGTCAATCAAATTTTGGAAAATTTCAACAATTCTAAATAGTGTTTCAAATCCACCACCACAAGGCCACCGGTTTGCCACCCTATAAGCCAAATTGGAGGACTTTTATTCAAACGAGTATAACTTTCACCCAGGATGTCGGATTTTTGGCTTCTTATACTTGTCAAAAAGCTCTCTCCATGCACTATGTTATGGTACAGTTTTGGGTACAAGATTTTTCTATTTTGACTAGTTTTTGGAGCTTGAAATCCAAATGTTCTTTGTTTCATGATTTTGGGCATAACTTTTGTATAGATAATTGGTTTTTCAATTTTGAATAGGCATTGGAGAGAATGTTCAATTTACTTCATAGTGATGTTGATAGTTTCTCAGTTTGATGAGTAGAGAGATTCATGTACTTGTTTGAACACTTGTGGATTCTTGAGATTCAAGATGTGATTACATGTGAGCATCTAGATGATTCAAGAGACAAAACCTTGAGGAAGTACATGTTTTCATGTGTTTTTCTTGATGGTACAGTTGATTATTATTTTGTTCCTTCTTGGTACAAGTTTACATGTTTTTTTCAAAGTTAGACTTTGATGGTGACAACTACATAGGTTGTCTTCAATTTTGAGGACATGGGTTGACACGAGTGGAGACTTGGAGTCTTGTGTGGTGATATTTGAGTGTAGGTACAAAATTGGTGTTGATTATGGTGTCATGATTATGTAGGTACACTTTTGTATTGGCATGACATAATCAAATTTGTGGTGTTTTGGTGGTGATTTTGTTTGGTGTTAGGAGGTTGTTTCTTATCTCCTAGATGATTGTTTGGTTCCTTGACTATGGTACTTGGTTGTGGACATGTTTGGAAAATCAAATCTGAGGTTTATTTGGTATTTGATTCATTTGGTCTACAAAATTATTCTCTTTGATATCTCACTTTGCAGTTTACTAATGTGATGATGAGTTTGCATGTTTCATTGATTAGATCTATGAGTTTTTTGATTGGTAGGTATATGCAACCTATTGATTGCAATGGGATGACTCGGAGGTGGATTTTTTATATCCACCAAGTTTGATTCAGTGTTGTCACAAACTTTGTTAGTTTCCCTTATTTTTGGTCATTTGTACATTGGTATGTGTGCTTTGAGATGAGAGGATGGATGATGTATATTGTACCTAGATAAATAGTTTTGGGACTTGTATCATGATGGTTTTATCACTTTTTCATGGATAGCTTGGCTACACTTTTCAATGGGAGCTTTTGACAGTGATGGATTAGTGGTGTTGAATATATTCCTAATGGTTTGTTGGTAGTTTTATCTTCTTGGCTTGGAGATCTTGGTTTCACTTGATGTTGCTAACATTTCAATTGTGTGTGTAGACCTAGATGATCTTCATTTAGGAGATGGTTATCATGATTCCATGTGTGACTCAATATCATGATTCAATGGGAGTTGTTGGAAGTGATTTGTATTCACCATTTGATGGTGGGTGATCTTCTTTAGTGTTGCAAATATTTGGAGGAGCTCTTAGATCCTATTGCTACAAAAGGTTATTTCACATTTGTAGGTTCATTGATGGGAGATGGATATCTTCATGATGATTGGAGATGTTTAAATCTTGGAGCCATGGAGGACTCATGGATTATTTGGTTGAGATGTTGTATATGCTTTATCTTTTGACATGTTATCCTTGTTTGATAGGATGATTGCTATTATGTCATGGTATACTCTTGTTTGTGCACATTGGATTTTTGTCATGATCTAGATGCATGTTATGTTGATTAGAGAATGTGTTATGTTCATATGGAGCATGTGATCTCCTAGGAGGAGATGGTTAGATCATGTTTTCATGTTTATATTTATGATTTGTGATTGGATCTTTGACATTGATCTTGTTTAGTTCTCTTTGTATTGAGTACATGATCATTTTCTTGATTACTTCATGATGGTGCAATGTTGCATTTGGATTTTGGAATGTATTGATCAGTTGCAAGTGCTCATGGATACATGGAGACTTAGGTGAGGCTTGGATTTCTCTTGTGGTTAGAGATATGTTGTTGAGATGGTTACTCTTGATGAGATTTCAGTAGGAAGTCTGAGGAGCCTACACCTTGGTTGGACATGATACCAACATGGACCTATGAGGAGAGTGTTCTTAGGTGAGTCATGATAACTTGGATATATTGGAGGAGAATTCTCATTCCCCACTCTTTGTCTACTTGGTATTTTACTTGAGAGGAACTACCAATTGTTCCTTTCAGGTGTATTATTATTTATGCTTATCTTTCATAGATATGGATCTTGAGCTATGGATACATGGGTAGTTCTGGAGGATTCATTATGAGATATGTTTGGTATTTTTTATCTCCTTGCATATATGAGTTGATATTATGATTCCATTATGAGGATATTAGGAGATGGTTTATGGGATGGTTTCCTTCTTTGGGAATGGTTACATTGAGTTTGATCTTCTTGTTTTGAGAGGCTTAATCCATGTTAGTTACACAGTGCATATGTTATGTTTGATCTTGGTGATTGAATAGTTGGGTGTTGTTATGGATTTTATTTTGGGGTTTTGTGGAGGAATCACACTTGATAGAGTTAGCATTTAAAGGTGTATGTAGAAGGACTTTCTACAGGTGTATGATGTGCATTATTTCTCTCTTTGGACTTGGTTATCTTCCTAGATGTTTGGTTTCACATTACATTGGTTTTGAGGTTTGGTTGGAGCTATTGTGATCACTAGATTGTGGTCATGTGTTTTCACCTATGTTCTTGGGTGATGACATGGAGGTTCCTTTATCTCTTTCCTTTGTTGGGTGTGGAGAACATGGGAGAGCTATGGAGATTTATGGTGAGATTTATTCTTATACGTTATTTATTTACAGGTTTTGCATATCATTGTGGATGTTCCTTGGTACTACATGATGTTGTTTACACCTTCTAAGTGATTCTATTAGTATACCTGGTATGCCTTGACCATTTTTATATTTGCATTATCCATGCAATGGGAGCTCTTGGATGTGTATGTCATTCTTTGATAAGTTTGCACATGGAGCTTGTGATTGTGGTTTATGGGTGTATATGTTGATGAAATGAATTTACTATGTTTTGTATACCTTGGATGTATGGATATTTGGATGTGTTATCACTTTTTGTGTGTGCTATTTCAGCTATGATTAGTGTATCTTGATAGCTACTGGTGAATATTGACACCTTTGGATTGAGTGTTTTTGTTTTGGATATCAGTTGAGGCGGGACTTATGTTTCGCTGTGATAGATTGTGTGGCTTCTATTTAGATGGATTCTTATCTTTGTGCATCAGCATGATGGAGGATGAGAGAATTCATGATTGGGATGGTGGTCACTTTTTCTTGTTACAATTATCTTAATGGAGTACATGGAGCACTTTGATTCCTTGATGGTATATGTGGCTATAGGGATTGTCCCCTTGTTCATGTTTTGAGGTTACTTGTTACCCATTATGAAATGTATACAAAAAGTGGGAGAATGTTAGGAATTAGGTGTTTTACACCTTGCATAATTTTTATAATGGTTAATTTATGATTATGTGTGTGGTGCACCTAGGGGGCCTAGAGGTACGTGTATCACTAGAAGTTAAAATTCTTGGGGCCACTTTTTATGTTGTATGTAATATTGGAACATAAGTTGAATATAAGTTGTAAAAATGTATTTATTTAATATTGGGGAAAGAAATTTTATAAAGTACCCAATATTAAATGTGGGGTCATGGTTTTGTAATCTTTTGGTTTTAGTCACATGGTTTTATGTAATAACACTTGGTGGTTTTGTGTGAGCTTGTTTTTATAAAAGAAAACACAAGGGTAGTTTTCTAAGGTTGGCTATTTGGGGTTTTGAGTCTTCTTCTAAAGAGTTCATATGTGAAGCATGGCATGGGATGTGTGGTTACATGCTTGAACACGTGGAGGATGCATTGAGGAGGCTTGATGTTTCATAGTTGTTCATTGAGGCTCTGAAGATGTATTGTAATGTTTATTATTGAATAATAAATGAGAATGGATGATTTTTAGGTTGGCTTTTCCCCTCTATGAGGGTTTTCCTAGGTTATATCTTCTATCATATCTTAATGGTTATGTTGTTTATTCTCTTGCATATAGTTTCAGAGTACTTATTTGCATAGATTTCTCTTTTGGGTTATGTGGAAATTGCCATTAGATGGTTGTAAGTTTCCTTTCAAATTGAAGATAAAGGGTAGTGATATTTGAGAGAAGCCCCATTCAAAATCCTAAAATTCACACAAAGTAAGGATTTCACCTTTCTTTTTCTAAATAGTAAAATTAGAAACCTAATTTCAATGCTTGATGGGGTGAATTATTTTTTAATTAATCAACTTGAATAACTTGTTCTTCATGATTCACTATATCTATAGGTTAACTATTATCTACTTCCATCTCACTAGTTTTGCTTTAGGCTAAAGCTCAATTGTATGTTTTATTTGCTAAATCTCAATTGTATGATGTATAATGTATTTGTTGTATCATTTCAACCCTGCATAATCTTAGTCCATGACCCAACTATGTGTGGTATAGAGGTTGAGAAGGAATTCCTCTCTACCACCTTAGTTGATTTTACCATTTTCCCTAGAGATAGCTCAAAATCCTTGTAGTTCTCATTTTTTCTATTCTTCTCTTATGCAGGGCCTATAGGAATCATATAGACTAAACATGCCTTATAGGGTTATCATTCCTATAGGAAATTATTGGAAGTATGTTTTTCCATTGATTTCAACTGATATTTTCTTTTGCATTGATATCAACCTATGGAGATGATTTGATTGGTTGCATTCTTGTCATTCGTAGTATCACTTATGTCAACCTCTAGTGTTTCTTTGATGAGCATATGTTTGTGGATGTTCAAAATATTTTGTGGTTGAGAAGGTGTTTTAGATGTTTTGATGGTGTTTGTGGTGCTTGGTTTCCAAGTGCTTTTGAGAAAATTTGAATAAAATAGGAAATAGTGTTGGTAAAGATTGTTTAGGATGGCATAGTAGTGTTCAGTTTTTTGCTTTGCATTTCTTCATGGTTGAAGATCTATTTGTGTGGTTTAGATATGTTAATTGGATGTGTTCAAAGGTTTTATATCTAGAGTTTCAAGTTTTGGATCGATTGACAGAAGAATTTGTGTTCACTAGTGTGTGAACTATGTTGTAGTGTTGCTTGGGAGAAATAGTTTTGCTCCACATTTCTTCGAATGGTGGCTTCTAGTCTTGTAGATCTGAAAGTGTGATTATATTTTTCATATCTATCTTTAGTCTAATTTGTTTGAGATTTGGTTCTCCACAAGGTTGGATTCATCAATTATAGTATGTGGAAGGTTAACTGGTTGTACAAAATGATCATGTTCTTCAGGTGTATGTTGTTGCAAAGGATTTGTTGGATTTTAGGGTGTTGATGGAATATTCTAGATTGTGTTTAAGTGTTGTATATGGTCCATGAGTCATCTTTGGATTTTGTGAAGCATGTACTTAAATTTTAATGGTGTCAAATAGGTTTGGTCAACTTTGGGTGTTTACACTAAGTGTGGATATGCTTCAGCGTTTGTCAAAGTGTGATGTGGTCCACCTTCATTCCTCTCCACCGCATGAATGTTTTGGTGCCAACCTAATTTTAATTTGCACATTTGAGGTGCATAGCCAACCTTGTAGATTTTTTTCAAGGTTGAGGATGGTATATATTAGTGATGAATTGATGAAGGATGTGTGTGTAGATGCAAGGATGTGTTGAGATGCAAATTTAATTAGATATGGAGAACTAAAGTGTGAGCTTAATGCCTATGAATCCAATGCAGTGAGCAGAAGGGTTTTCATTTGTAGAGTACCTGAAGTTTTTAATAGTAGTGAGTTGGAGGTTACTGATGGTGCAAAATTTGTAGTGGTAGATATTCTTTGTTGCTTTGAGATGGATTTCTCATTGTAACACTCTTCTATCTTATTCTTTCTAATATTAAAAATGATCCTTTCTTTCTTTTAGGTAGCGAGCCCTCCGATAGTGAGCCTATTGTATTTGGTGTTTCAATTACTTTATATTGTGAGTTGATCATCACCTTGTTTTTTCCCTTCTTGGGTTTTCCACATAAATCTGGTGTTCTCATGTGTGTGGACATGTTTGTATTAAGTTGTTTCTCATGTTTATTTTCTACTAATGCATGATAAGGGTTTAAAGGTTGATAAGGGTTCAAGGATTAATGTAGATCTAAATTTTAATGAAGGTTGTGATGTTTTAATGTACAACTGATTCACCCCCCTCTTAGTTATCTTGTGAATTCAATAGAAATTTTATTTCTTTTAACTAGATAATCTAACCTCCATACATCTCTTGAAATTTTAGAGCTAACTATTCTTCAAATTCATTAGGCTATTGCATCAAATGAACAATCTACTCTTCACTCTAAAGGACCATCTAATGGTACTCATTGTCTAGTGTAGTGGGCCTAGTTATTATCTTGGAACTATATTTATTTTTAAGAAAATCACTCATTAGATTGAATTATAAGTTAATCAAGGCCATCCTATCTGCTTTTAAATTCTATTTCTATGAAATAGCCTAAAAATTCAAATTTTTGAAGGATTATAATAAATCTTACATGTTTTGCATGTATGATTTTTCTATGGAATTACTTTCCACATTGTGAGCTTACCTATTTACCACCAACATTGAATTTTCACAAACTTGCAACATCTTTACACCCTTCTTCTCAATATATAGAAAACCATGGATCAATGCTTCATACTCAACAACATTGATAGTGCAATTGAATTGCAACTAATATAACTATTTATATTTCTATCATTGTGATAAATTTACATTTATGTCGTCTCCAACTTTATAATTGGTGTCATCAAAATATACCTTTCAGATCTTGGAATTGTCAATATTTTCATTTATTATCTCAAGGATTAATGGGGACTCTTCATGAATGATGTATGTTCCCATATGATCCATAAAGTAATTTTTTTTAGGAAATGTACCTCAACCTTACATCTTAATGTTACAAACATAAAAATATAATGACATTGGATAAATAAAAATAACCAATATAATGGTTCCTACAACGTAACTAGAGAGCTTGTATAGGCTTGGTATGAGCATAAAAGGCATGTATGCTCTTAGAGTGTTGGGTCTTGCTAGTTGGGTTCCTTGCATGGGCAAGTTGTTTCATACCTAGCTTTGCTTATTCATCCCTTTGAGATTTGAAATGACACTCCCTCCCTCCTCTCTAGTATCTTATTCCTATGTCATTTGTGTGTGTGTGTCCAATGAGAGTTTATTATTTGTCACTGGTGAGTATGCCCAATGAGAGTCTCTTATTTTATGTCATTGGTGTTTGTTCTCAATGAGGTTATCATGTTTATGCAATTTTTTTCATTCAAAAATGAGCATTTATATTCTTATCTATCATGTGATGTTGATTGTGTGAATCTTGCATTATGTGTACGTTGTGTTTTTTCTTTATGTATGGAATGTGTGTAAGCCTTCTCCCAATGTGTTTGGTGTGAGTGTGCTTGTGGCCCACATGACTATCTCCTAGAATGATGGGAGTGGACCTAAGGGTACCACATGGTAGGATGGTGTGGAACCACCATTGAGGATTCAAGGATCTTAGGAAGAGCTCCAGGATCATTTATCAAGTTGGAAAATGTTGTTTCTTTATTTATTTCATTATCGCCATATGTAAAATATAATTTGAAGGAAATTTGAGTTATCTTCCAAATGTTAATACTATAATTGAATCTCTTGAATGGAGTGATTGTAAATCGACCACATAAGTGGTATTAGTATCATGTATTCTTTTATGTGTTTCTATATTGGAGTTGAACACACATGCCATTTTGGATGTTCTTTCAATTTATTGCAATGTTGGTTTAAATGAACATAGAGAATATTTGGATTTGGGATTGAAATGAATCATTGTGTGTTTAAATCATTCAAATTTTTTACTTGGAGCTTGTTTTAGTTGTCTCCCAAGTTTGGGATAATGTGTTTGTGAGAACCGCCTCATTGAGGGGCCAATTAGAGTTATTTGAGTGATCTTGGCAAGTTCTAGAGGTGTGGGAAACCTTTCCCCTTCACCCCTTATGTCATAGGATTCATGTTGGATCATCTTACAATCTCCCCAACCCTAGGGAGTTATCTCCTTCTTGGGCCAGTGTGAGGAGAGATTAGGTTTCTAGGACCTTTTTGATTCCTTAATCATTTTTTATTTTTTATTCTTTTATCATTATGGTGCCTTCCTTGTGGTTCCTAGGTGTTTTGATTGTTCTAGGGACCAAAAATAAGCTTGGATTTTCTCACTAGTCAAGACACTAGCACTAGAACTAAGACTACAATGCCAAAAAGGACTATAACACCTATTTGGGACTCTTACATGAAAAAAAGACCCCAATGTTAGACTAGGACCCCATCATGAGGCCTAGAAACCCACACACTCATATTGTTCTCCTTATTGGGTGCCAGTGTCCTCGGATGCCCTATTTCCATCATTTCATTATTTGTTAGGCCTTCTAGCTATTTCTCCAGGAGACTTTGTATACAAAAATTGTTCTCCTTGGCCTAGTGAGTCTTCTTATTGGTGGAGGGTTTGTACCTCCTAGTAAGAAAACCTCTTGTGTAGGATTTTCATTACATATAGATATGTTTTAAGGTTATTGTGAGTGAATTGGAGGTGAATTTTCCCTCGACTTACTCCTTATTTCATGAATCAATGGTTGCATTATCTAGTACATGTGTTTAGCTCCTAGTCATTCCATCATTTGTGTGGTTTTTTCATGAGTGTGTTAGGATTTTTAAGTGTGTCTTGATGTGGATTTTATGTTGATTCTTCCATCATCATATCCTTGTATTAGTTTGCAAGAGAACACAATTATGGGTTAGTACCCGATCATTGTTGGTTGCCATTTCCCTTTTTTGTAAGTTCATCAAGGTGGCTTCATCCCATGATTGGTAAGTCTTCTAATTGTGTCATCTTTCTTATAGAAATCCTAAGGTCATTTGTGTTTTTATTTTCCATGTGTTGTATTTTATATGACACTTGTGTGGCATTGTTGTGCAAGTACGACATGTCATATCTTTGTTGTCATTGTTGTTCCAAAAAATGTTGTTCGGTCATTTTTCCTAGGTCTGTAATATGAGGCATTACACCATAAGAGTTAGGAGAACTAGAATAAAATTAAACATATTTCTATTTTTTACATACACAATGCTCACAAAAATCAAATTTGAGATTACAATCATTTTATCCCTATAATGGAGTGAATTTGCACCCCTCACAAATTCCCTATTTACACCCCTTTACCTTAGAGAAATCAAACTAGAATATTCTATTCCACCTCATCCATCCACTTTCCAACCACTTGGTAGTTGTCTGTAGTGTTAGTGGGGGAATTTCTATCAGGGACACGAGCGCAGTGCGTGGACCTCTGTGCAGCATGCTACTGTCCTAACAAGATTCTCACCTCTAGAATATATCAAGGTGTTACACTTCTCCATTGTTGATGAAGCATAACGCCCCTATGCCCTTGACTAACCTTGAATGACTCTTTTGGGCTCCTATTCACCTTCAAAAGACAATCCTTCACATTCAATTCATCTTCTTCAAATTTCTTCAATCTCATTACATGATTCTACACACTTCTTGAGCATTTTCATATCACTCTCCATCATTGTTGAAGCTCCAAGTCGACACTTTTCTGGTTTCACTCCTTGCGTTGTTGTGGCAATGTTGGCATCTACAAGCTTGTGAGTTCGCACCTTGCTTCATGTGATCAAGGGCACCTTATAGGGAGGTGATATCCATTTTTCTTAGCATTGTTTTTTGATTTAGTATCATATTGTTGATAGCATTTCTTGGTATTCTTCTTTTCAGTGCTTTTTATCATACTTTCCCTTTTTGTGGATATTTTGGTTTTCCATGGAGGTGGGAACATTGAAACGGGGGTTTGACTATAGTGATCCTCTAAACAAGTTCCCCAACATTTTTCCCCATTCATGATTATGTGGAGCTTGTGGGAGGCTGGACCGATCATAAGTTTGATTTTTGCCACCTTCTCTCTTCTAAAAATCTATCTTTCAAGTTAAAGTATTCTTCTTGTTTTTTCAATAGTTTGGTTGTTTTATGTTTTTTGTCATTGCTTAAAACTGTATTTATCAGGTTGTCAGTGAGTTCCCTGTTAGTTTAGACCATACTTCATACTCTTTGTATGTACGAACGCTAACACCCAATTGGGACACCATCACACCATGCTATCATTTGTCTTTTGTGTTGGAGTCCTTTGGTAGAGAGATACCTAGGTTACAGTCTAGACTCAGGAATTTTCTCACCTGGTTTCTTAAACTCTTGAGTTGAAAGAAGGATAGTGACAAATCAGGTTTCCTTCCTTTTCACCCTCTCAAATATTAAACATACTTTAAACAAATCCTTTAGCGTGAGGTAGATCAGGGCAGCTAATTGTTCTAGACCCTCCCATGACTTGGGGTCTTGATCATCCGGTCCCCCTCCTCTACATTTTGGTGAACCTAACGTGAACTATTCTAGTTCCATTTTGTCATATTGAAAGACTATTATCTTGTGTTCTAGGTGTGTTGTGGTTGTGTGTGTTGCAGGGCACTTTTCCTTGCAACCAACCTACAACCCCTAGTGACGTAGCTAGAAGAATCCTTAAGCATTGCAAAATAAAACTTTGATGGGTCGCTATCTAATTATTGAACTCTTGGGGGCTTCTGATAAATTCCTTTCTAGTGTATGTAGAGATCACTTCCTTTATGCATCTTCCCATCCTATCTATGCAACCTATGAGTGGATCTCCTACTATAACATTTACCTCACAAGATTTTCCAATGAACACTAATAGAGAGCCCTCTCCTTTGTACATTCCTTCACGTATCAATGAGAACACTGTAACTAGCATTCTCATTGACCCTACATGTCGAGTCAATGTTATCATAGAGGAGATCATGTTGATAAACTTTTACATAAGGATGGGTATGATGAGTCTAAAAGAACTATACATACGCACAATGGGATTTATATTCCTCCCGTTGGTTCTATCACCTTGTCATTCCTAGTTGGGACCAAGACTGTGAATGCCCTCTTTAACATTATCTTGGGGTTTGACTTTTTCAGAGTAAAACTAGGCATCCCTTGGTTGTTTTTTATGAACACGATCCCCTCAATGGTCCACAGATGCTTGAAGTTCTCTCATGAGGGTTATGTGCATGTAGTCCACAACACTAGTTACAAATCGATGGTATTGCATGGAGGCTATTCACTTGATCACTTTTGGCCTACCCCTGTTGGTCTGCTCCCTCCTAGGACAGACTTGTTATATCGAACTTATGTAAAATAAAAGAATGGGGGTATATCACCGAAAGTGACCTACCCTCCTCCCTATTCCATTTTAGTTAAAGCTTCCATGATGGAAAAACATAATGCTACCTCTATCACTCGAAAAAAGGAGGAGAATTATGCTTGAGCTTCTTCTTCTTCTTCCTTCGTAGTTCCACCTGCCTCTGCCTCCTGCCTTGCTACATTGCCTTTGACTTTTGCTCCTATGTGTCTCTTGGGGAGTCAAATGGTGCCTACTTGGCAGAAGGCCAAGCATCAGTTATTCAACCTTCCTATCTTACCCATGGTGCCTCAACCTGTCTTGTATGGTAAGGGGAAGGGACCCCATGGAGCCACCTCTACATCTCATCCTTCACAGTCCCCTACTGTTCCTACCCCTAGGGTAACAAATGGGGAGAGGCTTGTTGTTGAGGCGCTCGAGTATGCTCCCCTATTTTTTGTTGCATCTGCTCCTATTCTTGTCTAGGAGTCACTTCATCTGCCAAAAATGGTCATGATGGATACTCTGATGACTGAACAAGGTCCTCCTATTATTCCTCATACTGCAGCCTCTAGCTCTTGAATCCAAAGAAACTTCCTTGTGTGCAATCATAAGCATTTGAGGATGGCTCTGGCAACTATGCGGGCTGCTTCGTAGAAGGAGGGAGGGGAGCCAACAACTCCTGCTTTAGCATCTTCTATTGTGTCCTCCTCTTCCACCCCTTCTACTTCAATTCCTTCCACCTCGATCTTGCTTCCAGCTCCCCCTACGAGCGTGGATGATCCTCACCCTAAAAGGGTGCAAGTATTCATTTCTCCTTCGGTTGAGCCTCCCCTCTTGATGTCCCTTCAAAACATCCTACCATTTCCTAAACCTGTGCACATGCCAAATACCTTGATGGTGTTTATTGCAGTTTTCTCCTCTTCCTCCTTGTCTTCTACTTCATTTGTGGGGATCTCGCATCCTCTAATGAAGCGTAATTTGGAGGATGAACCTCCTTGCAATGGGGGTCAGAAGAAGGGATCACCTTCTTTAAAATTTGGTTCTGCATTGGCTTGTGCCATCTTAGTGACGGAGGCAGCCCCAACATCCTTGGAACTCATCACTACCCTAGAGTCCTTCGATGAGGTCGGTAGTGGATCTCAAGCACCTCCTTCATCACCCACTCAGTTGACAAATGGAACTCCCATAAAGTGCATGTTCAACTTGGTGGACAATGTCCCAGCTCTGTCGATGATCTTTATGAGGCTTCTGACATTTACCTCACAAGAACTAAGCAAAGAATACCTCGAGCAGCCCTCTTCCTTGGCTCTTGTCGCAGGAGAGTCAAATGTACCCCCTTGCTATATTGTCCTTGCAGGCTTGTCCGCCCTCCCCTTATGGAAATCTAGATTGGGAGAACGATGACCTCTTGGTTGATGAGGACTAGGGGATACCTCTTCTATATTTGTAGATTAGTTTGTGTGTGTTATGTTCCCCCGTGCTTGTTTTATGTGTTTCTGGAGGACCCTTATCGCCCTCATAGGTGCTTAGATACAAGAGTGATTTTGTGTCATAAAAATTCTTCTATTTGTCACATCATTCTTCTCTTTTTTGTGCCTTGATTTTTGATAATTGGGGGAAATACAAAGTGTTAGGGGAATTTAGGCCTCCCTTTCGTATTGACCCAATTTTTTATTTTTACTTTGTCTTCACATAACTTTCTTCACATGGTCTAATATTAGATCCCCTTGTCTCTTGATGTATGTGTTTTTGTTTATGTTATATTTTCTTTGCTTGCTTTGTGATGTTGTGGTGCATATTTGTTGTCCCTCGCATGTGTGACAACATTACCACGATTACATTTTGTCATGTTCCACGGGCCACAACATCACTTTCATTCTTGCTTTTCTCTCCTTAGGATGCCACATGCCTCTAAATTTAGCACGCATCATCCTAACGGGGGCTATCATAATGTTCTAATTTTCAGAAGGTGTATTTAGTGGCCAATGAATCCCTCACTAAAAGTCATTATTTTTCAAAAATTACATTCTTCAAAATGGATTCCTAGCAGAATATTTCTTTCATCATGGATTTGTAAGATAGAATCTAAAAAAATTCCTTCGAGAAGGGAGTACTTTTTCTGATGAAGAAGTCTGAAAACTTTCCCTTGCAAGGGAGCATTCTTTCTTTTGAATTCTTTGATGAAATGAATCTTTTAGAAGGATTCCTTGATGATATGATCATTGGAGAAAAACTCTATCACTTTTCAAAATGTTATCGCATTCAAACAAAGTGTCCCTTGAGTAGACCCCTTTGAAAGCTTCTCCTTCAATTATTGGCTATTTGCATGATTGTCTGCTTGTCTGCCTATGTGGCTTTTTGATATCTGACATGTTTTGTCTATGGATTAACATGTTTCTTTGTAGGTACACCTATGAAGCTTCTTTTCAATTGACCTTGCAAGACCAAGTACGTGTAAGGCCCCATCAGACTTTCTAAAGCCTCTCACATTTGGCTTCCTTCAAGATCGAGCACCTAGGGGTGCCTCCTTTGTATGTTTGAGAACCTGTAAAGAACTTACATCATGTGGGATCTCTTTGTTCAACTCTGTAGGACCAAGCACCTGCAGAGCCCTTTTGTTCACCCTTTCGTAATTTTGCAGACCTGCGACGCATTTTGTTCAACTCTCCTTGGGACCAAGTACTTATGGAGCGATCTCCTTTTCCTGTGCTTTCGAGTGTGTCAGATTGCGGTCTTCTTCCTTAATTGTTCAAGTATACTCTCTTTAAACTCTTTTGATCTACTTTACCTCGCATTTGGTAGCACATATTCTTGCTAAAGTGGGGGAAAAATGTAATGGAGTAAATCTGCATCCCTCGCAAATTCCCTATTTACACCCCTTTACCTTAGAGAAATCAAACTTGAAGATGTTATTCCACCTCATCCATCCATTGTCCACCCACTTGGTAGTTGTCTATAGCGTCGGTGGGGGGATTTCTATCGGGGATGTGAGTGTGGCGCATCGACATCTGCGTGACATGCTACCAGCCTAACAGGATTCTTGCCTCTAAAATCTATAGAGGTGTTACACTTCTTCATTGACAATGAAGAATAACACCCTTGTCCCTTGACCAACCTTGAACAACTCTTTTGGGATCCTATTCACCTTCAAAAGATGATCTTTCACATTCAACTCATCTTCTTCACATTTCTTCAATCTCATTACACAATTCTACACACTTCTTGAGCATTTTCACAACACTCTCCACCATTGTTGAAGCTCCAATTCGATACTATTGGTTTCACTCCTTGCATTGTTGTGGAAATGTTGGCATCTACAAGCTTGTGAGCTCACACCTTCCTTCACATGCTTGAGGGCACCTTGTTGGGAGGTGATATTTTTTTTTTCTTAGCATTTTTGTTTGATTAGTAGCGTATTATTGTTAGTATTGCTTGGTATTCTTCCTTTCAGTGCTTTCTTTTTCATAATTTCTCTATTTGTGGCTATTATGGCTATTCATGGAGGTGGGAATATCAAAACAGGGGTTTGACTATGGCAAGGCCTGAAATAGCCCCAACATTTTTACCCTGTTCTACTATGTGTAGGCATTGTGATCATGTGGAGCTTGCGGGGGGCTTGACTGACCGTAATTTTGATTTTTGCAACCTTATCTCTTTTCAAAATATATCTTTTAAGTTAAAGTATTCTTCTTGTTATTTTAATAGTTTAGTTATTTTATGTTTTTTGTCATTGCTTAAAACTATATTTATCAAGTTGTTAGTGAGTTCCCTATTAGTTTAGATCATACTTCATACTCTATGTCCATACGAATTTCAGCGCCCAACCGAGATGCCATTGCATTGCGCTATCATCCATCTTTTGTGTTGGAGTCCTTTGGTAGAGAGTTACCTAGGTTATAGTCTAGACTCAAGAATTTTCTCACCTAGTTTCTTAAACTCTTGGGTTGATAAACAAACAGTGACAAATCAAATGTCCTTCCTTTTCACCCTCTCAAATATTAAACTTACTTTAAATAAATCCTTTAGTGTGACGTAGATTAGGGCAGCTAATTGTTCTAGACCCTCTTGTGACCTGGGGTCCTAAGCAGTTAGTCCCCCTCCTCTACAATCCCTCAACAAGATTTTTATTTTTTACGGCCCTTAGACCCTTCTCACCTATGCGGTCCATCCTCTAATGCTATAACATTGTATTCTCAATTTTTAGCTTAGTCTCCAAAGCACAAATACCCTTAGGCACCCAAAAGGAATGACCATCATAAGTGGATGTAACTCCCCTCTTTTCTACTAGTTCCAATGGTGAAGGTGTAAATTATGGAGATCTCTTCATTGTATGAGTATAAGATCTATTTCATTTAACAATGCATGCATCTAGTTGAAATAAAATGATTATGTGAACGCTCATAGCAAGAACCATAGCCCCTCTCACCATATTGCACCCTCCACTTGAGAAAATAATTTGCACACTTGAATCATTAAGTTTACTTATAAAAATTAGGTTTCATTTTAAACTAGATATTGTAGTACAACATTGATCCCCATAACTCATTCATTAGGAAATATAATCAAGAATATCCAATGACAAGTAGTCTTGAAATGAGAGTCATCTCTAAGGTGCACCTACCCACTGTCATATTCGTCATATTTTGTGAACCAACTCTTATGTGAGATCATGTGGAAAGGGGAACCAAAGTCTATCAATCATGTACCATCTAATTCATGTGTATTTAAGGGCATAACAAAACGTATCACCATTAGATTGGGAGGAATATTTAGACTCATCATTATAATCAACCTTATTCTTCTTTTATTCTCCTTACAATCTCTTCTCAACTAGTTAGATTTTCTTGTCTCACTTCTTCTAATTCTTCTTTCCTTTCTCTTTTTATATTCCACATATAGATATGTCTTCCTTAGTGTACTCTAGAAGTATTTCTTTACATCTCTTCAAAAAGTAGCAATACCACCAACTCATCTAATTTCAACTTGGTGGTAGTACTCCCAGTAGCCATAATATGGTGGTCTAATCAATTTGGATAAAAATATAGAAAAGTCATATAATGATCCTCTTCCACCATTTTTACTCCAACTAAGTGAAATCGGGGTACAATCATATTAAAAATATTTAAATGTTCAAATATATAGCCACCATCCTCCATCCTAAGGGTATACAACTTGTTTCTTAGGAAAATATTGTTTTCCAAGGATTTTTCTAATAAATCTCACCTAGCTTATTCCAAAGGTTTGTTACAAAATTATCTTCATGTGCATATACTAATACTAAATTGGTCATACATAGTATAATGAGACCATTATATTTTTAGTCCAAAATGTCTTAGTTTTCTTTTTTTCTTGCAATAGGTTTGGATTTGAATATTATAGCCCAAGATATTTATCCATAAAAATATCCTCCACCTTTAGCTCTTGAATCTCAAAGTTTGGGCTTGAGAAATTCTCCATCTCTATCCTTGGTGTGCTTGTCATTTTTCTTACAAGATTTTGTTTAGGAAAGCTCCCATTCAATCTAAGATGATCAGGATTTTATACCAAATGAAATGAAGAAAAGGTGTAGAATATGGCTCTTACACTATTCTATGAGAGGATTTATGTGAAAAAACTAAAGAAAACATATTTACAAGGAAATAAACACAAAAGAAAAATATCATAACATAGTAACCTATGTGGGGAAAACCCATTTGAGAGAAAAAAAAACCACACTCCAAAGGAACACAATGTATTATTTAGCAATAAAAGATTATAATACACTTGTAGAGTCTAAGCCTTTATATGATTATCACCAACAAAAAAATTAGGGTAATTTTGGTAGCATAAGTTCCATCTTAAGCACCAAATAAATAGGACAAATAATAAATAAATCCTTAAAATTGTAATTAAAGGACCATGAGCTAAAACCACCTGAAATGTGGAACTTGGATCCCTAGTTAAAAATCCAACAAATCCCAAGATGACACCACAAACTAGAAATAGCACATTCTTTCCACCTATCATGAGCTTGACATAATCCACTCACCATCTTGGGTGGTCTATTATGGTTTCATTATCTCCATTTAAATATGCCTTATCATGTGTCATAACACATCATAATTTGGTTAGCAAGTGTAACTCCCTCTTATAACTCTTTTATGTGACATATTTTTTTATTTCTAATGTGGGAGACCCAACTTTTGATCTAAGAGGCCATTCATGATTTTTGAATTTTAGATTTTGTCAAATTTATAGTTTAAAAACTACCTTTTTATATTCTTAATATTAGAAGTAAGGTTAAGACTAAAAATAAATTTGTAGCAATATAAATAATTTCCACATAACTCTCATGAGAGAAAATATGTAAAAAAATATTTATAATCCACAATATAAAAGAATAGCAAACATACTATAAGATAATGCCAGACGTGCCCTAAAAAAACCCTCTCAAAGAGAAAATTAAACCTCCAAAATCATCCACACAAATCAATGTATTATCTCAAATAATAATTATACAATAAACTTGTAGAGTCTACATGCAAGGCCTTTGAGTCATCAATCACCCCATTTGTATTCCTCTATGTGAAAAATCAAATGAGAGCCATGTAACCACACATCCCAATCCATGCTTCCTCTACTCACACATGTAATCTACAAGAGAAGTTCAATCCAACCTTAGACAACAAAACAAAGGTTACACAAGAAAACCTCAACAACTATGCATGTGCTTTATTTTATAAAAATGAGCTTGTATAAACCATTGAGTGGTATTACATAAACCAAGTGCCTCAAAACCACGAACTCAGTAAACCATGACCTCCAACTTAAATATTTGGTATTATTTTTTTTTATCTTAAATATTTTCCCAATGTGATACCCATGCTAAATATTTATTCCAATGTCTCATACTACATACAAGTGTCCCTAATTATGCCTAACCATGTAAAATACACCTATCTAATATGCACCAAACTTAATATTTATTTTTAAATTATTAACATTATGCAAGTTATACAACACATTTTCCCAATATTCTCTCACTTGTATGTATTACATAAGGGATCGATATTAAACTCAATTATCAATGGAACAAACCCTATAGCCAATTGTTGGTATTAAACGGGTGTTTTACCTAACTAATTCATCTAGTAGGTCCTATTCATATGTTAAGTTTACTTAGGTCATAGGAATATTTCTAGAAGTCTTAGTTGGCATTACATCTTATCTTATGTCATTTACTTCTTGTGTCCTAAATAATTTAATGTTTGTTGTCCTATATCATAGGATTAAGACACTTTTCATGATCTTGTCTAATTATATGTCTCACCTTGACTATATAACCAATGGGTTCTCATTTGTGAATCCATCCAATTGTAATCTATCATTTGCATCCTCTAATGAAATATCATTATTCTTTCATAGTTGATTTCTCTTGTACTTTCATCAAAGTTCGTAAATCTTAGATAGCTACAATCTTTAGCCAAATCATACATGATATTAAAGCTTGTGTGAATTGTATGGGATAAAGTATATTATTTGATTGAAATATTAAAAGGAGAACTACATAATCATTATCTATTCTAAAGTCATTCCATATCCTACTTGGGCGATTCATAATATATGTGTCCTGGTCTTGAAGAAACTTATGTTAATGCATACATTTATGTTGGCCTGATAAAGAGTATCATCACCACTTATTTCCACCCTCGGCCTTAGGAATATCGACATACTCCTTAAAGAAGGGTTTGTGATTTCATTGGCTGACTAAGTATTGGTGTATCATTATAAGAATACCGTCTTTGTTGGACATATTCTGTGAGGTGATTCTATTGGATATTGGCAGGTCTAGCAATAACATTGAATTCCTTCATAGTTGTCATAGCCTTATTGCTGAGGATAATTGTGATATATCACTGACTTCCCTAAGCTTGTTTCGTAGGCTCAAGAAATTATTTGTGGTATAATGATATGACAAATATTTTTTTGCCTAATCTGCGCAAGTGCAAATCAGAAAGCTAGGCCAATAGCAGATGGAGAAATCATTCATCAGTATTAAACAAATGTCAGTATTTGTCCTCATTCAGCCATATATATTAGTCGAAGTCATTAAATTGAGTGATTATCTTTAACAAATAAGATTGCTTTTAGGAGCTGCGATTTGGAGTTTTAGAGAATCATTATTACTTATATTACAGTGATCCATATTATTTAATCAAGGCAGCAATTAGTGAAATGGTTATTAACTAAAGAGGATGTATTTTTAAATAGACATCTCTTTTCAAAAAGATGTATCACTTCATCTTGATATAGAGATATAAAAGGTAACAAGTGAGGGGAGAGGGATCATCATTGAATATTGTACATACATATTTTATTATTGAATTTTCTATTGTGGAACTGTTCTATATGGGCAGAAATTTATAATATGGAGGTATATGTTTCAAGTAAATAAATCAGAAAGGACATCCAAGGTAAAGATGCACGATTATAATGATATCAATCAGGAAGGGCATTCAAGTTTCAAGGCCTATACATTGATGATATATAGGTAGATATATATTCAAAGCTAACACATGATTTTAATTGATAAATTAGAAACAACTAGTATATTTACTCATCAAATTTCCATTATCAAATTAACATTTGAATTAGACTTCATTATTCAGAGTTTATTTCATTTATAATCCAGAAACTCGGTTGGCTTTAATAATATTGGATGACAACATTTGTCAATCCAATAAGAAATAAATCAAAAACTTACTGATCTAGAGCTCGGGTCATTATAGTGTTATCAGAGCTAAAGGTCCTGCCAACCTTTGGGTAATGCAACAAATTGACTTTTCATTTGAAGTATGGCAACCGATGATAGAATATGGTTGGCAAAATTACTTTATGAATCAGGTAGTAAGCTAAGAAGTTTATCTCAAAGGAATGATGTTGTGGTCACATTGAAAAGAGTAGAAGGTTTGAGCCTTATTGAGTAGTCATCTGAAGTATTAGATATAGCTCTAACTCCTACAGTAACCACCTTGAATCAACATAAATGGTTGAGGCATCATGATGAGCAAATCAAGTTGTTGGTTACCTCTTTTTTAAGTGAGGTAATGAGAATTTTGGTACCGCTAGTTCCTTGTGACGATGACACGATGAAAGAGGTATTGCACATGATTGTAGATAGTTTCAAAGACCTAGATAACATCTATAGTACACATTACTCAAGGATGATAACCATATTAAAGACATTTGTAGAAATCAAGACAAGTATCCTTCTGGTGGACTTACGGTTGCAAGATCTAATCTACAACATGTTCGATCATTTATTCACCACAATCAAGAACACACATAATGAAGATATTTTTGTAGCCATGAAAAATATTATGATTCTAACTATCCAAGAGAGTGATGTTTTCACCCAACCCATCATATCTATACTATGAACTGTTTGGAAACAAGAATTGCTTCCCTCTTCATCTGCATATACATTGTTCCTTGATGTGTTCACACAATGTGAGGAAAAATTAAAACCTCACTTGGAAAAAGAAGACCAAGAGAGGATCAATTCAGAAGATGAATGGGAGGAAGTTCTATTAGCTGTACATATAGAAGATGAATCCAAAAAAATACAAGATGTGGAAATTGTTCATAAGGAGGAAGATAAATCTTCATACGTTTCTTCTATTACAAATGAAATATGAGGGTCATGAGGCAGCCACTAATGAGGATTCAATACATAAGGAACCAATGAAGAATGATAATGGCTTTACATTTGCTATAAATGATAACTTATTTCACTTCAACGATGCGGGAGGTTTTTGCTTTAACTTCCAAAATGAGCCTATGAAGAAAAATACATGTGGAATTCCTTTTGAAACTAAGGTTGCTCTTACTCCATTGCAAGAGTCGTGCATTGAGGATGATATTGAAGGGATTGAGTCTAATTCTTCTTCACCTCTTGAGGAGTACATGATAACCACCAACAATTCAATAGTTATGGATAAGAGGAGTAGTCTTTCTAATGAAAGAAGTTTTGATTTTTGTATGCACCATAACGGTAGTACATTCAACTTGCAAGAACTTAAAATTCCTAAGGAAAGTTGGAAAAATAAATTCATGGTGTCTGCTGAAAATGAAGTACAAATTTATCTAGTTTGGATAGTACACATCAGCATGTGGAAAACATAATTCAAAATGCACCAAGAGGTCAAAGTGATATTAATATTTCCCTTAGAATTAAAAATAATGAAGAACACTATGGGGGAAATTTAAATAGCCTACTTGTACATAACTCATGATAGAGATATGGCTACCAATATTACAAATGAGGCATTAGAATTAAACCATGAAACCAAGACTAAGGTCGATGAACCTACATTAGGGCTTAATGAAACCAAGGATTCCTTGAAGAATATTCAATTTTCTCTTCTACAAGCCAACTACCAGACCTTGGTTGTTAAAGAAAATAGGGAAAGGACAACTATGATTAAACAAGTAGGAGAAGAACTTGATTGCTTTCATGAGAAATTTGATTAGCAAGAGGGTTGTATTTTTTGGTGTAAATAAAGTCTTGTACCTAGTTAATTCATTACTAGGGGACTTATTTACATGTTGAGTTTACTTAGGTTCTAGGAATATTTCTAGAATATGTTAGTTGTCATTAGTTGTTATCTTATCTTTTGACTTGTAACACATGTGAACCTAGGTAGTTGTGATAAGTTGTCTCATGTCATATGATTAAGACACTTGTCATAATCTTACGACATCTCATGTTTCACCTTGCCTATATAAGCAAGGCTCTCTCATTTGTACAACATATCAATTGAATCATATTTGTATATTCATATTCTCTCTCTTATGCTTTCCATTTGGCCCCAAGGTCTTAGCAGCCATAGCCAATTCTAACATGGTATTAGAGCTTCAGAGTTGCAAAACCCCTTCTCAAATTTAAGGTTGATTCAAGCTTGATATTTTTCTAGGTGCATATTGGGGCAAAACGGACCTCACAATTACGTCTGGAAGGCTCAAAAATCCCCATTTTCATATATAATACATATTTTTGTGCAAGAAAAAATTAGATTTTTTCGCACGACTATCTTAAATTTGACAGCCAAATGACCATTAGAAAACACTATGTTAAATTTGACGGCCAAATGATTGTGATGTGACACTGTGTTAAATGTGACATTTAATCAACCGTCGGGATTTTCCATCTTAAATTTAATGGTCAAACGATTGTCACCAGGTCGCTCAAATTGGACCCCTTCTCCATTGGCAGTTTTTGTTTTGGAGGTAAACTTCAAAGGCTCATATCTTGGTCATACAAACTCCTTTTTTTGAGAAATTTTTTGATTTGGGATAGAATTTCATGCTCTACATAATGGTGCAGTTGGTTTTTTATTTTGGTGCTTGTGTTTTTTAGAAATTTCAGATTCTCATAGATGGTGTCGAGTTGTTCTCATTTTTAGAACTTTCGGGGCTCCATTCTCGCTACTACGGTAACATTTTTGGGTGCAGTTTTTTTGAAAGTGTATAATTTTTCATGTACTTTTTGATGGTATGATCATATTGATCTCATTTTGTGCCAAAAATTGCACTTGATTCTATGGCCTAGTTTGGCACCTATAATCGCACTAAGTATAAAATGCCACAAATCAGATATTGCTTGGGGGGTTTCATGATTGAGTAATTTGGGGGGGGTAATATTTTTCCTTTGTTGGCTTATGTATCTTGATTGGTCTCTTATGTGACTAAATTGAGGAGTTCAATATGGGCATAAGAATTCATCCAAAGCTCAATTGAGTGTTGTGTAAGTTCAATATATCATTGCAATCTTGAGTATTGCATATTTGCCACATCTTGCATCCATTGTTGTAATTTCATATTCTTGTTTTTCCCTCTTGTGGAAGGTTGTTTTTGGTTATTGCATATGATCTTGGAGGCTTGAGTCATTGAGTGACTCAAACATGTTCTATGAGCTATATCTCAACTCCTACATGGAACTTTAAGTCTTGGCGAGATGGAATCCTAATACATTGTAGGTGGCTTAATATTTTTCCATATCTCTATGGACTAGTTCCTAAACCTTCATCAACATGGAAGAGAGTTGTGTGGGACTTCAAAACAGAACATATCTTAGGAGTAATTGGTTATAGTTGTGATATTGATACACTAATGGCCAGTGATGGTATTAAGGTCCCTCGTGACCTTATGACAAAACTTTGGGAGATGTATGGAGACTCAAATGAACCTCCATTCCTAGAGGATCCTGTTGTGGATTGTCTTGTTCCACTTGTAGACTTTCGACCTATTGATGATAAAATAGCTGAAAGACTTGCTGACTGGGAAAGTTATGGTAGTCTTGATGACACAGAACCTTCTACTTCTCCTCCTATAGATACATCTATCGAGGCTTCAATTTCAATGGCTCCTAATCTAGATTTAGAGGGTTCATCTTCTTCTTCTATGAGTCAACATCTTGAGGCTGAAGACTCTTATAATCTAGCATTGGTAGAATCATCTATTGTTGTACCTGAGGATGCTTGCGACTCCATAATTTTGGTTCCTTGTGATTCAGTATAGTAGGACATGCATCATCTTCCAGCTACATCTATTTGGGATGCATACTTAATAGACATTGGTGGGTTGTTTGTTGAGTCGTATATTTTAGATTTGGGAGACATCATCGATTGCATACATCTTCTCTTTGATGGCGATGATTCTTCTTCAGTTGTTGCTAGGGAATTCTCTGACCCTCTTATTCATTCTCTACATGATCATTCTTTGTAATTTGATATGAGTGTGGATACTTTTAGACAACATTTAGAGGAGGCTTTTTCAGAGGAGATTTACTTGTCTTTGGATTGTGTTCTATTATCATTTCTTGGTGATTTTAGATTATCTTCTTCAACAGTGTGGCCTAGAACACCTATTTGGAGTGTGACACCTTTTGGCATCGACATGGAGACACTTGAGCATTCTTCAAAGATATTATCCATCATCCATATTCCTGACATCTTGCATACATTCTTGGTTTTGTTTCTTCCTAAGGGGAGGAACGTTGTTTGGCAAGATTGGATCATCTTCAGCATTCAATGTCGAGCTTCTACCATCATTGCAGGAGACTCAATATTGAGGGGGTGTTGCATTGTTTATCTTCTTCTTCTCTCTTATTGGGGGGGTCTTTTCCTCACATGGGGTTTTGGCCTTCTCATACATCATTAAGAGCATTTCTTTTTTGTATTTCATCTCTCTTTTGGGGAGGAGTTTTGTCCCACTAGGTTTTCTCCTTTTCTCCGTTTGTGAGAGATTTAATTTGCATTAAACATGGGTACCTAACATGGCCTTGTAGTCGGGACCCATCTTTGTATCATTTGCATAATAATCTGTTACTCCCTAAGTTGCACTTAAGGGGGGTTGTTGGTGTAAATAAAGTCTCGTACCTAGTTAATTCATTACTAGGGGACTTATTTACATGTTAAGTTTACTTAGGTCCAAGGAATCTTTCTAGAAGAAGTTAGTTGTCATTAGTTATTATCTTATCTTTTGACTTGTAACACATGTGAACCTAGGTAGTTGTGATAAGTTTTCTCATGTCATATGATTAAGACACTTGTCAATCTTATGACATCTCATGTTTCACCTTGCCTATATAAGAAAGGGTCTCTCATTTGTACAACATATCAATTGAATGATATTTTCATATTCGTATTCTCTCTCTTGTGCTTTCCATTTGGCCCCAAGGTCTTGGCAACCATATCCAATTCTAACAAGATTAAGCATGATGATAGTTTTTAGTTGATTGATAATCCACTCCTTGGGGTGAGAACTAATCTAACATTTTCCCATCCACTCTTCAAGTTGGATAGTAGAGATCTTTCCGATTTCAGTAAGGAGGTTGAAGTTGAACATAGAATTTGAGATCTAGGGATTTATGTGGTTGGTTCTCTACTCTACAATTATCTCATTGAGTTTCCTCACAACTCTTGGTGTGGTAATGATTGTATCATAGTGGTGTAGTGGAGGATGGATAAGGCCCTCGATGGCAGATTACAGTTTGGTGTTCACAACATGAATTTGTATAGTTTGCCTTGGTTGATATCAAACCCTGGAGTTGGATTGCTTGAGGGCAAGCAATCTTGGGTGGGAGGACTTGTAATGCCTCATTTTGATGGGGGAAAGCAATATTATTTAAGATTGAAATATTAAAAGGAGAACTACATAATCATTATCTATTCTAAAGTCATTCCATATTCTACTTGGGTGATTCATAATATATGTTTTAGTCTTGAATAAACTTATGTTAACACATACATTTATGTTGGCCTCATAAAGAGTATCGTTGCCACTTATTTCCACCCCAACCTCAAGACTATCGACATACTCCTTAAAGAAGGGTTCGTGATTTCATTGGCTAACTAAGTATTGGTGTATCGTTATAAGAAGATCATCTTTGTTGGACATATTATGTGAGGTGATTCATTGGATATTGGCGGGTCTAGCACCTTCATAGTTGTTGTATCCTTATTTCTAAGGATATTCATGGCATATCACTGACTTCCCTAAGCTTGCTTTGAAAGTAGGTTAAGGAAATTCTTTATACGCAATTACATATGGTATAATGATATGATAAATATTTCTTGCCTAATCTGTGAAAGTGCAAATCAAAAATTCAAGCCAATAACAAATGGAGAAGTCATTCATCATCCTAATGACACTTAGTTATACTTTTTGAGATGACAAACTTTGTTAGTCAGTCAAGCTAAGAAACTTGGATACAATTTTATAATAGTGAAAATGTTGTTCATGACCCCTTATTTCTAGACTCCACTCACACTATAAATAACTAAAACTTGTGATATCATGTCTACAACAAGGACCATGCAATATTAAAAAAATGTCAGTATTTGTCCTCATTCAACCACATATTAGTCAAAGTCATTAAATCGATCGATTATCTTTAACAAATAAGATTGCTTTTAGAAGCTACGATTTGGAGTTTTAGAGAATCATTATTACTTATATTGCAGCGATCCATATTATTTAATCAAGGAAGTGATTAGTGAAATGGTTATTAACTAAAGAGGATGTCTTTTTAAATAGACATTTCTTTTCAAAAATATGTATCAATTCATATTGATATAGAGATATCAAAGGTAACAAGAAGCGAGGGGAGAGGGATCATCATTCAATATTGTAGACATATATTTTATTATTGAATTTCCTATTGTGGAACCTCTTTATATGAGCTCATAAATTTATAATATGGAGGCATATGTTTCAAGAACATAAATCAGAAAGAACATCCAAGGCAAAGATGAACGATTATAAGGATATCAATCAAGAAATGCACTCAAGTTTCAAGGCCTATAAATTGATGATATAGGCAGATATATATTCAAAGCTAACGCATGATTTTAATTGATAAATTAGAAACAAACATTATATTTACTCATCAAATTTCTATTATCGAATTAACATTTGAATCAGACTTCATTATTCATAGTTTATTTCATTTATAATCTGGAAACTCGATTGGCTTTAATAATATTGGATGACAAACTTTGTCAATCCAATAAGAAAAAAATAAAAAATTTATTGATATAGAGCTTGGGTCATTACATTGTGGGATTGCTTCTTGATAGTATTTATTGAGAGATCTAGGTTGCAGATCTTGGTAGATCTTGAAAATTGAGTATGCTCTTCTCTTGCATCAAATTATGATCTGGAGAATTAGAAAAACTTAACAGAAATACTAGATTTGGAGGTTTCCTCTTTGTGGCTTTATATTGTAGGTTTATTTTGGAGCTTTTGGTGTAGATATGAGCTCACCATTGAGTTCAAAGGGTCCAAGAAAGTTGTTTTTTCTTTTTGTTTAGTCTAAATTATACATTGGAGGCCAAATCTATGAGGGTTTGAGGCAGGGAGGTGGTTGTTAGATTCAAGAGGTAGCTACAATTTTGGAGCATTTTGGGTCAAAATGGACCCTTCCATCACATCTAGAAGGCCCTACAACCCCAAGTCGATTATCAAATCATCAAAATCAAAGCACTTTGCCTCAGGCCCTTAAAAAAAAATTGACCTCCCTCACCATTAATATCATACACTCAATCGTACGATTGTATGGTTGTGTTGCACTAGTCATTAGTGGTGTTGGTAGAAACTACATAACCCTCAATAGTCATTCCAACTCCATGACTAGTTAATCTCGTGACTAGAGAATATTATGTCACCTAAAAGCGTATTCCAGCGAATTTCCTAGTTAAGAGAATATTCTTAGCATATTCTAGTATAAAGAATATTCTATCAAATGTGAATGATTAGAGCATATGCCATCGACAAAGTTGAATATTTTTTCAACCTCTTTGTTGATGTCAGTAGGGCGACCACCACTTTGGCCTACCCCTTTCCAGTGCAATTTTTATTTTTAAGGTCCAAATTTGAAGACTTGTAAGTTAGTTATCTAACCTTTTTTTGAGATTGCTTATTTGGGTAGAATTTCATGTTATTCATAATAGTGCGCAATTTTTTTATTTGGTGGTTGGTTTTAAGAAGTTGTAGATTCTCATAAGTGTTGTTGAGTTGTTCTCATTTTGGAAAATTTTGAGGATCCATTTTTTCTCCTATGGTAATATTTTTAGGTGTAGTTTTTGTTTAAAGTGTGTGATTTTTTATATATTTTGTAGTGGTGATATCAGTTTAATCCCATTCTATGTAAAAAGTGTACTTTGAGTTTGTGGCCAAAATTGACATCTGTAAGCACTAAGATCAAGTCCACTTCATTGGTTTTGGCAAGTGGAACTTGTAATCACATTGAATATTAACTGAAAAAATATATATTTCTAGGAGGAGGTCTCATGATTGAATAATTATGGGGTAATATTATTCTTCTGTTAGATTAAGTCTCTCGATTGGTCTATTGAGTAACTAAAGTTAAGGAGTTTATCATGGGTATCAAAAGGCATCCTATTGTAATCAGGTTAAATAGATGGAACTTTAAGTCTTGGCGAGATGGAATCCTAACACTTTGTAGGTGACTTATTTTTTTCCCTATCTCTATGGACTAGTTCCTAAAGCATCAACCAAATGGAAGAGATTTGTGTGGGACATAAAGATTGAACTAATCCTAGGAGTAATTGGTTGTAGTTCTAATATTGACACACAAATGGCCACTAATGATATTGAGATCTCCAATGTCCTTATGACTACAGTTTAGGAGATTTATGGAGACTTGAATGAACCTCCATTCCTAGAGGACCTTGTTGCAAATTGTTTTATTCCACTTGATGAGTTTTGACCATTTTTTAAGTATATTGCTAGTGTTGTCATTGATGTCAACAATTGGTGGTGTTGGTCATTGATTTCAATAGTATGGAGATGGTTAGTGTTGCAAAGTTCTTGTACTAGTATGAATGTGTTGTGGTTTGATTAAGAAGGTGTTATGGTCAATGTTGTCATTGATGTCTTCATGGATAAGAGTTGCAGTTGTAGTAAGTCCACTTGGGTTCCAAGTGCTTTCGAGAAAATTTGAATAATAGAGTGTGCAATGTGATAGAGGTGTGTTGTGTTGTGCTCCACATTTATTCATGGTTGAAGGTATGCTAGTGCAATTTGGATATGATGATCAGAGGTGTTTAGAGGTTCTATATCCAAAGTTTCAGGTTTTGGATCATTCTATAGTGAAAGTTGTGTAGAAGGTTGTCTGGGAGAAATGAGATTGCTCCGCATTTATTTGTAGTAAATTTTCTTGTCTTGCGATTTTTGGAGTGAGCTTATATTATTTTTAACTTCCTTCCCTTGAGGTTTCAAGTGTTGAGGTGTTTCGTAAGGTTGGTTAGTAAGTTGTGTTTTGTGGCAGTATGTCTAGTTGCATAGAATGATGGTGTTCTCGATTTCAAGTAGTTGTGGTAGAGTTACAAAATATTTTGATGATGCTAGAATATTTTTAGATGTTGTGTGGATGTTGTGTATTTTTGTTGTGCGGTCCCTATGACTTGGAGAAGCATATATGTGGTTTCTCATAGTGTTAGTTCAGGTTTTTCCGACCTAGTGTGCTAGTGCTATTTGCGGAGCTACCTCATGGATTGTGAATGTGTTGAGTAGCATGGTGATGTGAATTTGGGTCATAGTTAATCCTTGGTGTGGTTTTCCTTCACTTCTTTCCATCACAGAAGTGTTTGGTGCTGACCTTTTTTGGTGTTGCATGTTTTAGGTGCATACATTTCATTAAGGCTGACCTAATCGAGATTGTTTAGGTCGTGGATGGCATATAAGTAAAGTAAATTGCTGGAGATGTGTGTGGGTCTATAGAAGGTGTGCAAAAGATGTGAATTTGATCAAGTAAGGTGATTTTAGTGTGAAGCTAATACATATGACCCCAATGTAGTGAGCAGAAAGGTCTATATTTTTAGTGTGCTTGAATTTGTTGGAGGCACTGAGCCACAGGTTACGGATGGCATAAGGTTTGAGTGGTGGATTTCTCTTGTTGCCTCGAAATAGTGAATCTCTTTATAAAAAAATTCTTTTATCTTCTTTCTTCTTGGCAGTGAGCCACCCGACAATGAGCTCTTCTTCTTTTCATGGGCAGTGAGCCTAATTGTATTTAGTGTTGCAATTCATATATATGTGATCTAATCCTCACCGTGGTTTTTCCCTTCTTAGGTTTTGTAGGTGTTTTTTCCCACATAGGATTTGCAATTCTCTAAGAGGTAGCCAACCTCCATTATAAAGAACCACAAAGGCTAGTGGCCAACTAACGAGATCCAGTCAAATACTAACATCTCCTACACTTTTGGCTCTGTGAGACCAAGGTGGGTAAACCTAGATGTGTTCATAAGAATGTTTTATGACTGGTAAGAACACTTCTTCATATAGATTACAATCCCTACACACGCAATGAGATAGTAATTACTCTTGGTATTGGCAGACCAAAGAATAATAATAGGTATCTTAGAGAAATGGGATTGAAGACTTTAATGTAAGATTTGCCTCTCGTAGAGAGATAGGATTTAATATTTTGTTGTGTTCAACTCTTAGACCACCATGTTTAGAATTACAGTCCTGTAGTAATCTTGAAGAAAATAGCCAGTGCCTCATCCATTAGGCAGGAGTCATACAAAGCATAATCCAGATATTGTAGACATATCACCATAATGCTTTACATCATGCTAATTTTAATTTTTAAAACAACACTCCTTAGCAATCCTGATGTATAATCATAAATCTGTAACTCATTTTCAAGCAATTTCATTAACTCATTGAGCTAAAGCAGGGAAATGAAGAACACATTCAAATATACCATTGAAAGTGAATGAAGATATCATTGATAGGCTCATTCACAACTTATGACACACAATTAGGAGAGCAATTGTTTCAAAATGATTATCATTTATTGCTTGAATATCCATAATTACATTAGCAAGGCTTGCTTGTTTCATAGAAAACTGACCAGAAAAAGACATTAACTAAAATCTTTAAGAGAACTACAGTAAAATGAACTGTCTGTACATATATTCAGAACTTTCAAGATCCAAAAATCCAACCATAACAATGAGCCGTGAAATCTCCTTTATAGGACAGGAGAGCAACAAAGCATTAGGCTACATCGTTAATTTCAAAATTGAATTTCATTTAGAATGAAATTCGAATTCACATTCCTCATCATTGGATAGAAAAGTGCATAATCCAAGGAATCAAAAATAGTTACACAGTAACTAGTCGGAGAAACACAAAAAAGTGTGTCAGGCATGCGCACGTCCATATCAACAAGATCAAACACCAAGAAAATCACCGCCCATGACCAACAAATCCAACACCAGCAACCATTAAGTAGACACACAGCTCTGGTACAAGCGACCACTTCGAGTTCCCACCTCAGTTAAGGTCGAACCATCTTCTTCCCTCCAGTTACATCAGCACAACACCCAGCAACCTGGCACGGGGCCACTACAATTATTGGCTCAACTACAAGGACCTCCTCATTCACTCCCATGAGCTCAGTCAAGGCTGCCAGGTAACATCGGTAATCCGAGTCAGTTTCGAACCTGTTGCCATCAGAATCTAATGAAATCAGAACAAGGGATGCGCAACGCTCCGCCTTTTGCCAGCTCTTTTAGTAGCAACATTGGGTGTTCTGGGAGCAGGTTGCTCCTTCTCAACCAATGACCTCCTGGCTCCTACTCTAGCACTCCTGTGCCCTATAGATTTATCCATTGAAGAAATAGCTTCACAGAAATATAGGAGAATAGCCACCACCTGCAAACAAAACAACTCAAAAATACAATGATAACACCGGGTAATTTTACCAAGCATTTATAGAGCGAATTGGTGCGAGGGATATTAATTGCATTTTTGCAATACAAGTATTTGAGCCATAAGTGGTTGATGTAGCCACCATAATTGTTTCTATCAGGAGGGCATCGCTCGCACGCTAGAGAAAATCAGGAGAAGATCCTCTGGAATAACCCACACCATTAATAAAATAAGTTTCAAAGCGTGAAAGCTCGTCACATGGATGATCAATAATTTCTTTGAAACTGCATCATTGATGTAGAACGGACCTGACAAGTCGGATGACTCAAATTGAGTCAATCGAGCATTGAAAATCCACATCAGTGCCTTGAAAAACCACAGCCAATTATAACCCATGAAAAAAGAAGGTCGCAATCGGACAGTAGGTCCCACTTAGCTCTGTCACTTCAAGAACTAGGCCACGTGTTGCCCTTTCACAGACCTCACAATACTTTAGACACATTTACTTTGCTTGTGCGAGGTCTGCGAAGGATGATTATTATTAACCCCGTAATTAAATCCCTTCACTGGTGAAAAATCAGCCACTTATCATCGCTAGCGCCTCTGAAAAAGACCCTGCCCCTCCATACCTGCCAGATGGCAGCATCTCGCAGACCTCATACTACTTTAGTGACATCAGTAGGAAAACCTGTGAGGTTTGCGAGAAACGGTCTAGATCAAAACCTGTGATCGGATGGTTAGCCAAAGTGCATATAGGACATGTAGAATATTCAGGTGGGACCAACCGATACAACCCTCGGTGGTATAAATGTTTAAGCCCAGATGGCAAAAAAAGACCGATAGGCTAGGTGAAAGGGGTTGGTAAGAGCACAGAGGAAAGGCTCAACCGGATCACTTAAGTGACCGGTTACCTTAGGTTGCAAGTCACCATCAAAATATAACATGACGGTTTCAAAATTTGATAATTCATATCACCATGGGAAACTCAAAACCTTCAAACCCTAGCCTCCTTCCTTCAAAATTTAAAAGTCCCATCAGGTTTTCCACATAAATCTAGTGTTCTTATGTGTTTGGATGTGTTTGAAATACTATCTCATATGTTTACATTATGCTAATGCATGATAAGGGTTTGAGGGCTAACAAGGGTTTGAATGATATTGAGGGATTGAATGTTTTTAAGTATACAACTGATTCATCCCCCATCTCAATTGTCTTGTGCATCTAACAATTGATATTAGAGTTGTGGTTCCTTGGAGAAAGCTTAACCTCTTGAGGTAGATCCAAATGGTGCACAGGAAGGGTGTCAAATCTCCTATGTTCGATGGAAAAAATTATACTTATTGGAAGGCCAAGATGGAGTCCTTTCTGGTCTCTCTTGGATTTTGTGTATGTCAGTCAGTTGAAAAAGGATACACTATGCCTACCACTAGTCTAACAAGTGATGATGAAATCAAGGAATTCTATTCTAAGTGGCCTCTTTAATTCTAAACTTGGAAAGGTGATAAGTCTAGAATCTGCTAAAGATGTCTGAAAAAAGTTGGAAATTATTTATGAAGGAGATGATAAGGTCAAACAAGCAAAGATGTAGAACTACAAAGCCAAATTTGAAACCCTAAGGATGTCTGAAGATGAAGATATTATTGCCTAAATGCTTAGAGTTGATGAAGTTGTCTATGTCATCAATGGTCTTGGTGGTAAGCTGGAAGAAAGTGAAGTTGTGAAAAAGGTATTAAGAAATCTTCCTAAAACTTATAGTTCTAAAGTTTTTTCTATTAAGGAAGCTCAAAATTTGGACAATTATTCTAGAGATCAGATGTTTGGTGCTTTAATTTCTTATGAATTGAGAGAGTTTGTTCAAGATGCTACAAAGAAAGAAACTACCTTTAAAGTTTGCAAAGTAGAGAAGGATGATGAGTCAAATCCATATGATCTTGATGAGGTGGAAGAAAATTTTGTAAGGAGATTAAAAAAGGGTATTGACAAATACAAAGGTAAGTTACCCTTTAAATGTTTCAATTTTTGAAACATAGGTCATTATGCTTCTAAATGTCTAATAAAAGTTACAAATGTCAAACCTAAGGATCATAAAGGAAAAATTGTCAAGAAGAGTTATTATGTTGAAAGAGACAATGGTGTGTAATGATGAATAATCTGACTATCCTAATGAGGACAGTGATGAATGATTGTTCATGGCTCTAAAAGTTGGAACTAACTTTGATAATTCTAAAAGATATGTGAAGGAAAGTGCCTTGGTAATAGGTCATAACATTGAAGGAACTATGTTGATGGTTTTTCATGCAAGAGAAGAAATAAATTATTGGATAATTGATAGTGGATGCTCAAATCATATGACAAGTGATAAGAGTAAGTTAGTTAAACTTCAAAGGTATGATAGTGGTCTTGTTAAGTTTGGTGATGATACATCTATAATATTTGTGGAAAATGTTCAATTAGTTTTGCTGGAAAGCATAAAACAGATGATGTTCTTTATGCCAAGGGTCTTTGGCATAATATTCTAAGTGTGTGAAATATGTATAGAAAAGGATATAATCTTGTACTTCAAGATGGAGATTGTGAAATCAAAAAAGGAAAATTTGGTACTTTGGTTGTTGTTGGAACAAGGACATAAGGTAATGTTTATCATCTCAAAGGTAGTAGTGCTAAATGAATTGTGTCTCAAATCAATGAAAGTTAGTTATAGCATAGAAGAATGGGTCACATCAATTTTGATAGCCTAGTGAAGATCAGTTCTACTAATTCTATGAGAGATTTGCCAAAGATCACAAAGCTTATCAATGCAATCTGCAAGGAATGTCAAGTTGGAAAGAAAATAAAGAAGAGGTTCAAGAATAAATAATATTCTACCACATGTCCTTTGGAGTTGGTGCATATCAACCTATGTGGACCTACCAGAATAACAAGCTCACATGGCGATAAGTATTTCATGCTATTGATTGATGATAATTCTAGAAGACTTGAGTAAAATTTCTAAAAGAAAAATCAAAATCTCCAAATAAATTTAAAGAATTTAAGTCTATGATTGAGAATGGAATGGATGTAAAAATCAAGTGCATAAGGTCTAACAAAGGTGGTGATTTCACCTCCAACGAGTTTAATATTTTTTGTGAAGAGCATGGAATGAAGAGACATTTTTTAGCTCCTAGGACTCCTCAGAAGAATGGCATTTTAGACAAGAAGAATAGAGTAGTTCAAGAAGTTGTTAGGATAATGATGAAGGAAGCAAATCTACAAGATATCTATTGGAGAGAAGCAATTCATACTACAGTCTACATTCTTAACAAAGGTCAAGGAAGAGTGAATAGTTCAAAGACTCCCTATGAGTTATGGAATGGTAAACCTCCTACACTAAAGTATTTCAGAGTTTCTGGAAGAAAATGCTATATCAAAAGAGGTGAAGAAAACCTAGGAAAGTTTGATGCAAGATTTGATGAAGGAATCTTCCTTGGATACTCTACAAGAAGCAAAGCTTACTGGTGCTATAGTAAAAGGTTGAAGAAGATTGTTGAAAATGCAAGTGTTAAGGTGGATGAAGAACCATTGTAGATTTTAGTACTAATAGAAGGATATGAATCTGATGAATCCCCTTGCAGTGAAGAAGAAAAAGATGAAGAAAAGGAAAAAGAGATGACAATTGAAGAGGAAGAAGCTCTAGAAAATATCCTTCAGACTCCTTAGTATGTGTAGAAGAACCATTCTAAAGATCAGATCACTAGTGATAAGAGAAAAGGTGTGTTGACAAGGAAGAAAGAAGCTATCACAGAGGAACACATAAATTTTTGTTTACTTTCATAGATGGAACCTAAAATAGTGAATGAGGCATGCAAAGATGAGAATTCGGTCAAGTCTATAAAAGAAGAATTGGAACAAATTGAGAAGAATCAGACTTGGGAATTGGTCCTAAAACTGACAAATAAGAAAGTGATAGGAACTAAATGGGTTTTCAGGAACAAACTGAATGAGGATGGAAAAGTTGTCAAAAACAAGGCTAGACTTGTGTGTAAGGGCTACTCACAAGTAAAAGGAATATATTTTGAAGAAACTTTTTCTCCAGTGGCTAGAATGTTTTTGGCTTTTGTAGCATATAAATACTTCAAAGTATATCAGATGGATGTAAATTGTTTGTTCTTGAATGGTGTGTTGGAAGAAGAGGCATACATTGAACAACCAGAAGGAATTCAATTATCAAATGATATTGATATGGTCTGCAGGTTGAAGAAGGAATTATATGGACTCAAACAAGCTCCTAGATCTTAGTATGCAAGGTTAGATAAGTACTTGTTGTAGCAAGGATTCAGGAAAGGTACTGCAAATAACAACCTTTACTTCAAGGTTGAAGGAGAAAAAATCCTAATTGTGGTAGTGTATGTGAATGACATTATCTTTGGAGAAAATGGAGGTATGTAGAAGAATTTTTCAGATGAGATGCAAAAAGAGTCTGAAATGTGAATGTGTGGGGAGATGAATTTCTTCCTTGGATTATAAATTAGTCAATCAGAAAAAGGTTTTCTCATTTCATAGTCAAAATATGTCAAGAAATGTTGAAGAATTTTGGAATGGAGGATTCTAAACTAGTGTGTACCCCTATGGTTATTTATTTTAAGTTGAGAAAAAATGATGAATCTCCTAAGGCTGATCAGAGCAAATATAGATCAATGATTGGAGGATTTCTAAATCTAACTACTACTAGACCAGATATCATGCATGCAGTCTGTCTTGTGGCTAGGTTTCAATAAGATCCTAGAGAATCTCATGTTGTGGTAGTAAAGATGACATTTAGATACTTGAAGGGCACTCCATACTATGGTTTGTGGCATCCAAAGGATATTGACTTCTCCTTGAGTGCATATACAGATGCAAATTGGGTAGGTTGCATAGATTATAGAAAAAGTACAAGTGGTGGTGCTTTCTTTCTTGGAAGCAGATTGGTTTCTTGGTTGGGTGAGAAGTAGGATTTAGTGTCATTATCTACTATAGAGGCAGAGTATATTGCAACAACATCATGATGCATACAAGTGTTGTGGATGAAGAAAACATTGAAGGATATCAGAGTATCATATGATGAACCTATTTTTATCTTATGTGATAATACAAGTACTATCAATATTTCAAAGAACTCAAGAATGCATTCAAGAACAAAACATATCTCTATACGGTATCACTTTCTAAGAGAGAAAGTTGTAGAGAATGAGGTTAAGTTGGAGTATGTGCCTACAAAGGATCAAGTTGTATATGTCTTTACAAAGGCTCTTCCAAAAGATACTTTTCAGTATCTCTACCAAAAGTTAAGGGTTATTGCCTCTCCTTTTAACTAGATGCATAAGTTGGTGTATCTATCCGAGAAGAATTTCAAGATATATTCTTGGTCTTGGACTGATGTTGAAGGCTACCTCTCAGGGGGGATTAGGTAGTATTGTTGTTAGTTGGTGTAGTCTGATGGAGCATATTTTGTGCCCCTAAGGGGAAGAGTGCAGAAAAGTGAATGCAATGAAGAGAGAGTGTAGTTGCTTACTTGTGTTGCAAGTGGTGTAAAAGGGGTGTATGCAGATGTCAAAAGGGAAAACCAAAAAGAAAAAATATATGCAGATGATATGTGAAAAGTGTAGGTGTTTCCCTTTGAATGTTGTCAAAGGGGTAGAGAAAAATAGTACAATGCAACAAAGAGAAAGAACAGTGAAGTGTGAAGTATAAAGGAAAGAGAGTTGGATGATTTTATGGCCATTTGCCATTGATATCAAAGGGGGGGAGAGTTGGTTGAAAAACCATAGTTTAGAGGATTATTGCAACACTAGTATAGAAACAACAATATATGACTAAAAGAACTACTAAAAACTACATATAAATGACTAAACTTGGTCACGTGACCATTAGTAGTTTATTGCCATTTATTTATAACATGACCAAATTTATGACTAAACCAATTTTAGTCATTTATTCGTTGTTTTGATTGATCAATTTGATAGTATATTTAGTTGTTAATTTAGTCATTGATTTAGTCATATATTTAGTCATATTATTCACTAAGCTTGGTCATGTGACCATTAGTAGTTTATTGTCAGTCATTTATTTAGTCATTTGATCAATTTGGTATTTATTCATATATTTAGTCATATTTATTCATTGATTTTTGTCAATTGGTAGTATATTTATTCATTGATTTATGTCAACTATTAGTATATTTAGTCATATATTTGTACTCATATTTATTCACTGATTTTTGTCAGTTGGTAGTATATTTAATCAATTGGTAGTTTACTTAAATTTTTTTGTTCATTGATTTTTGCCTAAAAGTGTTGGAAATGAGACAATGCTTTTGAGGTTTAAACATAAAACATAGAAAAACATAATCAATCATTCATTTGCACATAATGAAACAACTATTAAGAAGGAAAAATATTGAAATTTTATTGAGAAAATGTGTTCTTACAGTAGATACAAGATAGAAATATGTGTCTTTACTTTGAAAAATGTGTTACAAAGTGTGTTTCTCAATGTTGTGACTGAGAAAACTGAGTTACAATGCTTTATTTTTTTCTTATACAGCTCCAAAACATGAAAGAACTACTTGAAAAATGAAGCATAAGGGTCCTATGAAAGATTCCTCTAGAGACTTCACACCATGACTACTTAGTATGGACTAAGAACTATGTTCTACATATACCTTGACTGATAAGCTTTACTAAACATGACAGTGGACAATTCCAAACTGATCACAAACATTTATCAATGGACGAGCATCTGGAAGTCTTACTTCCATAAGAAAGTTCTTTGTCTTTTCGGAATCATAGAAGTTTGACTCTCTAGTTACACGTTCCACCTCCTTGATTTGTCTAGTTTTGGTTGATGCTTCAATGTATTTGAAATGAATGTCGAGATCCTCATTGCCAATGACATTGAAAATATAGTTTACCATATAAGTACTATTTCCCAAGCTACTACAAGATTACCTCCTCAAATAGATCAACGAATATCAATGAAAAAATGATACAAGTGACAATCCAAAGTCAAATCACCTAGAGCTCAAATATGCACCCAAGAAGAAATATAGCCCTTCATAAGACTTGAATTTCTTAAACAACTTGATGCATGAATCTACGCCCAATACAAGCACTACAAGAAATAATCATATAACAAAACAAATTACATTGAGAGCAATAGTTTAATAGTCACCTCAACTTCATAGTTTCATATCAAAAACCATAAGCTATTTATCAATATGAAGAAGATATATGAATTTACAACAACTAGAAAGCAATTACCTGAAGAAAGAGATATGTGATGAAATTGTAATGAACTAGACAACCACCCTCCATTTGAGATAGCATCGGTGCAAATTTTATAGTTCCCTACAAAATTTACTCAACAAATAAGACCTATCTTTAAAACATCTTCAGATTCAACATCAGAAATATATTTCTATCAAAGGTTTAATAGAGTACAGTGTGTATCATATCAAGCATATACACAATGAATGCAAGTTAGTGAATGTAGTGAGTATCATATCAAGCATATACACAATGAAAGTGCAAGGTAGCAGTCCTCTTAATCAAACTTTGAATAGTGCTTCAAAGATAGGTTGTTCTTGTGAAATGACAAGGAGGTGACATTGCACATTGATGCCAAATGCAAGCATAACAAATGTTTTTCTACAACACTGATTCAATTGATCGGCAAAGACATGGGTTGATTTATATTACATGACCAAAAGATGACACAAAATCAGCAAATCTTCTCCATCTAAATTCATCTCCAAGATCGTTGCAAGAGAAATTTTCTGAGACATGTGAACCATTTCCATCATTTTAAATAGGGACAATGTTCTTGTGGAGAATATTGGTGATTCTAAATGAAACAATCTGAAAAATAGGCTTGCACTATAATGTGCACTACATTAGATATCTAGTAATAACAAAGGGACATCCATCAAAGCATAACAACAATGATTTTTTTGTCATATGTTGTAGTTACAAGTGCCTTGCTAGACATACATCAAAATCTAAGGGATTTTTTTATGGCTAGACTAATAAAATCCTATTGTAGGGGATACTCCAAGTACATATGGCCCAATTCTAATGACAATTGTTATTAAAAGTAAAAAATACCTTTGGATGTTATTAGTATGTTATTGATATTGAATTATGGACTGGACTGTCTGATACCTTATGACTTAAGATCTTGTATGAACGGGGAGATATGGATCTTGTTGCCACTAATTTTCCCAAAGAAAGCCATATGCTAATATTTGACTTCTGAAATATACTTAGATATTTGATTTCTTGTTTCATGTGCCTCCAAATAGGTGCACCAAATCCTTGAAGGGGATTAACACATATTTATTCAGCATGCAAAAGAGACCAATTCTATATGATTTTGCTTTATAATTCGTCTCAATGCTGATAATGGTCAATCTTAGCTTTGCAAAATACACAACATCATTAACTAATAAGTTCTTAAAAAAATGTTAGGATGCAACCTTCCAAGGGACATACCTCTCTAAATTTTCAAAAGTTGCAACTAATCTAGCCATAAAATCTTAAGATGTATAGTGTTGAGGGACTACCTTAAGATGCATAGTGTGGAGCAAGGTTGGCAGACTTGTCGAGTTTTTGGCAAGTCTTGAAAAACTCGCAAGTTTTTTTGCCCTGCCAGTCTTTCTAACTTTAACTCGCCAAGTCTTTCCTACGAAGTCTTTTTCGAAAACTCACAAGTTTTTGGTGAGTTTTCACCAAAAACTAGTGAGTCTTTACAAAAGACTCGCTAGATACATAAAAAATGCGAAAAACACAAAAAAAAATTGAAAAAGTTGTCGAGTTTTTTGCTAAGTTTTTGTCGAGTTTTCTCCGAGTTTCTATTGACTCATCAATTTTGGGCTTGGAAAGATTTTTCCGAAGTCAATTTTTCCAACTTTGGTGTGGAGTGTAACCCAACATTCCTCTCTTGATTCAGTAAATTGTTTCCAGGCCATCAAACACCTCACCATGCAATACCTCTGAACTTCTATTTCGTGGGGATTCCCTAAAAGACACGGTCATAGAGCATTGAAACAACATAGACAATGGAAAAATGTGGAAGCATAGACAACACAAATGAATTGTTTCAAAAAATGCCTCAAATAAATGTGATATCATGGAAGGCAACCTTCCTCACTCTCCCACAAACACTTCAAGCCATACCTGTGGTGATGCAGGAAAGCCCCGCATCACCGTGAGCATGGCTTGAAGTGTTTGCAGGAGAGTGGGGAAGGTTGGGAGTAATTTCCAGAGCATGAGGATACCTTATAACAACTACTATTAAAAGTAAAAAATAGCTTTGGATGTTATTAGTATGTTATTGATATTGAATCATGGACTAGACTGTCTAATACCTTATGATTGAAGATCTTGTATCAATGGGGAGATATGGATCTTGCTCCCACTAATCTACCCAAAGAAAGTCATGTGCTAATATTTGACTTATGAAATATGCTTAGATATTTGATTTCTTGTTTCATGTGCCTCCAAATAGGTGCACCAGATCCTTGAAGGGGATTAACACAAATTTATTCAGCAGGAAAAAGAGACTAATTCTATCTGATTTTTATTTAAAATTCATCCCAATGTTGATAACAATCAATCTCAGCTTTGCAAAATACACATCATCATTAACTAATAAGTTCTTAAAAAAATGTTAGAATGCACCCTTCCAATGGATAGACCTCTCCAAATTTTAAAAAGAATTACAACTAGTCTAGCCATAAAATATTAAGATGCATAGTGTGGAGGGACTACCTTAAGATGCATAGTGTGGAGTGTAACCCAGCATTCCTCCCTTGATTCAGTAAACCACTTTCAAGCCATCAAATGCCTCACCATGCAATATCTTTGTCATAATCATCACACTTTCTCCACATGAATGTCATGATTCCCTTGAATATTGTCTACATGGGTTTACCTTCAAAGACTCTTTATGACTACTTAGACATTAACTAGGGGTCAAAAAAAAAATTATATACATCATGAGAAAGACAATACTTGGCAGACCCTAATATTTTAACTAGGAAATAAAGAATATTGAAGGTTTAATGGCATTTGGGAAATCTCCTTTGACATATATATCCAACTCAAATATAAAATGGTAAAAGTTCATGTGAAACCTATCAAGATGTGCAAATTATCAAGATATACATCCTATCAAATATGTACCTTGATCAGAATATAAATAACCTATCACCCTTTCGCTCATTCTTAGCTATCAGTTTATATGTTCTATTTTATATTAAAAATTTGTAAATATATTCTATTTTTACTATGTATATATTTTAAATTTCGGTATTTCTATCCAACAATTCCATCAATGTAGAGAAAGTAGAAGAATATAACAAAGTTAATTCAACCACAGAAAATGCTACCTCTATAGTATCTTGATTATTGCCACTCTCATTTATTGCTTCGATCAATGGAATTTGTTCCTCTGCACAAAGAGCCATACAACTCAATCAAGAATAAGTTTCAACCACTAAAAATTAAAATTAAAAATCATATTTTCTACAGATGCCACATGTATATGAAGCAATGAATCCTAAAAATTTTCAAAGAAAGCAATAAATTTCATTCTATAATAATAAGATGTTTTTTCATAAGATCCCTTGGTTTTCACCTCAAACAATATATGCATTGAGGTATCTTGATGACTTAATTAATTGTCATTTAACAGTAATAATAGATTGCAAACAAAAAAGTAAACAAATTTTTAAAAGCTACATATCATGAATGCAATACAAACAAAAATATAATTAAGGGAACAAAATTACAACAAGCTACACTCCATAGTTTGCTACTGGGAACCTATCATAGTTTGCACTTCAAAAGGTATCTCCATTGGCTCGTCATTTGACTCTTTGTGATGTTTTATTTGATGAAAACATGTCAAGTGGTATCTTAATGGATTTTATTACCTATAATAGCAAGTTCATGCCATGTCACCAACATTCCAAGAAGGTATTCTATTAGTATACCAACAATTATCGACAACTATTAGAGGGGTCAACAATGAAACTTAGATTTGCAGATAGGAGCACTTTATTTTAAGCATAATGAAGTGCAATGATGCTTCTTCTAACTTTTAATTGATATAATTCTATCTATTTTAATCATGTTCTCACCTATCTACTAACAAAAGGATAAGGTAGATTAAAGACTCTGACTTGATTTGTATTTGTGAGTGCTCCTCTCAAGTTCTTGGGAGTTATTTCAGCTATGTAGAAAGGAACCCATCTAAGTATTTAAAAATAAGGGAATTAAAAGGAATGCCAAAAAACAAACATAATCAACCTTTTTCAGACCTCAAAATGTTATATATGTTATAAAAATGAGTCATGGTTAGCTATATTATATAAATACTGATGTTGATTCACCCATATATTCATAGGATAAACATCGGCCCTTTTAATCTTATATATAAAGGAGACATACTATATAGGAAGTAAGGCTAACCCCATATCCCACAAACAATCTTCCAATATCCAATGGTAATGCAACCTGCACAAGATAAAAATATTGCTTTTACAAACTATTTATGAGTATCAAAGACAACCCAAATTTATCTTATGATCTACTCTTTCAAGACGTCCATATTCTACCTATAAACACTACTGAAAAAACACTACTCAATAATCTAAACAAGGTTCACATCATGGAAAAGGAGGGAGAAGTGACTGAAAGTACAAAAAAGGTGATACACCAATAATAGGAGAAGCCCTAGACCTACTTATCAAGCACAAAAAAACCTCAAGCATCTAACTTGCATTCACACAAACTCATGGAATACTATCACAAAGGTTAGGAGGAGAAAGGTGTAGCTGTGAAAGGAGCTGATATCCACAAGAGAAACCTACAATTCTTTAAAAAAACACAATGGAACCGTACAAGAGAAAGGCAATAATCAGTTATTTTATTGATTGTGAAGGCTCAAGCAAGTGTTATAAATTCGATATGCAAAAATTGATACCAAAAGTCTAGTCGCTCCCTATATTCTACCTAATTACAACAAGATATAAGAGAAAATTAATTAATTGTGTGAGAGAAACAAGGAAGATGTCTTCAAAAGGAGATTAACACAGGTTTATACTTAGATATTTGATTTCTTGTTTCATGTGCCTCCAAATAGGTGCACCAGATCCTTGAAGGGGATTAACATGGATTTATTCAGCAAGCAACAGAGACTAAATCTATATGATTTTGATTTATAATTCATCCCAATGTTGATAACGATCGATCTCAACTTTGAAAAATACACAGCATCATTAACTAATAAGTTCTTAAAAAAATGTTAGGATGCACCCTTCCAAGGGATGGACCTTTCCAAATTTCCAAAAGAATTGCAAGTAGTCTAGCCATAAAATCTTAAGATACATAGTGTTGAGGAACTACCTTAAGATTCATAGTGTGGAGTGTAACCCAGCATTCCTCCCTTGATTCAATAAATTGCTCCCAAGCCATCAAACACCTCACCATGCAATAACTCTGAACTTCTATTTCATGTGGATTCCCTAAAAGACATGGTCATAGGGCATCAAAACAATCTAGAGCTAACGTTGGATCCTTCTGCTTTGGAAAGAATGGCATCTACTTCCATTTAAACTTTTGGTGATGTGCAAATGACTTCCAGGCTATAGCTGCAGGTTTCCTTCAGTGTTCAGATCTGGTTTTGTGTGGTGTTAGTCTCTGCTCCTTGGAGTGGCAAGGAGAAACCCTCCCCTGTGAAGGATAAAGGAGGGAAATGTTTTATGCGATATCAATTTTAATTGTAATAAAATTTTTAAATGGTGGGGAAGAGGGAAATTACCAATTCGTGTGACTAATTATTTAGTCATTTATTTAGTCATTTTTATTTGTGTGACTAATTATTTAGTTGTCTTTTTACCCGACGATAAAATTAGTCTTTTATTTAGTCATTTGTAGTTTTGTTGCAAAAAAATAGTAGAATTTAGTCATTTTTAGTTGTTGTGACTAAAAATTTTAGTCACCTAGCCATTTATTTGCCAAATTCTACTAGTGCAAGAGAGAGGTAGATTTGTTTGGGAGAGAGTTGGTTGAAGATGTCCCATCCCATTTAATTAGCTTATCATAATCACTTAATTACTATATTAATTGTTTAATATCAAGTGATTAGGAAAGATAATTTGGTTATGTTAATTATTACTTGAAGGGTAATTAAGAATGATTATCATGATGATGATGATTAGATATGCGTTCTATTTCATAAATGCATCATGAACTATTGAAATTTCCTCATATTGGAGAGAGAGTATCATTGAGATGGTTCTAGCAAGTGGAGGTAACCTATCATAATGGAATCACAAACATGCACTTAGACTCTTGTAGTTAAGTTGCATATGTGTATGTAATTAAGGTTAGAACTTTCAAGTTCTTATAATAATTATATTATTTTATGAATGATTCTTATATATAATTGTATGAGAATAAAATCTCTTTATTGAAATCTAGGTTAATTAAATGATAGGACGACTCGTGATGGTATTGGGTCATGAGCCAAACTTAACACTAGAGTGTGTTATCTGTTGATATATAGTTGCATTCCGACATTTTGTCAAAATAGAAATTGACATAGTAATGCAAACTAATATTTTATTTAATTATTATCATAATAAGATAATAAAATTAGTATTCAATAAATATCATTACATTTAACATTACTACTACTATAGTGAATAGATATTATATTTTAATATTGTATCTAAATAATTTTTTATTATTCTAAAAGAAAGAAATAAAGAGTGGCATTGATACTAATGTCATTATTAAAAAGAAAATATTAATAAAGGTATATTTACACTTTAGTTTATCTTAAAGAAAAGAAAAAATAGAGACTAAAGTTTTGGGTAAAATAAAATGTTTAAAATAAGAATAGCCCCCACCCATGTGCCTTTTTAATGCTTGCACAATTCTGCACGCAAGGAGTCATGGATGAAGCTATCAAAGCTTTGGGAAAGATAGCTTTACACCTGCCAGTTACATTGCTTGAAGATGAAATGTTGGCATGATCTACACTTGCAAAAAGTATGTGAGGCATCTATTGAGGGATCAACTTCTCAATACTATTTTTACATGATTCCATCTTCAAACACAGGGATTGCAGCAATGTAGAAATATGTGACTCAATTTTTAGTAATCTAGCATTTGCACTCTGCAGTCTTCGTCTCTCTCATCTTTTTAAATGGGTTGTTGCAATGGAGATTGTTGTGGACCTAGATTCAAGGTATCTCTCTACAGGTAATATTTTATTAAATTATACAGTAGGCCATTTGGCTAGTGGGAACCTAGAGCTGGCACAAGGTATGCTACTTGTGATATTAGGTATTTACTATCAAATTTTGCAGTTGTTGCATGTGAAATCCTTTTATTGTTTGTTTATATATTAGAAAATTATTTATATTGCCTGAATTTAACCATTTAGAAGGAGGTAAAATTCATTATTTATTAAGATGTTGGAAAATTACAATTAAGGAGGTATTTTCTACAAGGCAAACTAGATTGCAAATTAAATTGTCATCTTGAATACAAGGCTGGAATAAAACAATTTAGCAGAAGACACTTGCTAAATTATAACATTAGTGCTTATGCCCATATAATGTGAATCCAAAATGAATCATGGTTCAACAAACATCTTTCACTTGGATTGTATGATGCCCAATTTACAATAGATTTTCATTTATACATGTTTTCTTGAAGGAAATTTTGCTATAGAGATCTATTGCTAACAATCCTTGGTGTTTGAAATGATTGCAACCAACCTGATTCAATAATAATAACAAAAGAGAATTTGTTTCATATCATTACAACCTTCTTCTAGTACATGCTAGCTCCTTACCTTCGTCGATAAGGTTTTTTCTCTTAGAAATTAGTCTAATAAAATTAGGTTGCATAAGAGAAGAGGTAAAGGTGTCTAAGAAGACAGTTTCCTTTGAAGATACAACGAGGTTTATTCATGATTTATATAATTTCCTCAAAATTCAACATTCTCTATTTGGGAGTTATTCATTATTTATTTCTATACGTTTGTTCAATGAATCAATTTGAAGCAATAGATTGAAGTAAAATATTATTCGTAATATATGCAATTTTTCTATAGCAATTATTGCCTTGAATTTATATCTCTTTCCAAGTTTGCAACAATTCATCCTTAGAGGCTTGATAAATTATAAGATTAAAACAATAGTTGCTAGTCAGTTCAACCATTTGGTTCCTTAAAAATCATTAACACATGATAATTCCTACTCAATATCTAACCCTCTAGGCTTGTTGCTTAATTATAAGAGCATATTAAGATATTTAAGATTAAACTTTTATTCAATGTTGTTTTGGAAGGGAAATTAAAGAGTTGGATTGCAGATAAAATTGCTCTTAAATGGTTAAGATTCTTGTAAAGCCATTTTTGGGTTTTGTTCTCTGTTCTTTCCCCTTTCCAGAACATATTGAACTTTTAACTTTGTCCAAGGAAATTGAAATATATGAATATTTAAATGACTATCATTTCTATTGCAAAATGCAGATTAACAATTTTGAATTAGTTTATATGGATTAAGTATGCAAACTTACCAATTAGGAAGTAAGAGATTGGGTTCCTAAATTATGTAGTAATAATTATAATTAAGGATAATGTGGTATATTGAGTAGCCATCTTGGTGTACTATTTAATAAATGTCATTACTTTGGAATTACATTATTGACTAAATGCCAGTATAGGCTTTATCTTTGGGTTACTATCTTACCCACCATATAGAATGTCAAGGGATCATAATGAGATGATTGATACATTCTAGGTTGTATACATTGAATTGAATTGATTTCTATTCATAAGTGTATTATCTTGGTGGATTTACATCATCCTCCATGATTTTTTTAACAATATACAAGTGTATTGGATATGTGATGCATGAGCATATAGGTATGCTAATTGGAAATGACTTGAACATTGTGAATTGGATTCCATCATGCATGTTTGCTACATATCACTAGAGTCTTTGTGATGGGTTGAGCTTCTCTAGTGGAGTAGCACAGGGAAGCTCACTTCATGGTAGGGTGAGTATCACCTTGATGATGCTCTCTCTTTGTATTAGATTATAGAAGAAGGAAACCAAGGATGGTTTGTGATACAAGTGTTAATATATTTACTTATTTGTATACATTATTCTTTACAATTATGAATTTCTTATAGATCATGGCTACTATAATTAATTTTATTGCATATGCCATCAAATTGATTTTAATTGGAGTTTTAAAGATACTGCAAGTATTATAAATAGACTTGTGATAATAGTAGCGGTTAGAAAACCACTATATATATTGAAAAAATTATATTGTTTTAGTCAATATTTGACTTCTCCTATATTAGATCTACATTATCTTCATGTTATTCACTGATTTTCATACTTTATTAGTGATTAATTTGAGTGGTTATTACAAAATATGGTCTAAAGACCACAAGATGAAAAAGTGTTCAGGAGAAAGAGAATGAGATTGTGAAGTATGAAGAGTTTCCCAGTCAGGGAGAGTGCTTCTTGTTATAGAGTTGTTTTTGGTTTCTTTTAATGTTGATGGTTTTTCAAAGATTTAGTGTTTCCATCAATGACAAAGGGGGAGATTATTGCAAGTATTTTGTTGGTGTTTTCATTGATGTCAACAATTGCTAGTGTTGGTCATTGATGTCAATAGTATGCAGATGGTTGGTGTTGTCAAGTGCTTGTAATAGTATGAATTTGCTATGGTTTTATTAAGAATGTGTTTTATTTAGTGTTATCATTGATGTCTTGATGGATAAGAGTTGTAGTTTCAATAAGTTCACTTGGTTTCCAAGTGCTTTTGAGAAAATTTGAAAAATAGAGTGTGTAGTGTGAAAAAGGTGTGTTCAATGTTGTGCTCCACATCTATTCATGTTTGAAGGTATTCTTGTATGTTTTGGATATGATGATTAGAGGTGTTCAGAGGTTCTATATCCATATTTTCAGGTTTTGGATCATTTTGTAGTAAAATTTGTGTAGAAGGTTGTTTGGGAGAAATGAGATTGCTCTACATTTCTCCGCATTAAATTTTCTTATCTTGTGAATTTGGGAACGAGCTTATTTTTTTTTAACTTCCTTCCCTTGAGGTTTCAAGTGTTGAGGTGTTCCACAAGGTTGGTTAGTAAGTTGTGTTATGTGGTAGTATGTCTGCTTGCACAGAATGATGGTGTTCTCAGTTTCAGGTAGTTGTGGTAGAGTTGTAGAATGTTCTGATGATGTTGGAATATTTTGAGATGTGTGGATGTTGTGAAGTGTTGTTGTGTGATCTGCATGACCTATAGAATCATATATGTAGTCGCTCATAGTGTTAGTTCAGGTTTGGCTGACATGATGTAATAGTGTTATTTGTGAAGGTACCTTGTGGATTGTGAATGTGTTGATCACTAGTGTGGTGATGTAGATTTGGGTCCTAGTTAACCCTTGGTGTGGTCATCCTTCGCTTATTTCCATTGTAGAAGTGTTTGGTGCCAACCTATTTTGGTGTTGCATATTTTAGGTACATATGTTTTATTAAGGCCAACCTAATTGAGAGTGTTTAGATCATGGATGTTGTATAAGTAAGGTAAATTGTTGGAGATGTGTGTGGATCTATAGGTGTACAAAAGATTTGAATTTTATTAAGTGTGGTTATTTGAGTGTAAGGCTAATTCTTATGACTCCAATGCAATGAACAAAAGGGTTAAATTTTTAGTGTGTTTAAAGTTGTTGGAGGCAGAGAGGCAAAGGTTGTAGACAGTATAAGGTTTCAGGGGTGGATTTCTCCTATTGCCCTGAGATAGTGAATCTATTTGTAATAGTTTTCTTCTATATTATTTCTTCTTGGTAGTGAGCCCTTCTTCTTTTTCTAGGCAGTGAGCCCTTGGTAGTGAGCCTAATTATATTCGGTGCTGCAATTCATAGATATGTGAGCTAATCCTCACTATAGTTTTTCCCTTCTTGGTTTTTCCACGTAAATCCAGTGTTCTTATGTGTTTAGATGTGTTTGCATTACTATTTCATGTGTTTACATTCTGCTAATGAATGATAAGGGTTTAAGGGCTAACAAAGGTTTGAATGATATTAAAGGATTGAATGTTTTTAAGTATACAACTGATCCACCCCCTTCTCAGTTATCTTGTGCATCTAACAAACCAATTTCTAATAAAATGGTTGTATTTCTTACTGATTGGGAAAGGTATGGTTCTTTTTTATGACATAAAGACTTCTCCTTCTCCTCCTACAAACAATTATATTGAGACTTCATTTTTTATAGCTCTTTATCCAGATTTAAAGGGTTCGTATTCTTTATCTATGAGTCAACATCTTGAGGCTAATGAATCTAGTAATCTAACATTTACAAAATCATTTGATGCTCACATTCAAGCATCTAGTGTATATAATTTTGGGTATGATAAGTGTAGTCAAATGGTATGCATTGATATATCATCTCCTTCATCTTATATTGCATTGGATGATGCTTGTGTTGCCATAGTTTTTACTTTTTCTTATTTAGTGCAATAGGACATACATTGTATTTTGGATATGATTACTTGGGATGAGTACTTGATAGACATTTTAGGTTTTTTTTTTTTGAGTCATTTCTTTGCAAAATTTTGGACACTATTGAGGATACCCATCTCTTCTTTGATGTTACCTTCATATGGAGTTGCATCATCTTCTCTAGATGCTATGGTGGAGCATTTCAATACACTTTTTCCTTATCTTCCTCATCATCTATCATAGTTTTGTATTGGTATGGAGACCTTTGATCAACATTTGGAGGAGTTGCATTTGTCTTTATATTATGTTCTACAATAATCTCTACTAGATTTTGGATTTCTCTCTTCATTAGTGTAGCCTAGAATGCCTCTTTGGAGTGTGTCAAATTTCAACATCAACATGGAGACACTTGAGCATAATTCAGAAACATCACACTTCATCCTTACTCTCTCATCTTTCTTTCATGAATGATAATACATCTTGCATAACATTTTGGTTTTCTTTTTCCTAAGGGGAGCAATGTTTAACAAGATTGGACCATCTTCAGAATTAATGTCAAACATCTACCATCATTACATGAGAATCTACATTGAGGGGGTTTGAATGGTATATCTTCTCCTCTCTTATGGGGATCATTTTCCTCGCATGTGGTTTTGTCTTTCTCATCCTTTAGTGTGAGAATTTTGTTTTCATCTCTCTTTTGGGAAGGAGTTTTATCCCATTGGGTTTTCTCCTTTTCTCCATTTATGAAAGATTATATATTTACATGGGTACCTAACATGGCCTCGTAGTTGAGACCCATCTTTGCATTATTTTCATTAGTTTGTTCCTCACTAAGTTGCACTTAAGGGGATGTTGTTGTGAAAGGGGTTTTTTACCTAACTAGTTCATCTAGTAGGTCCTATTCACACGTTAAGTTTACTTAGGTCCTAAGAATATCTAGAATTCTTAGTTGACATTAGATCTTATCTCATCTTATGTCATTTACTTCTTGTGTCCTAGGTAATCTAATGTTTTTTGTCTCATATCATAGGATTAAGACACTTTTCATTATCTTGTCTAATCCTATGTCTCACCTTGGCTATATAACCAAGGGGTTCTGATTTGTGAATCAATCCAATTGTAATCTATCATTTACATCCTTTGATAGAATAACATTATTATTTCATAGTTAATCTCTCTTGTACTTTCATAGAAGCTCCTAGATCTTAGGTGGCTATAATATTCAAATGAGATCTTGCATGGTATAGAGCATTCTATACCAACACTTACACCAAAATGTACCATCAAGGCATCCAAGTATCAATATGCTCCATCAATATTACAACAATAATCAAGGTGACCACCATATTAAACAAGATCCCTCTCATCCTCCATCTTGCCAACATAAGAAATATAAGATTTTGTTTAAAAGAGACATCACATCAAATGTCACATAAAACCATAAATATTGTCTAAAATTGATACCCCACCAAATACACCAAATCTAATGATAAAAAATAGGTCTAAGTAGTTTTCAAGAACTTATAAATAAATAGAATAATAACCACAACTAGTTGCTAACACATCCAACTAACCATACCTCGAAAAATAAGCTATACTCATTATCATATCAACTATTTGTAGACCTTATTCCATCAACATATCGGACCTAATCCATAATCACATGTACGTGTATATTCATTTTCTTGCACAAAGAAATCTTGAAAACCTTTAATACTATAGTTTAATGAGATCATCCAAAAAAAGAAAATACATACATCCTAGAACTCCCATTCCTTAGTTAATGTAAAATTGAAAAATAATCAAAGTAGCCAAAATTCCACCAATAACACTCAGAAGAATATGTGTCTAATATCATCAATATCATCTAGTACCAAAGAATACACAATTATATGCAAACCTGCAAACTAATTTGTAAAAAAATCTCTCACCACTTATCTCCATAGCTCTCCCAATCTCTCCACATTATATAAGAAAGAGACTAATGATCTTCCATATTGTAACTAAAAAATAATGAATTAAAATAACTATAAATAACCATATAGTGATCATAATAGCTCCTTGAAACCTCAACTCTAATTTCATGTGAATATGAACCTCTAGGAAGAAGGACTAGACTATAAAGAGAACTTGAAAATCAAAACTGATGAGCTAAATGTTTGTCTTGTTTTTCCATTGATTTAAGCCTGTATTTTAATCCTTTTCCCTGAATTTCCATAATAATTTTATAGAATTAAAAGTGATTAATATGGATTAAAGGATAAATATACCTTAGCAAGTAAATGATTATTTAGTACTAATTTTAGTGGTTATGTGTGGAAACAGGGTTCTTATGGCCACAAGGAGGGGTAATGGAAAATATTGTCTTCATCCTTTTGGTTTCCAACTCCGAATCAACACCGATGATATCTTTTGCATAATAATAGTCAATCGGTTTATAGCCTTTAGAGGGAGTGGGTAGTTAATATTGTAGACACCGAAAATTGGTCTAGGCCTACGAGTACACATTCGACATAATTTTCTATAGTTCGTTGTCATGATTAAATAATGTGTATTATTTAATTAACCTTTCTAACACATATTTCCTCTATTAATTAAATACCCCTTTTTAATTAATTCACTAATTCATTAATTCCCCCTTTATCATACTTTTCCAACTATAATTAAATATCTTTATTTAATTATTCATTTAACTCCCTTTTCAAACTATAATTAAATATTTATTATTTAATTATTCAGTTCCACCCTTTTCGAAAGTCAAATTAAATAAATTATCTTTATTTATTTAATTAAATCTTCTATTTTCGAATGTTGAATTAAATTAATATTTAATTCACATTTAATTCATTTATGTCACATTCCTCTATCAATCAGTTATCTAATCGTCCACTCACCTTCTGACTCGACATCTATTTTTAGTTCTTCAATTATCTCTGAATTCAACTGCCGATCATCTCTGCAGAAAGACTCTCCGTCACAACTAGTTGATTAACTAGTTCTAACTTATATGTATGTATGCATCTATTAATTAAATATCTTTTATTTAATTAATTAATTTAATTATGCATTCGAATTCCTCATCTTCGAGTTCTGACTTTGTCTTTGACATTCAAAGTCTATTTCTTCTATTTTTGAAGATTCTTAATTGAAGATTAAGATCTTGTTCTATTTTTAGTCTTTCCTGACTCACATTCTATCTGAGACAGAACTCACATCGCATGGCATTCATCAATCTCGTCTGTCGATCTCTCTTTCAATCTGAGCCAATCGTTCGAAAACACACAATCTATAAAATGGCCTGTCATTATCATTATTCCTCCTCTCCCGAAAAATCTAGGATGTTACATTTGGGGAACCCGACGTGAACACGCTTCAAAATTCACACATATTTTCGTCTTTCCATTTTTCCATTTCTTTTTTCTTTTTTTTGCAGGAATCATACAACGCACCGCATCTGCTATATTTCGCACCGCATTTGTTATTATGCACCGCATCCGTGGTACCTTGCAACACATCTGCCTATAAAAAAAATCACACTTTTGAAAAATCTTCCAAATCACACTTTTGGGGGAACTTTGAGATCAAATAGATAGCATGGTTGCATCCGAAAGGGTCGAGAGATGAATTTTCATATATTATACTGCATATTTTCGTTAAGGGTAGCATTTTTACAAGAAAAACACGATATTTTTTCGGCTATGAGCTGAAGTGACGCATTTGTGGCATTCTGCACCGCATGTGACTTTGTGTGACGCATTTGCGGCTTTCTGCACCGCATTTGACTGGTAAATTTTTTTTTCTAGTTTTTGAAATTCTGATGTTATGCATTTGACTTCCTGTGACGCATGTGACTTTGTGTGACGCATTTGCGGCTTTCTACACCGCATTTGACTGGTAATTTTTTTTTCCTGTTTTTGAAATTCTATGTTATGCATTTGACTTCCTGTGATGCATCTATCTTCATGAGCCGCATTTGTGGCTTTTTGTGACACATCTGCATTTGTGAACTGCATCTGTTAAACTCTACATCGCATCTGCCATTACGCACCGCATCCGCCTGTCAACAACTTTGTGAACCGCATCCGCCTGTCAACAAATTTACAAACCGCATCCACCTGTCAACAGTCGAACTGCATCTGTGGCTCCAAAAGCCGCATCTTCCTGGTAAAACTTTTTCACTTTTTTTTATTGATTTCCGTGCATCCATATTTTCGTTTTTGCTTTTTAGGTTGCTTGAATTTTTGTTAATGTTTGTTTTAGTTGTGTTTAGGTGGAATAACATAGTGTTTGCAGGACGAAGCATAGAAGACCATTAAAAAAGCCTAAGACAATTTTTTGCAAGATGAAAGTTGAAGACCAATGAACTACTAATAAATTTGCATGCAGGACCTAATGCCTTTGTGTTAATTTATTTATTTAAGCAAGCTTTTGTTTGGTAGATAGATAATCGTCATGTGGGATTAAAATGAATTTTTTGTTTGATAGATAGAAAATTGTCATTTGGATTAAAAAGAACCATTGTCTTCTTTGTCTGGTGCTTTTGCATGCATTTGTAACCCTTACGATTCAGTACACCAAAGTATCCTCTCCCCTTGCGCAGTCATGCGATCCTAGGTATAAGAGAAATAGTTGCTGACTCTAGAACTTGGGCCTATCTTGGTGGGAAAAAGTACTCACCCAAAGATGACTCAAACCGGTAGCATGCTAAAGCCAAGCGACTTCCAACCGGTATATAAAAGAGGATTCTTGGGGAAAGCCCATGAATCACATGCACTATTCCGACAAGATGGACAGAAATGGACTCTCATCGACGTTGGATAGTGTCCCACGAATGGAATGCCCTTATTAAACACCTTGTTGTAGAGTTACCAAAATCCTACCTATTTGTTGGCACAGCAGGGTTGGCCCTGTGAAGTCGTCTTACATATTTACGATTTATGTGTGGAAATGAAATGTATGCCATGGGAGTTTCATGGATATAGTAGCTTGGCTGCCCTGTATAAGTGAGTGTCGTGGAGGGGAGCCAGTGGGGTCAAGCTACTAGTCATTCGCCATAAATATGCGTAGTTGGAGAAATCCAAGTAAGAATTCAACAAATATTGTCCTAAAAGCCTAGGTTGTACATGTTTTTGAGTCTTAAATAGTCCTCCCATCACAAAATTGAAAATACATTGATTGCTATGTTTGTTGTTTGTTGTATTCGTCAAAATCTTGATCAAACCAACAAAGTCAGTCAACAAATTTTGAGAAAATTTCAACTTTCAGGAAAATTTCAAATATCAGAAAATAGAGTTGCAATTGTCAGTTTAATCGACGCATGTGTCATAGAGAGTCACATCTGTTAGGGGAAACACTGCATTTGGCTATCAAAAACATTCACTTTTCACAATCTGCATATAACGAGTCGCAATTGTCATATCTTGAGTCGCAAGTGTGCATGTGAGCCGCATCTATCAGTTTTAAAACCGCATGTGTCCCCGTAATCCGCATCTATCAGTTTTTGAACTGCATGTGTCTTAGTAAACCGCATTTGTCAAAGGAAAAACCACAACTGTCAGGAAAATTGCATACACTGTCAAAAAATTGCATCTATGAAATCCTGAACCGCAACTGTCTAGTGAACCACATTTTCCTGTCAACAAAAAACATCAAAAAACCACAAGCTGAGTCTGAAACATCATTGTCACTATTTGCTTTAGGTTCTTATGATCAACCTTGGACATAAACTGAAAATTTTGCTCAAAACCTTGCATCATTAGGTGTCATATACGTCTTAGTCACAGTCATCCTAAGTTGCATGCATATAGATACTTCCTAGGAAATTGCATATTGTTGAATAGAGATAACTTTCCTCGTCATTGGATACATTCATGTTTTGATTTGTCACAATCATTGAACCTAGTCACTTTAGTCTTTTTGTGAATCTTTCCAACTCAACAGTCTAGTTTGGGAAATTCACCTTGTCAACTGTCCTTGTCCTACAATTAGGTTCCTTGGTCAAACACAAATCCTTCCATGCATTTCTTCCATAGGTGGTAGGTTACACCCATCTTAGACTCATTTATCATCTTAGTCTGCTCGACATTCTGCATATCGTACATCCTAGAGCATGTCATTCTAGTATACGTCATTGTCGTAACATCCATCATATTCAGAAAATCCAAAAAAAAACATAGACTAAAAATCATATCATTTAGAGACATAATTCCATATCATTTGTATTACCATCCATCACGATGTCTTTCGTTGACCTTGATATGCTTGCTAGTCAAGTTGAATACCAATTACTTCGCATGGGTCAATACCAACAAGCCATAGACTTCAAAAGAAAATTTATCCAATCCAAATGCCAATCAACCTCAACCCATGGTCAACTACCCACATATCCATCTTATCAACAACCCATAAACTCTAGTCTTCCATCCATATACCCTCATTATCAAGAGTCCCCTAACACCATCCATGAAACTTTCATTAGTCATACTCACCCTAACCTTGACAAGGGAAATCAACCATCCATCAATCCAGTCCAAGTCTCCACATCATATCCTAGTCCTTCATCTTACCCTAATCCTTTATCCATGTCCCATTCTAGTCCTTCATCTCATCCTAATCCTCCATTCACGTCATATCCTGGTCATGCATCCACACCCTATCCTAGTCCATCATCCCTCAACCCATTCCAAGCCTCCACATCCCATCCTAGTCCATCATCCACTAATCCACTCCTACTCACTCCATCCCAACCTACATTTAGTCATGAGAATGCATTTATTCATGGTCTCCAAAATCACATCCCATTGCCTACACTTGAGGATACATGTCAAAAAGAAAGTCCAAAGCATGACATCATGGCTTCACCTTCATGTCAAGATCAACGAAGTCCATCCCATTACCCTATCTTTAGATCTATCCAAGAAGTCCTTCTAGATAATCATGGTAGCCAAAATACATTTATCCTTGATTGAGATTTCATTCCCAATCAAGTCATCCAAGACAAACCTATCTTTGATGAAGACACTACCATTGATCAAGAAATCCAAAATGATCCGCTCATCGACCTTTATGCCTTTCATGATCAAACATTTAAGGTTGATCCTACCTAGACTTTGAACACCGCCATTTCCCAAAATGAGACACTTGCCTCCTTTGGAAACATAGATGATCTTCCTCCAGAACGAGAGTCTTCTACACTAGACATATTTTCAAATGATCAAGCTATAGCTAAATTCACTGGACTCCATGATAATGACCATAAGGACAGTTTCTACATCGACATGGAAGCACCGATATCTTTTGAAGAACAGTCAGAATCTAATGATTCACAAAATCAAACCAAAGATGTTCATCAAAAATACATCCAACATGTTAACGAAGCTACAACATCTTATCAGATAGGATCATCTATATTGTCAGAGCAGGATTTCTTGCAGAAGAGAAGATTCCAAGTAACAATGTCTACATACACAATGATGGGCTAACATCTTGTTTTCAAAACAAAAAATACCCCATTGCAAATAGAATCTATCAGAACATGCAGTATCAAGGAAAAGGACTAGGCCTACATGAGCAAGGAATTCGAGAACCAGTACAATTTCAAGAAAATCCTAGACATCAGGGTCTTGGTTACTCATCAATTACAGAATCTAATGATTTTAGTGATACCTCCTCGATATTGGGGGCAACTTTATCTGATATAAACACCAAAATGGGGGCCATGAGTAGTTCTTACCATAAGATTGCTACCAACACTCCTTCTATCCAAACCATAAACCGTCATTCCAACATGAATAAACCTTCCATTTGGAACCAACAAAAAGAAATTTATTACAAATACAAAGTTCAAAATCAAATTCTAAATACCATCAAAGCAGTCAAAAATCTGAGTGGACAAATGAAGTTAAAATGGATCCCAAAGAAAAATGGATCAAGCAAAGAAAATATTTCAAATCCAAAATTCAATCAAAATGTGGAGCCACAAGAAAAGAGGACTCCCACATATAATAAATTTCCACCTCCTTCACAATGGTCATCAAGCAAGGCATATAAAAGTGTTGGTTCCACATGCTATCCCAATCAAAATTCCAAACTCCGCCATCCAACATCCTAAGTTTGGAAAATAAAAAGTGATTCATCTAAAATTTTGAACAATCCCCCTACATCTACCATCATCCATCATAATCCAACATCTCATCTAAAGTCCAAAAATCCTATGTCACAAATCCATCGCATCTTGGTAGCAACTCTTTATTGTAAGGACTCTAATGGCACTCTATCGTGATGTGTGTATTTTGATAAGGCCAACTCTAGTATCAACAAGGGTCACAATGACATCGATCAATTGTATGCAAGTGCTATGATCCTAATAAGACAACTACTTCATAAAGGTCATTATTGGCATATCATGGCTCCAGTCTCTACATCAACACCATCAATGGATTCAACATAATCAGTGGTCATCTAAAGCATCGAGACAATCTTGAAAAAATTGTTACCTTGATGAAAAAATGGCAAATAGGCGTCATGGTCACACCCCAAAAAACAAAAAAAAAATGACAAAAATAGTAAAGAGAAAAAATTCGTCCAATGGTGAAAACCTGGAAAACAGGCGCTTTGGATAAGTACCATGATGAAAACCTGGCAAACAGGCATTGTGTGTAAGAGAAATTATCTATGTGGATATTTACACTTGGGGGAAAGTTTTCTCATCTCCCATGTCTTCCTCATGACCTTTCCATCTATCCATTTACACCCTATCATTCCCATCCATTTTTCCACCTACCTTGATCTTGATAGGGACTGGGGTACAAACATAAATCATGCTTTGGGAAAAATTTTGACATGACTATCCTTTGGTCATACACTATCCATGAAACATCATGTCATTACCTTCATAGCTTCATTATCCCTATGCAACATTGTCCTTGGAGACCAAATGATAATTATCCCATCCATAATCCTCGTGTCTCCTATCTTTTACCAACACCACCCATCATCTTTTTTTTACATATCAGCTATCTTGGTTTCCCTTGTCAACCATCTAAGGTTTTTAATCCAACATCCTTCCATCATCTCATCTAGTCCTATCCAAGTCATTACAAATGCAAAAATATGGCAACTTGACGCATCATCCAAAACATTCCTTGACTTTGACCCTAGCCCTGCTACAGACTATTATCCTCTTGTCATATCATTGTCATCTTCACATTGTTTCAAGATGTGTCCTTCCCATGTCAAACAATGTTGTTGTCATCATCACCTGTCAATTGGTATTCAGCTTGGCTAGTAGAAAAATCATTCTTGTCCTTGGATTCATGTGCGTCGACATCATTCACATGCATCTATCATGATTTTCATAAAACAAAAAACAAAAAAATGTCATAAAATCCCAAAAACAGAGTCAAGTCAATCATGTCAAGTCAGTCAAGTCAAGTCAATCATGTCTAGTCGGTCATGTTAAGTCAATCGTAGACTTTAGTCGAACTACGTTGCCTCTGCAACTCGGATGTAGGCAAGGTCATCAATCGATGTGCCCCCGAGGCATTAGGTCTATCAATCTAGGTTTGTCATGTATCACACACATTTAAATCATGACGCTTTATATATTCAAAGTCATTGGCCGTGTCGAACTATGAGGTCTCTGGGTGTACAACGTAGGCAAGGCTAATCAATTGATGAGCTCCCGAGACCACACTAGGCCAGTCCAATAGGGTTCATTCACAATCATTATCACACAATTTGCATATCATATTTTAAGGTATCATCTCATGTTAGAAACTGTCTACACACACACACTTTTATTAGTCAAAGAATCAAAACAAGTCATGCATTAACAAGGAAAAACATCTCAAAGTCATCAAGTCAATATCAAACACATTGTCAAATTGATCAACCTATGTCTTACGCAAGATATATCTTTCTTTTCAACAGACGTCATCATATTGTCATAGTCTCATGTGGCTTGTCACTTCAACGTTATCAGACTCCAACATCATATATGACACGTGTCTTTCTGAAACCAGGCTTTGTCATGCCTTATACAGAAGTCACCAAGTCGAAACCAGACTCAACGTCTTATGCAGTATGTGTCATTCTTTCACATTACGCTATGTCAAACATCAAACATCAAGCAATCCCACAAGATCAAGTTTTGGTGAATACTTTCACTTGGCTTTATGACTTTATATCTTATTTTGTCTTATCTTTTTACAAATTTGTGCAAGATCTTGTTACTAGCTTTCTCAAGGATGTCCCTTGAAGGATTTAGAGAAGCAACAATGTCTCAGGACTCTTTTTCTTTAGCTCCTGTCTATCAACTATCTTTTTAACATTGGTTTTTGAGTCATGTTACTAGTTTCCTCAAGGATGTCCTATCAAGGATTTAGAGGAGCAATGACGTCTCATGACCCATCTTTTATTTGTCTGTTGTCTATGGTTTGTCTCGACAAAACGAATGAGGCATCTTGTCCTTAGTCTGAATTAAGACACTCCTTGTCTACGACTGTCTATTTTTCACAAATGGATGAATTTGTACACTATGGTCTATCTCATATCATAGTGTGTACTATCCATCTGTGTCATGTCTCGCCCAATGATGATAACAAGCAAGTATAGCGCATTTGGCAATATATCGAAGATTATGTCTTTTTCTCAATCAATCAAACTTAATTGTCTCTTACTAATATTCTAAAATCATCCATGCTAACATTTCTTCTTTTCTACATCTTCACCACCATTATCTATCCATTTCGAGAGCACACTCATGTTCTTTGAACCCACCTATCCTCTCGAGGGGGCATACCACTACCTCCTCGTCCTTCTCATCTTCCATTGGGGCATACCCTAACCCGTTTCATGCTGGGGCATGATAGGGGCATATTTTCTTTGACACAATGTTGTAACAACATTGTATCAAAGAGGGGAAAACTATAGACACCGAAAATTGGTCTAGGCCTACGAGTACACATTCAACATAATTTTCTATAGTCCGTTGTCATGATTAAATAATGTTTATTATTTAATTAACCTTTCTAACACATATTTCCTCTATTAATTAAATGCCCCTTTTTAATTAATTCACTAATTCATTAATTCCCCCTTTATCATACTTTTTCCAACTATAATTAAATATCTTTATTTAATTATTCATTTAACTCCCTTTTCAAACTATAATTAAATATTTATTATTTAATTATTCGGTTCCACCCTTTTCGAAAGTCAAATTAAATAAATTATCTTTATTTATTTAATTGAATCTTCTATTTTCGAATGTTGAATTAAATTAATATTTAATTCACATTTAATTCATTTATGTCACATTCCTCTGTCAATCAATTATCTAATCGTCCACTCACCTTCTGACTCGACATCTATTTTTAGTTCTTCAGTTATCTCTGAATTCAACTGCTGATCATCTCTACAGAAAGACTCTTCGTCACAACTAGTCGATTAACTAGTTCTAACTTATATGCATGTATGCATCTATTAATTAAATATCTTTTATTTAATTAATTAATTTAATTATGCATTCCAATTCCTCATCTTCAAGTTTTGACTTTGTCTTTGACATTCAAAGTCTATTTCTTTTATTTTCGAAGATTCTTAACTGAAGATTAAGATCTTGTTCTATTTTTAGTCTTTCCTAAATCAAGTTCTAACTCACGTTCTATCTGAGACAGAACTCACATCGCATGGCATTCATTAATCTCGTCCGTCGATCTCTCTTTCAATCTGAGCCGATCATTCGAAAACACACAATCTATAAAATGGCCTGTCATTATCATTATTCCTCCTCTCCCGAAATCATTATACATTTTTGAGAAGAAACAATCTTCGATATTTTTCTTAGACATTCAACACAGCTATACTTGCATTAAAACACATAAATCTAAGGGCAAGAATACTAAAAAGGCAAAATGGAGAAGAGCAATGGAGATAATTCGAAGGAATGAATGCATATTCGGTGAGATCAATTCAGTTTGTTTAGTTTTTATCATGTTTTCATATTCGTTCTTTATTGTTTGATTTTAGATTAGTTTTGATTTAGATTAGGATTAACAATTGTTCGTTCTAGTTGCAGATCTTATCAAGAAGATTTATTCTAATGTTACAAATATCTTTTGCATAATGTTAGTAAATTGGTTTTTGGATTTTAGAAAGAATGTTCATAGGCCACTTCATTCTTTCTTTAACCAATTTGGATCTTGTTGCACTTCAAAAATCGTATGTATTATTTAGATGATTCGATTTCCTATAAAATACTATATAAGTCTCCTTTTTGTATCTAACATTTCCAACTTTTCTAAACAAAGCAATATAATACTGATAATATTACTATCTAAGTTAAACATGAGAGCTTGTTGATTATTCTCTTCAATCGGTCTATTGAGAGGCAGATCCCACTCTTCAGCCACCAGTTGAATTTACTTTTAGGTTATTTTGTGAGTATGATTTATGTTCAATGTTTGTTATCTATCTTATGAGCATGATTTATGTATAATTTAGTGATTATTATTTATTTGTGAGTGTGGTTTATATGTTAATTGCTTTACTACATTATTTTTAAGCATGGAACAACATTTGGAGTTAACAGATGTATTTTTTGAAACTTATACCTATAACACAATTCCTATCGTCAGGTTCAATAGGTCCTGTCGCTAGAATAATGTCAATGCAAACTATTGCAAATTCAAGAGTCCTTTAATCTCAAACAGAATTAGAAGTGTTTAATCTGAGTTGAATCAAATATAACAAGATCTTAAATATATTAAAGGATTTTATTTGAGTTGTTAATTTAAATCATTTGATGGTTTCAAAGGTTTCCTTTAGGAGTACAATCTAAGAAGTGTTTTTCTTATTATTCTTTCAAAGCATTTAGATTTGATTATTTTGCATTTCCTACACACTTAACTTGCTAATTTCACCCCTTCGATACATAGCCACAACACCTTTTAGGAGCTTACAATCCATGGGTTGACATCTAGGAACAAATTGAGGAGGGCAACACAAAATTACCAAGGATTGATTCAACCAATTTGATAAAATTACAAGGATAATTTATCCCCAATATTGATCCAAAATTTTGTCCAAACATTTTGAAATTGTTACCAAGGAAAGGCATTAAAGGCCTGAAAACCTACTGAGTTAAGTTAGGACTAGTGCACTAAGGTGAAATTTTGTGTGATCGTCAACCTTGCTCAGATAATTAACCTTAGTTTGCTTTGTTATAAATCATATAGATGCATGAATCATAGTAGAGATAGTAAAGGGATATTTGTTAAGAAGGATAAAGGAAGTAGTTCACAACAAGAAAAATCACAAAATAAAGTAAAACCCTTAGTTTTGAACATCCCATCTAAAAATAAACTAGCTAAACCCGATATCAAGAAATGTACACCTTTGAGTCTCCTTCTAGTGTCCAACATGAATTTCTTGAAGATTCATTCAAAAGGGTGGCTAGGATATTCTAAGAATCTTACAAGCTCTAAAGCCAAACCCCAAGAGACCTTAAACCATTCACAACTTTCTACACTCCTTGGGTATTTGGAACTATGGACAACAACAACAACAACAACAATAACAACAATAACAATGAGAGAGCATTGGCCAAGAATAAACCAATTACTTTTGAGTTTCCTATTGCACATCTAGAAGAGGATTCCCCTATGAAGAACATACCACACTCAAATTTTCCTATCTTTCAAGGTCTTTCTATGCAAGACCCTGATATGTTCCTTTTTGAATTTGACATTTTATGTCACAGTTACAATTATCATACTGAAGCACAAAAGCTGAAATTATTTTTGGCTACTCTAAAGGATGCAACATTTAGATGGTTTATGGGACTAGGACAAGAAACCATTCATAGTTGGGATGATATGAAGAACAAATTCTTGGAAAAATACCAAGAATATTGTAGGACCAAGGAAACATGTGATGAGATATTTTGAATCATGCAACGAGAGGAAGAAACTTTAGAAGATTATTTGGAGTGTTTCCTATTTAATCTACAAAGAACTGGACACATAGGGTTGACCCATGATACTGTAAAAATACTCTTCCTTAGGGGGATTAGAGATGAATTTTTGGATACTTTAAATCTTATGGGTGGAGGAGATATTTCTAAAATGAGGTTTGATGATATCTATGATGTGTGTAGGAACTATTCAAGGTCCACTTGTTCAACTAGGGAGTACGTCAGGAAGCATGTCTCTCCCGGAGGGACATCAAGAGTTGAAAAATGAGAATTGGGTACATTTCTCAAGGACCTCAAGACTGACCTACTGAGTCACATGGGTAAGTAGATAGATACTTTCTATATTCAAAGGAGGTTGAAAAATCCCTTGTTGTCTTTTGTCTTGTTTGTCGTAAAAGGCATAATAGTGAAGAATGTCCATACAAAAGAATAAAAAACTCTTATTTGGAAGATGCTAGTAGGGACACCATTCTAAAACCTCTTCTTGTACGCATGACTAAAGTAGAATATATAGACGATCCAGTTTACTTTATGGCCCAAAGAGACCTTGGCAACCACAAAGAATGCCCCCAACTAATTATCAGGCATCACCCCAAAGTCCTTTTCAACAAAATCCTTTCTCAAACCAACTTGGATGGTTTGGAGGTTGGCAACAACCTCTATACTACCCCCAATGGACACAACAATATCCACATGCTCCACAATTATGGCAAGCATGGCGAGCACCACCACCAGCATACCCACAGTATCAAACATTTCCTCCATATCCACCACCTTCAACAATAAATCCCTATCATCAATCCCAACAACTCTTACCACCTATTCCCTCATCATCTAATCAATGATCTAGTTCAACTCAACCATCAAAAGTAACGCCTATGCCCACACAACCATCACCTAATATGAATAATAAGGTGGACCAATGGTCTATAACAATGAGGTGGTAGGATACGCGACTTATCTTGTCAATGCATTAGAAATTGATGGTGTACAACTAAGATCAGGAAAGAATCTTCAAGGGCCAATTATCACATAGGTAGAGGATTCTCCAACAGAACCAAAAGAAGAACAAACAAGGCCCCCATTATCTAATAGGTTGCAAGAACCAAAACAACAAGAAACATCTCAATCATATTTTGATTTTATGAATTATGCAATGTTAACATTAAAATTCCTTTATTGTAGGTCATTTGAGATGTTCTAGTGTATACAAAAGCAGTTAAGGAACTATGTGGGAGAAAACAACAGAAGAAACAAAACCGCAAGGTAGTCCAAGTCATTGGACAGCTTGTAGATTTGATGTTGGGAAAGAGTTTTGTTTCTAAGTATGTAGATCTGGAGAGCCCAATGATAAAGGTACGTATTGGTGATATAATTATTCCAAATACACTTGTGGATTTAGGAGCAACCATAAATGTAACGACAAATGAGACTAAGGAGAAATTAGCCCTTCAAGGCCTAAGACCTACTCCAACGGTCTTGCAAATGGCGGATCGTTACCTTGTAAAAATAGAAGGTATGATTGAAGACATTATTATTTCTATTGATTCTTGGGAATATCCCACATATTTTATGATTTTACAACCAAAGATTAAGCTGGAGGGGTACCCCTCAATTTTAGGCAAACCTTGGTTAGTCGTAGTTAATGCTTTTATTAATTGTAGGTCTAGAAATATGGTGATTTCAAATGGAGAACAAACGAAGCAACTGACGTTGTACCCTCCAGCACAACCATTATTGGAAACAAAGGATCCATTATGTATCGATAGTGATTTAGAAGAATATTTACCTATTTTGACAATTGATCAAAGTAGGGAGTTTGAAGAAATATCAAAAGACAATATTCTTAATAATTTCTTGCAAAATTATTATTTGGTTGATAATGTTTTACAGATAATGATTTTTCCTTTGGGTATAAGTGACAATTTCCCATTTGGGAATTTTCCATTAGTTAGTAGTTTGCAATCTATTTAGCATTTTATTACTTTACATCAATTATTACCACACACTTGTATATATAGTCCATTTTTAGTATATGGTAATTCTAATCCATCCTCATCCACTTCATAATTTTTTATTGTAAATACTCATGTCTAGTCTCGGGCTATGGAAGTTTTACCACAAAAAATGCTTAACATAAAGCCCAACCTGCATTCCTCAAAGTTAGAAGACCTTATTACTATGTTGTGTTCCCATAAAGTTTCCTTTGCTTGGGATTATCAAGACATGAGAGGAATACACCCTACCACTTGCACACATCATATTTATATAGAGGAAGGAATTAGACCTGTAAGGCAACCATAGAGAAGACTGAACCCTATCCTACAAAAAATTGTTAAAGATGAACTTCAAAAGTTACTCAACATAAGCTTTATCTATCCTATCTCTGATAGTCAATGGGTGTCACCTCTTGTGGTAGTTCCTAAAAATAATGGGAAGTGACGAATATGTGTAGACTATAGATACCTTAATAAGGCTACCAAGAAAGACCATTTCCCACTCCCCTTTATTGATTAGGTCATAGATACCCTTGTTGGAAAGAAACTCTTTTCCTTCCTTGATGGATTTAGTGGTTACAACCAAATCCGTATAGCCCTAGAGGACCAAAAAAATACTACCTTTACTTGCCCATGGGGTAGGTTTGCCTATAATGTCTTATCTTTTGGGTTATGTAATGCACCTACTACCTTCCAACGGGTTGTCTTAAGTATTTTCACAGATTTAATTCATGATTGTATTGAAGTGTACATGGATGATTTTACTATTTATGGAGACATGTATGTAGAAGCAAAGGAAAATCTAGAAAAGGTTCTTAAAAGATGCATTGATACTAATCTATTATTGAGTCATGAAAAATGTCACATCTTAATGATTGAAGGTATTGTCTCAAGACATTATATTTTTGTAAAAGGAATTGAGGTAGATCCAAAAAAGGTAAAGATAATTCAAGACTTGCCTATGCCTACTTCTCAAAAGGATGTATGTAGTTTTTTGGGTCATGATGGATACTATAGGAGGTTTATTGAAAATTTTAGAAAAATTGTTTCACCTCTTTTTTTATTTGGTGAAAGGATAAAAGTTGATATATATATATATATATATATATATATATATATATATATATATATATATATAATAAAAGTTACAAAATAAGCTTTACAATGGTTCTTGAGAACCAAGATTGTTTTCATGTTTACTTGCTGCAATAAAAATTGATAAAAAAACCTTTATATGATCTATACTTCCACTGACTGTGAGTATCTACAATATCCCTGAATAAGAACATTGACTGTAAACCTTTACAACTCAGTTTAGGTCCCGTAGCATATGGGACACCTGATCAGTCGATCCCCAATGCTCTTTAGCATCAAATTATTTGTTTCATAAAAATGACCCCATCTTTTGTATTATTGAAAATTCGCCTTAGTCAGAGTTTTGGCCTATAAGATTTTGTGGGATCCCAACCAAATTTTAACTCGATTCCCCGATCACTTGATAGTCCAACCATCGATACTAGTCAGTCCTTTGGAGTTCGTCAAAGGAGGTCCTCACAAGCTCATAATATCGTCCAACATTGACAAATCCTTAGAGGCGTAGGCTTAGATTCCAATATCACTGACCTCACAAAGGCATATCGGGTGATAGGACCAATCGATTCTGGCACCGTATGAATAATATGTTGTGTACACCCGATGTGCTGATATCACTGATTCCCTTATCACCCGATAGTCCAACCACCAATACTATTCAGTCCTTTGGATTCCATCAAAGGGGGGTCCTCACAAGCCCATAATATCAACCAACAATTGACAAATCCTTAAAGAGATAGGCTTAGATGTTGATTTCACCAACCTCACAAAGGCATATCGGGCGATAGGACCAATCAGGTCTAGTGCCATATGAACAATATGCTATGTACACCTGATGTGTCGATATCACCGATATCACAAAGGCTTATCGGGTGATAGGACCAATTGGGTCTGGCGCCATATGAATAATATGTTGTGTACATCCGATGTGCCGACAAAAAAAATCCTAATACTCTATATAGAAAGGATAAAAAGTATTTGCCAAAGGAGCCGCCTATGGAAAATGTGCATGAGGGACTGGAGGATCAAATGAGCCAACAACCAAAAGCTCGATACTCCATATAACAAGGATCTGAAGTAGCCACCAAAAGAGTCGCCTAATATCATGCTCATGTTTTCCAATCTCATAGTATATTTTCTAAGCTTTCTCGATCTATAATTTCTTTCCAATCAGGAAAAGCTTTTAGGTCATCATTATTTTCCATTATTGTTACCTCTATTTTTTGACACCCCATATTTGCTAAATAATTTGCAAGCTTGTTCCCCTCACGATATGTATGTGAGATTTGGAATAGTTCAAACTCATCCATTAACTCCCACACCTTTTCTAAGATATACCTTAGATTCCAGTTATGACATTGCCTTGCCTTACACATGTTTACAATTATAAGTGAATCTTCATCAATGTGAATCCTATTTATTCAAAATTGCCTTGTTGACTACAAAATAAAGAATGGCCAGTGACTCTGCCATATTATTTGTACCCAAAGGATAGATGCTTTCAATTTACCCCAAGAATCTCTAATGCAAACACCTACCCATGAAGAGCCTGAATTCCCTCTAGATGCACCATCAAAATTAAGCTTGAAAAAACCTATCGACGGCAGGTGTCATTTGATTAGGCTTCTATTCACCTTCAATTTGGAAGGCAGTTTCATACTCCCTTTAAAAGGCAGAATAATACCTTGCCAACCCTTAAGTATGCTTTGATCCCATGAGGTGAACCGAGAACTAACATTCTACTAATCCTGTACATACACATTGACCACTTTTACAACTGATTTTTTAATTTTTGCATGGATAGAGTGATCTGGTGTTGAAACTTTTCTAAATGTGTGTTTATTTTGTTCCCACAAAATGGATCATATAATAGCAGCTAGAATTAGATGCCAAATAGATGCAAAAAATGAAGTCTTATATAGCATTGGCCATGAAGAAAAGAGATCTCATGCTGAGTTTGGAAATGGAGTATGAAAACTCATCTTTTGCATGACAAATTCCTAGCAACTTTGGGCGAATGAACATTACAAAAATAGATGATCAGGATTTTCCAAACACTTACCACACAAAACACAATTAAATGGATCTGATATACCCAATTTTACCAGACAATCACTTGTGAGTACTCTTTTCCTCAGCAGAAGCCATGCAAAACTCCCCGCCTTTGGTAACACCATAATACTCCAACAAAATGAATATGCTCTTTGAGACTGTAAATGGATATCCTTGTTAAGGATTGCCTTGTAACCCTATTTGATTGAGTAATTGCCATCTTTTGAAGGAGCCCAAATAATATGTTCCACTTTTGTTGATAAGACGACAATTCTTGCTACTAGAACCTGATGAAGATAACTCTTTTGTTCATTAGATAACTAAGAGTTTGAAAAATCTTTCCATATTACTTTTCTTGAAGAGATCTCTATTGCACATACATAATCGATTAATTTGGAACCCCATAAAGAAGATAGAATTGGAATGACTGCTTGAAAGTCTTGACAATTTCTCAATGGTGGATGGCCATTCCAAGAGTCATCTCAAAAATTCATTGCTTCCCCCCCATTATTGACCTCCCAAGAAACATAATATGTGATTAATTTTTTGCAAGATAGCATAAAGTTCCACATAACAAATCCTGCAGGTGGGTTAGAGACTATGATAATTCTTGAAGGTTCTTGATTCTCAAGATAATTTCCTATATAAGTGTGCACCATTTGGAATCAGGCTTAGTATACATCTGCCAAACCAATTTCCCCCCAAAGGCTATATTACGCTTTGAGATATCATGCAGACCTATTACACCTTTGTATTTCTCCGACAACATAGAATCCAAAGAGATCAAAGGAATTTTTTAACATCATTCATGTTTCCTTTCAATAAAAATCCCCTTATCACTTTCTCTATTTGATCAATTATTGATCTAGATGCCTTGAGGACTAAGATAAAATAATTGGGGATTGTTGACAATACAGATTCTATTAAAAGAATCTACCCTGATAAAGACAACCAACGGGCTTTACAAGCACATAATTTCAACTTGATTCTTTCAATAGCATTAGCCCAAAAGGATGGTTTATTAACACCCATAAAGAAAGGAATACCCAAATACTTACAAGGTAAACTTGCCTCTTAAAAACCTAGCACTTGAATAATCTTTCTTTTTAAAGCTACTTTAGAGTTGAAGACATATACTTTTGATTTTTGAGCATTTATATTTTGTCCTAATAACTCAAAGTATCTATCCAAAATACTTTTTATTTTCCTGGCTTCATTAACATTCACCCTTCCATACAGTAAAGTATCATCTGCAAAAATATTGCATGTAACTGACAAACTAGTTTGTGGAATATGTATCCCTTGCCATAAACCTTGATTATGCTTCTCTTTTATAGTCCTGCTCAGAGCTTCTGCCATAATTATGAAAAGAAAAGGTGAAAGAGGATCACCTTGTCTTACACCTTGTGTGGCTCTAAAAAAGCCCAAAGGAGAACCATTAATTAATATAGAAAAGAATGCTCTTGATAAGCAAGATAAAATCCATTTACACCACTTGTTTGAAAACCCAAACTTGCTCAAAAATTTCAAGAGGAAATTACAATCAACCCTAGCATACGCTTTCATCATGTCTAACTTTATAATAAATGATGGGAGATGATTATTTTTAATAGAGTGAAGAACCTAATGTGCTACCAGAGCCCCTTCGTCGCTTTTTCTTTTGCTAGGTAAAGATGTTGACTTTTCCAGACACCAAAATACCAGCAAGATTTTGAAAAAATCAAAGGGAAGCTTATAACTACACCAGTTTTGTGAGGGCCCAATTGGGAACTGTCATTTCACATCCATACAGATGCTTCAGACAATTCCATGGGATTAGTACTTGGATAAAAGGAAGATTCTCTCTTTTATTACAATTATTATATCAGTAAGAATTTTATTGGTGCAAAGGTAAATTGCACCGTAACCGAAAAGGAATTTTTGGTTGTAGTGCATGCGATAAATAAATTTCACCATTATATAACTAGGTAATAAAGTCTTTGTACATACATATCATTCTGCTATTAGATTTTTTATGAATAAGCTAGTTGTTAAAAGATGAGTGATTCAGTGGTTGCTTTTGTTGCAAGAATTTAATATCACTATTCTTGATAAGCTAGGATGTGAAAACCTAGTTCTTGATTTTCTATCTAGATTGCAGTGTAATAATGAACCAATTCCTGTGGATGATACCTTTCCTGATGAGCATATTTTTTCCATTTCTGTAAAAAGCCCATGGTTTGCAAATATTGCTAATTATCTTGTCACATGCAGGTTTCCACCCCACTTTTCTCCAAGAGAATGATGAAATCTTATAGGACTTAGTGGGTAATATAGTTTATTTAATGGTTTACTCTTTCGTACTAGAATTGATAACGTTATGTGTCATTGTGTAGTAGAGGAGGATGTCTTTGAAATACTTCACACATGCCATTTTGAGCCTTGTGGAGGATACTTTGTAGAACAATGAACTGATAACAAAGTTTTGAATGTGGGGTATTATTGGCCAACAATCCATAAGGATTGTAAATGATATGTTCAGCATGGTGATAAGTGTCAGCGTATGGGCCACCCTACACACTTTGATGAAATTCCCTTATACCCACAATTATCAGTTGAACCCTTTGAAAGATGGGGTTTAGATTTTGTAGGACCAAATAATCCTCCTTCTAGGGATAAAAAAATATATTTTGGTCTATACTGATTATGTTACTAAATGGGTAGAAGTAGTAGCTTTGAAACATGCTAGGGATACAAAAGTTGCTAACTTCTTATACTATGATATTTTTACTAGGTATGGTGTACCAAAGGAAATTATTATAGACCAAGGACCACATTTCACCTTCAATCTAATTACAGCTCTAGTGCGGGAATATGAAATCAAGCATCAAAAATCTTCTTTGTACCATTCACAAGCCGATGGGCCAGTGGGGGTGACCAATCAAGAGTTGGAGAATATCCTCATAAAAACTATGGCACTACACAAGAAGGATTGGGCAGATAGACTTCCTGAGGCAATTTGGGCCTACAGGATGACTTGGAAGACAACCACTAGCTTGACACCATACAAACTTGTATATGGAATTTGCCCATTAAATTTGAAGTGAAGAATCTCTGCACTACTCTTCAACTAGGGATGAGTCTCACTGATGCCTAGAGAGAACAAATGGCTCAAATCCACTCCTTGGATGAGATGCATCAGCAAGCCCTTTTTCATGCAGAAGTGGTGCAATAATAGCAAGCCTAATGGCATGACCACTTCATTTATCAGCGCACGTTCCAACCTGGTGATTGGGAATTTCTCTATGACTCTTGGTTCCAGGACTTCAAAGGGAAATTTCACACTCGTTGGTTCAGTCCCTATGAGATCAAGACTGTTTATGGTAATGGTGTTGTTGAACTATGCACTATCAACTCAGAGCGTATGGCTCTCATTATTAACAGGCACCGTTTAAAACTCTACAAATGACCCCTTTCCAAAGAAACTTTTGTTTGTGATATGGTGAAGGAATTCACTCTTGTTCTTGTCACCTCTCTGAAATAGTTAAATAAAATAGAAAAGAAAAAAGAAAAAACGATGAAAAAAATAAAAATGCAATAAAGAATAATGAAAACCCTTGGGCATTGTTGGTTGGTTAATATTTGAAACATAGGTAACCGGTGAATATTATCTATATAATAACCCGGTAGGTGAAAACCAATTTTTTCAACACCTTCAGTCAATGTTAGTTTGACAACCGAGCTATCAACGGTCTGACATTGTAATTGAAAATATATAAAAATAATAATAATATAATAAATAAATAAATTTTTTAAAAAAAGCATAGAAAAATAATCTCCTATCACACTGGCGACAAGATACCACCTTTATGGTGCTCCTACCACCCTGGCGACAGGATATCGACACTTTGTTGCTCTTGTCACTTCCTTTTGGTGATGTGTGGGCCCTATTTTTAGTTTCACTGGCCACATCATCTCACGTATAGTTGGTGGTTCCATTTGGATGCCTCTTTCTATCGATTCACTAATTGTTTTGCTTCACTACATTCTTTTGATTGGTGGGCTAGTGTCCTCTCCATTCTATTCACCCTGATAGTTTTGTCCACTTTTCACCTTGTCCATAGTATTCTCCATTCTACATCCATTCCACATCCATTCCACATCCATTCAACATCCATTAAGCATCCACATTAGCCTTTTCTCCAACTCAGCATTGGTGGTTTATTTCCACTTTGTGTTGTCACGTCAATATTGTTGATGGCGTACAGGAGCTCCATCACTACCTCCACTATCCTATTGCATGATTTCCAACTCCTTCACTTTCATGGCACCTCACATGGCAGTTTCCCTACTTGTTTTAGCTCGACCACATCTCCAACTTGGTCGCCAACTCATCACACTGATCACTCACTTATCACTTCCTCCACCTCTCTTCCGACGACTTCTTCTACCACATCATCCTTTGGTGTACTTTTAATGGTAACTTTTGAATGGTATGTTTTTCCTTTAATTCATATGCTTTTCTTTTGTTTTATAAATTATTTGTGGCAACTTCGAGGATGACATTGTACATTTAGCAAGGGGGAGTCAATCATATCAACAATCTCAGTTATTATGTCCTGGTTATTTGCTTCATGTGGATTTAACCAAGGTAATTATTGTTGCAACCTCTTGCAAATTTCCCCTATGTTGAAATTATTATATTTTATTTGCTATATCCATATTTTTATTCCTTTTTTTCTGGTCACCGTATTTTCAAAACTACCATTTTTTCTGGTTATTCTACTTTTGTCTCCTAATGCCATTTTTCGATTGTTGGTTGTGCATATGTTGCCATGGGTGGCCCTCATATTCGACAAGATCCCACCAACATGAAGAGTTTGTGAGCTAAAAAATGGGTTTACAAGATTTTTAAGGCAGCAAACTGGCATGTTTTCTTCAAAAAATTATATGGATTTGATGAAGATATAATCTTTGAGTTTTCTATGGCATTTCATGAAAGTGATAGTTTTGCAATGGTGCAAGGTCATTCCTTTCTAGTTACTGTTCAAATTATCTCCATAGTCACTAGATTGCCTCTTCAAGGTGAATCTTACTTCCCTATAGTTGCAACCAGAATGAATGATTTACAACGCCTCACAATGTAGTTTCTATGAGGAAAGGAGAAATTAAAGACAGTTCCAAGTTAAGGTACGTTGTGTAGTTCACTTCCAAAACCCTATTTTGATGTTTGCAAGGTCGCAATTCAATATATCACCAGAGAAGGAAGGTATGCATACATTTTTGCTTAGCATCTCATATTGTTATGTCATTTACAACACAATGAACTGGTGAATCTACCACATTATTTGTTTTATTCCATAAAACAAATGTGTTCAAAAGTTCAAAAAGGACATCAAAATTTATTAAGACAGCATGGCTTGATTAAGTTAATTGATATGGAGGGTTTAAAACGCATTGTTCCCCTAATTAGTTGGCCTATCTTTGTGGGAGAAGAAATCCCTTCCAATGCCTCAACTTGAGGAGTTGATCCAGGTTCTCATGAAGCTGAGAGTAGTCATAATGAAATGGAAGATCAAGATAATGGGGACAAAAATTCAAGTGATGACATACCAGATGAGGATCCTAAAACTACTAATGAAACCCTGGATAAGGACACGAAGTTAGATGCTTCTGATTCAAACCAAAAAGATGTTGAATTTGAGCATCAAGAGGGTAACCCAAAAAATGATGAGTCTAAAAACAAAAGAAAGAATGTACATATGAAACAAGCTAAGAGTAGGGTTCAAGTTGCTAACAAGGGTAAACCATAAAATTCAATCAAAACCCCTCATACTGAAATAAAACCCTCTTATGATACCTAACAAAAGAGGAATGCAAAAGTAGAAGACCTTTCAACCTCCAAAATACAAAAATTAGACAAATTTTCTAGTACTATGTGTCAAGAAAAACTAGAGCCAAATGTTGAAGTGCAACCACTTACCTTTTGAGAGGTAGAGATAGACAAAGCCAAGAGCAGAGAAGGAAAAATCGACAAAAGAAAAGGAACATGTGCAAAATGAGACTTCTAAAGAATAGGATGAACATGATATTTAGGAAGAACATAATATTGGTACCCTCACTCCTCCAAATTTACAAAATGAAGAAGAGAACATGTTTGAACAAGGTAGTGATGAACTACATTCAACCTATGACCTAGAAGATGAGGATATGCCCAACCAAGACAATACTCTTTTCAAGATTGATGAAACCTATGTGGCATGGGACTTTCTACAGGAAGACGGGAAATTTTTGATGATACAAGAAACTAGTACTCCACTCCCCAACACTGGTTTTGGTAAGCAACCTACTAGCAAAGAAGGTACAGTCAATATTCCATCTACCTTAGGCCAGTATTAGGAAGGCCATCCCATGATTAAGGTCACAAAATAACTATCCCAAGAGGAGTCACATATTTCAAAGGAATTTAGTGTGGATGAAATGTTTTCCAAACAATAGAAGGAAATTCATGGTTTATAGGTCAGGGTGAATAATTTGGAAGGATAGGTCCAGATCCTCTAGAGTTGGGTGCAGTGAATTGAAGAAAAAAGGAACAAATCAAAGAACCGATTAGGGAAATTAGCTCAACATCAAGGATTGGACATGGAAGCCTATATATCCTTGGAGGAACACCATGAGATCGTGGCAAACTTAAGGAATATTGTTGAAAAGGGAAACATGGATGGTTACATAACTATAGCAGAGAATCAAAAAATAATTAGCAGTCTGAAAGCCTCATGGGAAGAGACCATTGCTAAATATTGTATGACAATAGAATGCCATCAGGAAAAATTCAATGAATTGAAGGCATCAATGGAGCAGATGATTTCCATAGACTACATTCCTAGGACAAAGCACCAACAAATAGTTCAAAGGTTGAAAGACAAGTGGGGAAAGAAGATAATGGCAACAGTGAAGAATTTGACCGATGAACAAACTGAGTTTGTAAGTCATGCATGAGGACATGCAATGTCTTCAGCTAGGGGGAAAATGATGGGCTAAATGTTCATCTTGTTTTTCCATTGATTTTAACCTATATTTTAATCATTTTCCTTGAATTTCCATAATAATTTTCTAGAAATAAAAGTGATTAATATGGATTAGAGGATAAATATGCCTTAGGAAGTAACCAATTATTTAATATTGATTTTAGTGGTTATGTGTGGAAACAGGGTTCCTGTGGCCATGAGGAGGAGTAATGGAAAAGATTGTCATCATCCTTTTTGTTTCCAACTCTGTATCAACACTGATATGTCTTTTGCATAATAATAGTCAATCCATTTATAGCCTTTAAAGGGAGTGGGTAGTTAATGTTTTTTACATAATGTTAGTAAATCGATTTTTTGCTTTTAGAAAGAATGATCATAGGCCACTTCATTCTTTCTTTAACCGATCTGGATCTTTTTGCACTTCAAAAACCATATGTATTATTTAGATGATTCAGTTTCCTGTAAAATACTATATAGGTCTCCTTTTTGTATCGAGCATTTCCAACCTTTTTGAACAAAGAAAATAATACTGATAATATTACTATCTGAGTTAAATGCGAGAGCTTGTTGATTATTCTCTTCAATCAACCGAATAGGAGGCAAGGCCCACTCTTCAGCCACTGGTTGAATTTACTTTTAGGTTATTTTGTGAGTAAGATTTATGTTCAGTGATTGTTATTTATCTTGTGAACTTGATTTATGTATAATTCAATAATTGTTATTAATTTGTGAGTGTGGTTTATATGTTAACTAGTTTACTACATTCTATTTAAGCATAGAACAACATTTTGAGTTAACAGTTGTATTTTCTAAAACTTATACCTATCACACAATTCTTGTCACCGAGTTCAACAAGTCCTGTCGCCATAATTAATAGGTCCTATCGCTAGAATTTTTTCAATGAAAATTGTTGCAAATTCAAGAGTCCTTTAATCTGAAACAAAATTAGTAGTGTTTAATCTAAGCTGAATTGTATATAACTAGATCTTAAATATGTTAAAGGATTTTATTTGAGTTGTTAATTTTAATCATTTGATGGTTTCAAAGGTTTTATTTAAGAGTACAATCTAAAAAAAAAATCTTATTCTTTTAGATCATTTAGATTTGATTGTTTTGCATTTCATCCCCCACTTAACTTACTAATTTCACCCCTTAAGTACATAGCCATAGTTCACCTTTTAGGAGCTTACGATCCCTGGGTTGACATCTAGGAACAAACTGAGGAAGCCAACACAAAATTACCAAGGATTGATTCAACCAGTTTTATAGAATTACAAGGATTTTTTATCCCCAATATTGATCCACAGTTTTTTCCAAACAAAAACCATTTAGAATGTCCTTTTACCAACACCTCTAAGTGCTCAAGTTGTGGAAAGTAAGATCTCCTTCCAAAAACCCCAAATAAAAAAGCCTCCACAACATCCAATCATTTGTACCCAAGGTCAAACATATGACATATCAATATACTAAATAGGATGTAAGCCTCTCAAATCAAAGGAATATGCTCAAACCATCCCTAAAATTCCTTAAAAATGTCCTCATAACGAACTCATATACATAAGGAGATACATTAAAATGAACCATGCCAAGTAATCCTCAAATAAAAACTTTAGACCTAACATCCATAGCTCAAGGATAATTCCATGAGAAAATATAGTACAAAATAAAAATATCAAAAAATAAGGTGGATAATACACATTAAATTATTCTCTATTGAGTGGACCAAGAGTGGGGAATGAGAGTGCTCCTCTTGAGATGGACCGAGTCACCATGAATCATTCCATGAATAATCTCCTCATCAATTCCATGTTGAATTCACATCTAGATCTAGGTGTAGGCTTCTCAATCTTCTACCTCATCAAAGAGTAGTTTTCTTAACACACAATATCTATAAACAAGAGATATCCAACCTCACCAAATTCTATCAAGTACCCATGAGCATCCAACTAACCATACCATGCTAACTCCAATTACATCACCATAATACCTAGAAACCACAAGGAAAAATGATCACTATACTTGATACTAGAAGGCTACCTTAAATCATTACCAAATCTCCCTTTGCATGATCAACATAGAAACTAGGAACTCTCTATGATGACATGATCTACATATCCTTAAAAGAATATCATCTGCCTTTAATGAACATATTTTCTCCCATGAGCACATATATCATTCTTATGTACTATCAAGAATGATATCTCAAAATAATATCTTACGTACTATCAAGAATACATAATGGTATATAACAAACCCATCCTCTAAACTAAGGATCAAATGTCTAAACTAAAAAATCATGACTAGCACCCTAGCCAAAGAATCCAAGTTTCCCGTGGTAACAAGCTATCAAATTCTCCAAACCACATGAATATAAGCATATCCTATTAATATTACTAAAGATATCAATGAAATCTCACTACATGTAAAAGATAAAATCCAAGAGCTCATCATGACACCAACAACTACCATAAAAAATCATCCATCACAAAGTGATAAATCCACATCAAGTCCAAATATTCCATTAATATGTGGTATTGAGTTATAGATGGAAATGTGATAATTATCTCCTAATTAAATATCAGCCATGACCCTCACCCAATCAGAACACTCATCTACAATATCAACAACTATAGTGGACAAAGTATAACCATGATCTCCAAACCAAGAAGATAAAATGTCACCTAAAATATAAGAATAAATTTATCACCAATGTGTATTCTCATAAAAAAACATGTCATGCCAAATATACATGCATACATGAACCTTCTTGACGCCATGATCACCACCCTTAATATATCTACATCAAAATTTTACTGGAATAATATATTGGCATATCTCACATATAATAGTCAACAATATTATGTTCCACAATACAACTATCTTAAGTAACACCATCTCTCTATCTCATAATAACAGACATAGCAATGCACCAAGCGATCAAACAGGACCAAGCACTAGAATATGCATCAACATCAAAAAAAATATGGGTTTAGAAAACCCATATTTGAGTTATCTATGAAACCTATAATTATAGACAACCTACAAAGCTACAAAAATTACAATTTCAAAATATAATTTATGTATTTAACAATACATCAATAAGCATGTCAAATAGAGATAACCAAAGATAAACATGTAGATTATCTGACTAAAACATTAAATTATCTCTAGATTTGATTTGTTGTAAATTCACAAAATTCCATAGTCAAGGAACCTATCAAATAACTCTATAAAAATGTAAGTGAATAAATCATATAGCAACATTACTAAACTTAATCCATTGTGAAGTACTCAAAAAAATCTCTTTATCACCTATAAGAAGTTTAAAATTGGACACCATGGGCACAAAATATGACTTATTGGATCAAGGAGAAAAAAAATCATATTCTAATTGGTATTTTTTTATTATCATAAATAAAAAATATAGAAAATTGACTAATACGACTACATAGTGCTCATAAATCGCTTTTTTTTTATTATAAGAATGAAGGAATCTAACATCTTGGGTGAAATTTATGCTCTTTAAAAGAATTGCTCATTTTGGGCCTTGTAAATCAAACCCCAACACTATTAGGGTGGTGTTTAGGTGGTACTTCTAGGAGGTGGTTATGCAATATTGACACAAACTGGTAGTGCCACCATAGGGGTTTCCTAGAGGAGGTGTGATCGACCCTTTAACATTGGGGGCTAGCCCCCCACTACTAGCTATGACCAAGGGTTGGGGACCCTATGACCTATTTTTGGGTCATAATAGTTCCCCAAACTATATTGTGTGAATCCCCAAATGACTAGGATGGGGCTCCTTTTCAATTTTGTTTCAACATATTATTGTCATATATATCAAATGATGCCATAACTATCCTCCACTAGATACCTATGATTTTTGAATATTTTATTTTTTTCTACTAACTATACTACTTAAGTGATGCAAACTGACGTATATGGGAATATTATTTTTTAATACTAGCTATTGATTATTTCTATGATAATATATATATTTTGAATGACCATATTGATTATGTATGACTATACAAATTTTGCCTTGCATATTCCTCCATACCCTCCAAATATATCATTTTTTTACCTCTAAACCTTATCAAGTTTTATATGGACCCATAGGATTTTAGGCCTTTTGGACCCAATGGTGAGGTCTATTTTTTCCCAAGAGGTCATATACAAAAAATCACCTTAAAACCCTCACAAAATGAGCCCAAACAAAAACCATTTGTGAAATCCACGCGCAAACTCCATATCTACAACAACTTGGATCTACAACACATTTGAAATCTTTAAAAAAATAAAAATTGTAAAGCCATGAATTCAATATTCATAAGATTTTGCTCATTATAATGGTTAATAACCAGGAATATGCTTCCTTTTACAACCGGACAACAAACTCTAATACCAAATAAAATAAAATTTACAATAATATAAACTATTTTCACATAGCTCTCATGACAATAAAATATGTAAAGAAAGTATTAAAATTCTACAATGCGACAGAGTAAATAAATATACCACAAAATAACACCAGATGTACCTTGGGAAAACCCTCTCAAGGAAAAAACCTAGCCTCCAAAAGCACCCACACAACTTAGAATATTATCTCAAAGAGAAAAATTATAATACACATAAATTCTTAAACAAATCTTTTGTAACATCAAACACCCTAATTACATTCCTACGTGAACAAGTAAATGAGAACCATAAATCTACACATCTTAATCCATGCTTTCTCCTCACCCATGTAACTTACAAGAGATGCTCAATCCAACCTTACTCAACAAGCCAAAGGTTGCACTAACCAACCTGAATAGCTACATGTGCTTGTTTAAGACAAAGTTGCACAAAACTTATAAGTGGTATTGCATAAACCAAGTGCCTCAAATACATGAGCTCACTAAACTATGACCCACAAATTAAATATTTAGTATGAGGTTTTCCCAATATTAATTATTTTTCCAATTTTACACCCATATTAAATATTTATTTAATTGTCTCATGGAAGATACAAGTATACCTAATAATTCCTAACTTATGTGGTATACACATCTCTAAGGTGTACCATAATTAAATATTTTTCCATAATATAATAAACCTTTCCAAATAGAGACACATTTTGTAACAAAGGCTATCTCAAAGAGTACACACAAATGAATGTAACATCTCAAGCTTTAGGGGAAAGTGAGGTAAAGGAATTTATATTTGCTACAACTTAGGTAGTAACTAAAAACACTTGATCAACACAAGAGTTAAAAGGAGGTAAGCAAAAGATAAGGAAGAAATGAGTAAAGATAAAATATTGCAATTTCTTGAACTGTCTTATGATACCTCAGAGGATTGCTCAAAGATGTATGTACTAGATCAATATCTGTAAATGATGATTTTAACTTTGAAGGTAGAAACAATAGCAAGCTCAAAGGAGAAGAAGAGTGTAACATGCCCATTGTTCTACCCAATAATTTTACCATATTTTTAACCTCAATTAAATAAACTATGATGCCAACACTTAGCAATACAAAATTTCTTTTCATAAATAAGAATAATATGCACATTTGAAATAAACATCATTTCAAACTTTCCCATTGCATTATAACAACGTATTACAACTTTCCAAAGTATTGATTTCATATAACATAATCTCATGATAACATTTCACTTTTATAATCTTTCCACATAAATTATACTTACACCACCTCCACGAGCTTACTAGCACTAAGTATACAAATGATCTAGGTGTCCTCCATCAAATCTTGGTTGCCTACTGATGAGGAGAAGTGTCACTCAAGCGCTTTTCCACCAACCATGGACTTATTGTGGTATCACACACATCTACCAAACTGGTAAGATGGCCCTCCCTTTGACACAAAGATTGGTATGGTAACCTCATAATGAAAATGACCTTCCCTAAGCTTGGTGTTGTGTCCTACATATATAGATCTATCACACAATGGCTACAACCTACCATATGACATTACCTACCTAGTATGTAAACTCGAATCACGAAGAATTGACAGCATAAACAGTGGAAACTTACACTACTTTTGCAAAAGTATTCATCACCCCTAATTTGGAATGGATGTCACATGCTCACTCACCTCCCTAGCTTGATTTATATTTGACCATTCATATCCTATGCATAGGCTATCCCCTTACACCATAGAGTAACCTTAATCCTAGGAATAACCTATTAACAACTCATGTGATGTCGTAACACCTTGACTAACTAGGTTACATTCTTTCCCATTGAATTTTATTTAAATAACTTTTCTACTAAGTATCTTAAGTAACTATTATTTTATGCTATGCACATGAACTATCTAAGAATAACCAAATTAACCTCATGGATGAACATAACATTACAACATTAAATGACTCTATTTCAAAAGTACAATCTCAACAATAAAAGTTTCATTCAAGAGTGTAATCTCAACTATAAATGAATCTCATCAATAAACAACTCATTCAAAAATATAGTCTCAATAATAAATCGACTCCAACTGAAATTATAATCAACAATCAAATGTTCAACTAGATCATATAGTATAGGCCAATCCCAACTTATTTGCTTCAATCAACAATCAAATTAATAACCCTACCAAATAGGTTATTCCTAACCTAGGGTTTCAGCCAAAGTAAAGTAATGTTCAAGTGAACATGAACCAATCATAAAACTTCACTTTCAAAATACCTCAAACATTCACACATTTACTACTTTTGTATAACATCCGAAGGACATTCTCAACTTGCAACCCGAGTTGGTGCATCTTTACCCATAGTCCTCTCAAAATATGGTTTGGGTTACTGAAATGTGATTCCTCTTTTAGAATTTTGTGTATAGGAATAGACTCTAATTCAAAATAAGAAAATATCATAACCAATAAATACAACTCTTAACCCTATTGTTGAATATTGATATAACCTTCAAGTTCACACCCTAACACTAGGGATAAGAATCTCTTCATATCTCAAGGAGATGTGAGCAATTAAGCAAGTCGATATTATCAACCAAGGTTTGAATAAAATCATAAAGATGACATTTCCACTAAGTAATTCAAAGTAACTCTATAACCCAACTATTGCAAGGTGTGTGCCCTTGGTCTCCTTGTGTTGTTCAACATGACACTTAGGTTCATGACATGGCTTAACCACCTCCTGTGGATCTTATATAAATCTGGCGGTTGTATCAAGCATTAACAAGTCAATCTTTTGATGCAACGACAACCACCAATGTAACAATTGGTAGCAGATCCAAGGTCACAAGTTTGAACCCCTCGCTTGTGCTAGGGGAATTGTTGCAAGGTGGGCACACTTGGTCTCCTTGTGTTGTGCAACACAACACTTGGGGTTTGTGACATGGCTTAATCGCCTCCTATTGATCTTGTATAAATCTGGCAATCTTTTGGTGCAACGACAACCACCAATGTAACGCCAACTTCATAAATTAAGTATCTACTATATAATATTATCTTACTATAGTATATATTAATAATTATAATCACTCATTCCATAATATGGAGTATAACAAAATCCCCTATGCTAGATTCATCAAAAATATTTCACACTTATCCAAAAAAGATAATAACCTATTCATAATGAAACAACTAACTTATTTTCCAAACAAGACAAACAAGTCATACAATCTTTTCAAAACATAAAATGCATAATGGAGTAGAAATCAACATGCCTATATATGCAAAGCTCCAAATGCTCAAATTGGATTCCTAGCTTAGCTTTCTCTAAAGTCAACTTGCAACACCCAACTAGCTCTCTTACTCTCTCCAAAACTCACAAAAATCTCTCACAAACTCTCAAACTAAAAAAATAGAATAATAACAACTCAAGAAATAAGCAACAAGAGTGCATAATGCATCTGATTTGAGGGAGAAAGCACCTCTATTTATACACAAATGTGAGCAATTGCAGGCTAAAAAAAATCCCTCAAAGATTACACTTCTCAATCAAAAAGGTTCAACTCAACAAGAAGAAGGAAAGGTGGAAGCTAAAAACATTGCATAGTAAACACATGCACAACCAGATTTCACCACAAAGAATGAGTCACTCATTCTAATGGACAACAAGAATAACACTCATAAATGCAAGGTTATTGTTTCCACAGGTCGAATCATTTTGGCCAGCTTATCATTGACTAATTCTCTCATTCCTATTTGCTTCATATTCTGGAATATGCATTGTAGGATAAATTTCTAATAGGTTTGCACTACTCATATATTGGTGCCACATAAACCATTACATGACCTATTCCTTTAGTTGTTGTTCGGAAAAGACTAGGTCAAAGTTTTGTTTGGATATACACTTTTCCTTCATGCTTTGACTTAGTCTTGGAAGATTTATCTCATACATTTATTTGCTCTTAATTCCACACGCCATATGATAGTTTTGCCTATGTTTACATTTCTCAACATTAAAATACTTTATGTAATCTTTTAAGTTTATGTGTTGCCTTGATAGTAAAACACATTTATTCACAATCCCATTAATCAACATATATACACGAAGTGTATATATTTCATCGATTAAATATAAACACTTAATGAAGAACTCACATAAGACAAGAGACTCAAACACATAACCCGAATCAAAACATTCACAGACAAGATCATAATTTCTTCTAAATTATACTCAAACACGACTAAGTATAACTTATCATTTCCCCAAACTATTGACTCGACTTCACTAAACTAGAGGTGAGCGTGTGAAAGCTCAATTTATGCTTATTAAGGGGGTTACCAGACCAAGCTCCTCTTCTAAGTGATACTCCCCCTCGCATAGCTGAGGACTCGGCTTCTTCCTGCATCCAACTTAATACATTGCATAGTAGTTAGTCGTTCATATTAAATATATTAGCATCATAAACCATTTGCATCAACAAAGCATTAAAATATTCACATTGTAATCATATTCTTTCGCCATATTTCATCAATATAAACATAATCATTCCTTTAAAATCAATAACATCTTAATGCATATTTTAGTATTGCTTTCACCTAGTAAACATATTAAAGTAACAGTTTGCACTTATCAACACTTTCACTCATGAAGGTAAAAGTAACTTAGTATCTATGAAACGAGGTGTAACAAAGAGAGTCACATTCAACTCTTAATAACTAAGAGTGAACTAAGGTTAAAATGAAGAAATAAAAAATAAAAAAGATATATATTGAAAAATGGCGTTAGATTGTATTCCAAATTGAATATTTGATTGTCTAGGGGCTTGTTAGGTAGTATGATTGTTAGCTTAGATCTCGAGTCAAGTAGCCCTTATCTTTTATCATTATATATTATTGTTGTAAGTCTTGTCATTGTGATAGATTGATGTACTAGATGCTTTGATTTCTCTTGGGTAGAGATTCTTATAGAATCCCACTATTTTATCTTAAGAAAATAGTGAATAATTTGAACTATATCTAATGATAATCACATCACTTCAACACTAATTACTCTAGAGGATCATTTACTCCATAAAATCATGGAGAATGTTTAAAATTTCAATTTTAAGAGAAAGAAAAAATGAGTGACATTAATAATTTGGAAACAAATAATTAAAATTTAATATAAAATGATTGAAAATAAGCTAACAATTATCATTTTTGCTCTACATAAATCAATTAAATATTATATAAACATTTACTATTGCAATTACTAATAATATAAATATGAAAAGATATTTTTGAACACAATGAAAATAAAAATAAAATTAGATGACTAAAATTCTTCGTTTGTATTGATTGTCATGATATCCTTTTCAAAAATATAATGAATGTAATAAATATAAGGTCAAAAACTTTTTGATTTCCTATTATTTCAAACTAGTTAAATTTTAAATTGTAATAAATGCAATAAATGTAAGGTCAACAACTTTTTCATTTTCTATAAAACTAATTGAATAATATTATTTAACAATATACGAGATCATATAAATAAATATATAATAATAATAATTCTCTTTGATCCAACCATCTATATATGCATTCGTTTCAATCCTTGGACATAAAAATTTGGGGCAAAAAAAAAAAAAACTGAATTTAATGAGGGGTCCCATTCAACGTCTACCTATAGGAGGAAAATGACAGAGAGATTCTCAGGCCTACCAAAAATTCCGTCGCCGAGAAGCAAGGGATACTTACTATCCATTGTTCATTTTAATCAACAATAAAACTTTAAGTTATCATGTATATATATACATTTTTATGGACAGCAGGGCTGACTGAGAGAGACAGACAGAGACGATCAGAGCGGATCTGAAACCCAATTAATTATAGCATTAAAAGCAGTGATTAAATCCGTCGACATTTTGTTTGTTTCCTCTTCAAATTTGCTTTGTTCGGCGTCTCCTCCTGCTGTAATTCACAGTATAAACTATGGGGATGGGATTACATAAAATATCCTGAATTACTCACTTGAAAAGAAAAAAGTCGCTCATAATTGTTGTGAAGAGTGTATTTTTAGTGTTCCAGGAGGAATCGGCAACATTGTGACCTATTCACAATGGGTATTTGGGATACTTTCTTGAATTGGCTTCGCAGGTAAATATTTTTAATGCTACCATTAATTTTAGGGTTGCGTTCTGTTTTTTCCAAATTTTGTTTCACAGAATTTAATAAACTGTAAAGCTAACAATTTTCAAATGTTGTGATTGCAAATATAGTAGGCGCGGATTAATTTAATTGATGTGATTGCAAATATAGTAGGCGCGGATTAATTTCGCAGTAGATGGACTGTCATGATCTTAGGTTTTAGCTCATTTTATTATAATGATAATTGATGTTTGGAGCCCAATGCATAAAGTTGTAATTTTTATGTACTGTTCTGATATTAGAGGGTGTATTGCATAGGTGTTTGATTGCACAAGTTTATCCTCATGGATTCCAGATTTTGACCTCGTGTGCTCTGCTTTTTAATATCTGAATTTTCAATGCTATAATAGCATTTATTTTTAATAAATTCCATCTTCTTTCTAGAGCAAGCGTGGCATGGACAATTTGAACATTGGCAATTAAGTCAATTCCTGGATTTTGTTTTTCCCTGATTTGGAAGAATTATATAATCCGGGAGGTATATTCATATTTCCTTCGGTTTCTTTCTGTGTAGTAAAACCCGGGGGGTTGAATACGTTTTGTCAGTATAATACAGCTCGCCATATTTTCATTTCGTAAACCAAGAAATAAAAGCTATTATGTGCTCCTATTGAATAACATGTTGTTGACCATCAATACATGTAATTTGGCAAACATAATAAATTCAGGTAAATTTGGACAATACATTTTTTTGGAATGTTTTATAATTTGACAAATATTTTATTAAAAAAGGACTGGAATCATCCAGTTTCCTTCTTTGTGTATATTTTACTTATTTTTTCTTGAAGTTCCATTTAGTTTCACTTGGTAGAAATTACTGCAGCTGGAATTTGTTTTGTTCCTGTTTTCTCTTTGCACAAATATTAGGTGAGAAATTGTCTCTCTTGTAGAACACTGCAGAAAATTTAATGAAATGCCTAAAACAGAAACTATTGGATGACAAGTTTTTTGGGCAGTAGATGCTGTATCAAATGTCAGGGTGTTTATGTTGCTTTTTAATCTTGCTTTCCCTATGTTGTGCCACTCTCTTTTTAGTTGTTGAGTTCACTTTGTTTCTCTTCCTGATGAATTTGTCCTTGAATTTTGGTTTGATGAAGAAGTTTGTAAGTCCAGTGAACATTATGTCTCTCACAATTTCGTTCACCATGCATTCTGCATTCTCCTTTCAATCATATTACACTGTGCACATCATAACAATGATGTTTCGAAGTGGTAAATAGATGGAAGCCATGAAAGGGTCAAATATGGACATGCATGGGAAAAGAAAATTGAAAAATGACAGATGAGTAAGAGAATCATAGATCAATTATTTTCCAGATTGACATATCAAGGATAGGAGCCTATCCTTTTTAACTGCTGTATTGTCAAGTGGATGTTGTAATACATAAACTTAATTGTATGAATCCCACTCATACCTTGATATATAAAATTTTGGACTTATTATTTAGCTCTGACTAGAACAAGTTTTGTTCAAACTGATGATGAATTGTTAAAGAACATTTCAAGTTTGTTTTTTCCCTAGGGACTCAAATATGTGGTAGTGTATTTTATTTTATTGTGATGAAGAAGATGAATCCCAATTTTAATTATTTGATTCATAAATAGTATGTTTGTAGGTTGTTAGTAAACTATAGTATCTGTATGGATATAACTATAACTGAAGGCTTAGTCTGCAGTTTTTAAAGATGGCTTAGGGCTGGTCTGGATGGTGGCATTGTCATCTTGTAGTGCTTGGAGACTGGAGGAAGTTGGAATTGGCAAAACTAATGTTCTGTATTTTCTCTAATTTCTTAAAGAGTGTAGAGAAACTGTGCTGCTGCTGGTTCTGTTCCAGGTGGTCCATGGATGGCTTGTTACTTTAAACAACATTGTGACAGTTGCAACAGTAATCTAGCATAGCTGCCTTAGTTCAAATGTTTCACGCTTGGTCAGTTTTAGCTATTAGGTGTAAGATTATTAGCTCCTTTTTGCGAACATTTCACGTTCAGTAAGTTTAGCTGCAATTAGATGTAAATTGTTGTTGTTTAAAACTTTCTATCAATGAATTAATGATATTCTTGTTACTTTTCGAATTTATATATGTATACTTTTATAAATATACTCAAACTTTTAGAACTGCATGGAAGAGTTCAATAGGATTTGTTTGGTCTGAGTTAGCATACAGGTCCAATCAGAAAAATGAATTTATTTTTTTATTTTGACTCTCATTTCACACATTTTGCAAAGTTAGGTAATGGTCATGTTATTTCCTGTATGCCTCTGATCTTTATTTACAAAGGACTCTAGCACAGCATGATATCATGTTCATTGTGAAGTTTTATCAGCTGCATACAATATCTAGGATTATTTGTGTCCAAGCATAATTCATTACCAAAGGTTAGTGCTCCTAGATTTGCTCTGTTCTCGAGAAGTTTGAAGTGTTTGTGCTGAATTTAAGCCATTTTCAAGCTTTTTAATCCTCTTATTTAATCTAAAGTGAGGATTGTTAGATCTTCTTTATTTTCCATCAGATATTCAACATATGGAAATCACTAAGCTAGAGAGAAAACTACTTATTGTACAAATAGAATTCTCTGTGGCTACTTCAGAAATAGGTGTAAGGATAGGGAGCCTAGTAATTCGATGACTCGATTCCATTTAATTCAATGACCCATGGCTGGGGAATGGAGTTGATTAAATCATGTATCCAATAATTGAGGGCTTCATCTACAGTTAAATAATGATAAAGCTGAAGGGATTGAATCTACAAATTTGATCTTCTCTGTCTCAATTTTAATGCTACCCTAATCTATTTGAAAGCCAAATTTGATCTTCTCTGGCATCACATGCTTTTTATTGTTCTAACTCTGCAACCCTATTATCTTTTCTTCTTCATATCACAAGTTGTGATTAAAATACATTAATGCAAACAAAAATAAAATAAAACTTCCAGAAGCTTTTCTCACTCATTAATCAAGATTATCAATAAATCAGTCAGTGTCTGCAAATGGAAATTAATATTAAAAAAAAATGGTGAACAAATTTTGGATCTTTAGAATAGTTCTTTTGCCACCTTGTAGCCTTTGCAGTTGTCTTGTTAGTTAGGATTACTAAAAGAATGAAAGTTGATATTGAAGATATCTTGGACCTATTGATGGGTGTATTGACACACTCATAACTTAGATAAGATGTTGAGTATCTTACCTATCCTGAAAGGAATCAAATCCTAAAGAATGGAAGATGACTACCCCAAGGTCTTTATAACTAGGTCTTGGCCTGCAAGCTAACTCAGTTGTTCATTGTTGTTTCTTGTTTCACAAGGAACCTTATGTAATGGTTTCTGGAATCTTTCAAATAAAAGGGTTATATCTGAAAATATGAATCTTATGAAATAAACCTCTAATTCTGAAATCAATGTTTCCTGATCTTAAAAAATCTGAAAGTAATTACCGCTGGAAACAATTTGTTATCATCAGATATTTCAGTATGCTTTGATGCTTTATCCTAATCTAACAACTGGTATATATGTATTTTTTTTTCAAAAGATAGGGTGAGGAAGGAAGAGTTTTCAGAAGGATCCTATCTCTTGAATTTCTATTGCAATATAATAAAGTAAGAGCAGACAGATCCACAATAAACATTTCCTTAACCAGAATAACTCACTAAGATGTAAACAAAGTGCAAATCTTCAATGTGAAGTTCCAAATAATGAAAATAATCTGAATCAAACACCCAATACTGGCATAGCTTAACTAGATATTTCCATAAAATGAATGAAACAAATAGTCTATCAAATATTATATGCAATAAGAAATCCAACTATTGTTAGGAAACCATGAAGTAAACTGGAAACAAAAAGAGTTTTGGTTTACAAGTGTAATTGGTATCAACAATTTCCAACCCTTACAAAATAGAAAGGCATTGCCTTTCATAGGAGAAGGCAATACATTTAGTACATACAAATGGCTAGGATTCATCCTTCACCAACGATTCGAAGTTTGCATGCATGAGTGCTTATGAGAATTGGAGGTCATAACTGTGGCATGTAGGACTCTGTGAGAGATCTAGACTTTAGGACATCATGGTGGATGTCTTTTAGACCATCGAAATTTTGCAAACTTTTAAATTCCTTATGAAATTACCCTTAAAACATCTTTATGGAGATTTGAAGGAGAAGTGGACATTGGGATGTCCTAGAGAAAAGTCCAAAAATGGGGACTAACTTTGCAAAGGTTTTCACTGCTTGTCGGTGATTTTGGAAATTTGCTGACTCATTGGCATTTTTGAACATTCCAAACCTCTTGTTGGCATCTCGAAGCTTTTTGGAACTTGCTAACCTTCGATGCTTTGCTTTATTTTATTTTGTTGACATTTCAAAGACTTAGTGAACTTTAGAACTCATTGATGACAATCTTATTTTGCCTTGTTGGCATTGTTTTCTCTAGGAAGTTGTTGAGATTTCGGAGGTTCCACAAACTAGTGAACCTTTGACTTTTGGTTGTTGTCATTTCAAGGAATTTTAAAACCTTGGTATTTTGGAGGTTCAAGGAACTTGAGAACCTCCGACATCTACATGTCAATACTGTGGGAAATTTTCAAACCATATTAGCATTTTAGTCATTTAGCTAACATTAGAGCTCAACAACAAGGGTTCCACTTTGTGCTGCTTCCATTGTTTCACAAGCTACTAGCATTTTGGAGTTTTGTGGAAATCTAAAGGAGAATCAGACTTTAGAAGGTCTGGGCAAGGGATATCTAGCGGTTGAGTTAAATTGCACAACTTATCATTCTCAAAGGACTTAAATGTTTAATTTGATTTTTGCAGGATTTGGTTGGAGGTTGGAACATGATGTGTAGATATCCATTGTCAAAATGTCCTCTAGTTCATCAAAATCCTGCAATTTTACAAATTTGAACTTTGCACATTTTTCACCAAGTTTTACTTTTGATGCAGGGATGCATTGGAGTTCAAAACTTTTGAAGGCTTTGAAAAGTCATGTCCGGTGGTCTAAGGAATTTTCTCAAATAGTCAGGTTTTAACATTGTAGCCACAAGCATGCTTTTTCAAAAATCTAAAGGAGATTTAGACTCCATAAGGTTTTGATGAGGCATGAAAGTTGAAATGTTTGCACAAGTTCTACAGACAAATTATTTAAGAAATACATCGCCTTTTATGGAACAATGTGGAAATGAGGAGGAGATCTAGATTTCTGGTTTGGAATTGGATGTCCAGATGTTGGGTGAAGGTCAGCAATTTAGGTTCTCCATCTTTAGAGGTTTTTGTGTCAATGTTTTAATGGCTTTGGGGATTAGCTCGGGATCAGGATGTTGGGTAATGCAATGTTGGAATATTCTCCAATCTAACAAAATCCTACTAAGAAACTTTTTTCAAAAACTCGCCAAGTCATTCACTTTCAATTTTGCTCTTTCTTGATCTTGTGCAGGGATCCTAATGACTTTCGGACTTCAGCCATAAGGCTAAAGTTCTACATTTGGACCAGAATTTTGTATATTCAAATGTTATTGTGAAGATCTCTTTTGTAGAGATTTTATGTGGAATGGGAGGACATAGGATTGGAAGAGTCGAGGTTTGTCTCTCTAGTGAAACCCTGCAACTCCACATTTTAATCTTCTCTACTCTTTTATCAACTTGTGGGAAAATAATGTGGGAGTTCCTGCAACTTAACAAAAGGTTTTAACAATTTCACTGGCTGTGGAAATATTTTGTGGGGAAGGACTAGACATCAGAAGATTTGGACATGATGTAGGATGTCCAGTAGTTGGTCAAGATTTTTATAAAATCGCATTTTTTAGAATTTTAAACATTTAAGCACTAAAGGGGAGGTTTATGGGAAAGACAAGGACCTCAGGAGGTCAAGACATGAAGTTTGGATGTATGGTAGTCTCTCATAAATCTGCATTTCTGCAACACTAGGAAGCTTGAAATTTTCAAAGGCAGACAACCCCAAATCATTTGCAAACAACCTGAACTTGGAAACATTGAAACTCCATTGAAACTTAGCCATTACTTAACTTTGAATTACACTCTCCAAAAGCAAGGTAAGGAACAAAAGAACTAGGGGAGCAAACCAAATCAAAAGCAAAAACAAGAAGGTGGGAAGGCGGGGGGAGAGAGGCGGCAGAGGTCCACATTTTGCCAAAGCAAAATGTGGGTCACGTGTGCAAGGCACAATAGTATCCTTAATTACCAAAGGTGATTGATGGCCCTCTGAGGTTTAAAGCTTAAGATTATACAGCCAGATGGTCAAGACAAGGACCTCAGGAGGTCAAGACATGAAGTTTGGATGTATGGTAGTCTCTCATAAATCTGCATTTCTGCAACACTAGGAAGCTTGAAATTTTCAAAGGCAGACAACCCAAAATCATTTGCAAACAACCTGAACTTGGAAACATTGAAACTCCATTGAAACTTAGCCATTACTTAACTTTGAATTACACTCTCCAAAAGCAAGGTAAGGAACAAAAGAACTAGGGGAGCAAACCAAATCAAAAGCAAAAACAAGAAGGTGGGAAGGCGGGGGGAGAGAGGCGGCAGAGGTCCACATTTTGCCAAAGCAAAATGTGGGTCACGTGTGCAAGGCACAATAGTATCCTTAATTACCAAAGGTGATTGATGGCCCTCTGAGGTTTAAAGCTTAAGATTATACAGCCAGATGGTCAAGACAAGGACCTCAGGAGGTCAAGACATGAAGTTTGGATGTATGGTAGTCTCTCATAAATCTGCATTTCTGCAACACTAGGAAGCTTGAAATTTTCAAAGGCAGACAACCCAAAATCATTTGCAAACAACCTGAACTTGGATACATTGAAACTTAGCCATTACTTAACTTTGAATTACACTCTCCAAAAGCAAGGTAAGGAACAAAAGAACTAGGGGAGCAAACCAAATCAAAAGCAAAAACAAGAAAGCGGGAAGGGGGGGGGAGAGTGGCGGCAGAGGTCCACATTTTGCCAAAGCAAAATTTGGGTCACGTGTGCAAGGCACAATAGTATCCTTAATTACCAAAGGTGATTGATGGCCCTCTGAGGTTTAAAGCTTAAGATTATACAGCCAGAAACTGATGTGAAGACATATAAATTTCCCAAACAGAAAATAATGAATTGGAATAAATGGCAAATAGGAGCCAGGTCTTCAGTTCAATATTAGGAGCTTTGCAATAGAACTGTTTGGAATCATGGATAAAGATATCAATGCCTAAACCACCTTATGTCCAGCATGGGGAAGGTTGTGATTCTGTGAATGAAGCAAGTGTGCAACAATGATGGTACTAAGGATAGCAGAGTAACCAATGACAACAGTACACAGGCTAGTGGGGAAGGACTGATGCATATCTTAAAAATGTAAGTATATTTGTGAAACATGAAAGGTTGATGTTTAAGTCCAGTGGCAATGATGGGTAATTAGCAACAAGGTTCAATATCAGATTATTATGAGTTTCCTTTAACTAAGAGCAATAAAATATTAGCTAGTTAATATGGGTTTCCTTAATTTTGAAGGAATAAAAATCAGCTCCAATTCTGATGAAACTGTTACAGCTTCGAGCATGGTTCTCACTGATAGAGAAGTCAAACTACCTACAGCAAGATAGTGCATCCTCTCGAAATTTGTGATTGAATATGAATGGTATATATGGTGACGCTTGCAGCAGAAGTGCAATGGTAGAATTTAGAGTGAAGACTATTTTTTTATGTAATAAAGTCTTTCCTGCATGTGTCTCCATAAAGTGGCCTTAGATATAAAAATTTAAAGCAGGTTAACAAATGAATACTATGCATGCCAAACCCACCTTGACCTAACATTTTTAGATGATCACTCCTCCACTCCTATGAGGATTTTAAACAGATATTTGAAGTTGAACAACCATATGTGATGATTCGAACTCTAATACATCATTACTTAACAAAATAGTAGAAAATGTCAGTTTGTGACATACTAGTATCAAAGATATTCCTATAATGCCTTAACACTTTCAATTCCAATGGCAGATTCTAATTTATTGAAATTATGGAATACAAGAATTAAGTATGCACCCCAGTTGCGGGTGGAACAAATTATTATAATAGTACTGAGTTGGATCAGTTCATCAATTCCTTATGCAACTATTTGTTACAAGATCTCTGTTTTCCAGGTTTGGGGACATGTTTTATCTATTTCAGCATTCTTTTTATTTTTTAGATGTAAGTTGTCTTTTCTCTATTTTTCTCTTATTCTGAACATTGGTTTTCCTGTTTTAAATTTGCAAATGCTGGTCAAGAATTGAAGATGGTAATATTTCTCCGTTTACAAACTCAAAAGTTCAAACATATTATAAATGTAAGTTTTTGTCCTATGCAGTCTATTTTTCAAGCAAGAGATGGAGCTCTCTTTAATAGGGCTCCAAAATGCAGGGAAGTCATCACTTGTAAATGTTGTTGCGGTCAGTACTATTTTTACATTCCCAGTATATCCTTAGAAGTTTGATGACATCATTTTTCTGTGCAACTGTACTGTTTACTGATATATAAATGTCATCTTTCCAGACCGGTGGCTATAGTGAAGACACCATTCCTACTGTAAGTATTGCAACATAAATATAGATATATCCTTATTGATTCATCAATCAGGATTGTCTTTTTGTATCAACTCTAAATCTAGTTTAGTCTTTTCGTGGCTTTCAAAGAATTTCTGTTCTTGTTTCAACTTGGTTGGTTCCTTGTTTAAATAGTAGGGGGGATATTTTTTCTGTGCTGTTGTTTTCAACATCAGGTTGGGTTTAACATGCGAAAAGTGTGCAAGGGAAATGTGACAATTAAACTATGGGACCTTGGAGGTCAACCTAGGTTCCGTAGCATGTGGGAACGTTATTGTCGTGGAGTCTCAGCAATTGTGTACGTTCTTTATGAGCCTCCCTTAGTTGTAGTTTCAAGTTTTGAAATATAATTGAATCTTGATTCTATATATATATTATATATAGTATTTATTGATTCTGAGGAAGGCTAACACAATTTATGTTTTGCCATATTCCTGCAAATGTTGTGAATGTTCTAATAACTCTTTAGCATCCAGACATCCTGTGCATCATATTATCCATATTTTAAATGAATACTTTTTTTGTTGCCAACCATTTACCCTCATTGCAGATATGTTGTAGATGCAGCAGATGGGGACAACCTGTCCATCTCCAGAAGTGAGCTGCATGATTTATTGAGCAAGCCTTCATTAAATGGGATTCCCTTGTTGGTCCTTGGGAATAAAATAGATAAGCCAGAAGCTGTTTCAAAGCAGGCATTGATTGATCAGATGTGAGTCCTAGTTATATTCATAATGTTTAGAAGCCTAGAAATATAAGACATATTCCAAGATTAACTGCTGATTGTGTCATTCTCACAGTTGCCTTATTAATTATAATGCAGTTTCTTATAGATAGGGCTATCACTCTTTTTAATGTCTCGCTTCTGAAAAGCCAAGAAATTGAATTTGCAGGGGCCTTCAATCTATTACGGACAGAGAGGTTTGTTGCTATATGATATCATGCAAGAACTCCACAAATATTGATGTTGTTATTGATTGGCTTGTGAAACACTCCAAAACAGCAAGCTGAATTTTGCTTAAGACCACGAGGCATAATGGGTCTTCATTTTGATGAGAGATTATACTAGGGTCAAGTGTTGTGGAGCTGATAGTTTGGCAAAAAATTGATTGAGTAATCTATACAGGGTTTCAGTTCCAAACTTCAGTCCTTGTGTCTTAGAGCGTTTCTATAGTAATTCTGGTTCAAAACGTCATTGACAATTGCCAGAGGGATGAGAACCGAATGACAAATATACAGGTTCATTAGGCATATATTAGTAGTTTCACATATGGGCAACCACAAAATATTATAGTATATGTTCTATTTGATTTCTGGGCAATTCTGCTCCTTATTAATCAGATATTAAGCCATTTCCATTGTATGTTCATGATCATCAGTCTGCATTAATGCATATTTTCAATCATGTAAATCACTTTCTAATTTTTCTTCTTTCAATTCTAGGTCTTTTATGCTTGTGCTACATTGGACCTGGTGTTGTTTAACTACACCTAAAAGCATGTTTGCTGCGTATATGTATTTTATCATTTTTTTTCAAATCTGTTACTCTATGTATTCTTCTGTCATACAATACTCATTTTTTGTTGTTTCTTTGATTGGAGCAAATCCTGGCAGGTCTCATTTTAGATTATTTTTGTTTCTGTTTGAATGTGCGGTGATCTTTTCTTGTGTGGGGTTAAAATGGTCTACTGGGTATTGTATGTGCTCTCCAATTAGTAGCAAAATGGTTCTGTTGGGAAAGGTAGACATCACGTCTTATTTTTGACTGAATTAAGTGAGATATGCATGCAGAGTACAATATTTTGGGGGTTGCAGGTGTTAATTCTCATTTGGATTGTTATTTCAATTAACATTTTTGTCTTTTTATAATATAATTTTCTGAAATGGCCTGTGCAAAACTTTAAAATGCTAATAATGTTATGATATTTCTTCGAAATAAATGATCATAGACCACTTCAAGGAGCGACTCTTAGAAAATAATCCATGAATTTAGCATTATAAGTTATGATGGTTTGTGAAAGAACTTTGTAGAGACGCTCCCTTCATCTTAACTAAGTCATCTTAAATAACAACTACTAGTAAATAAAAATTATTAAGGTTAAGCATGTCACAAGTGATTATCCTTATTATACTTAGGAATATAAAATATTAGGATCATAACATTCCCATCCCTTTTAGAAAAGTGTTGCCCTCAATACTTAGCAACTCTACAATTTTATTTATGAATTGATCATCATTCTATGTTTTATTATAGATAAAGATTTCATCAAAGAATGCCAACACTAATTTTTGAAGAAATGGGTGGAACACTAAATTTATGAGGTTTTAAGAAGTTAATTGGATATAAGTGAGACACCAATTGACATAACCAAGAATTTATAACTGTGATCATGTGTTTTAAATATAATCTTATTTATATCCCCTTCCCTTTGTAGAAGATAATAATCTAAATACAAATCCATCTTAGTAAAGAAACTATATTATTTAATCCATCTACCAATTCATTCTTTATGAGTGATCTTGTTGAGCTCCTTGTAATGTGGGCACATTCCCCATGGCTTGCAATACTTGTTAAGCATAATCATTGGGAATAAATAGGCACTTTTATGAGATGAGCAATGCTTCTTGGTGTTAATTTAATGGCACAATCATCGTTTTTTATTAGGGCTTGGTCCTTTGAGCTCTTCAAATGCTTCTTGATGGTGTTGAGTGATCTTGAGTTTTTATATCTTGTGCTTCTACAAAATGTAGGTGTGCCCCTATGCTATAAGAATATATCTTAAGTGATTTCTCTATCCTATGGGAGCCAATAATTTGACTTAGTGGTGATTGTATACTTATAATTTTTTAATTTTTTTCATATGTATTTAAAACCATGAATAATTTTCGAAAATTGAATGACATTGTTCCTAATTGTTTAGTTCATTGCACTCCTAAAACTATATCTATTCCTTTAATCAAGATAGCAAATATTTCTAAATCTTTGTCTTAATCTTCCATTGAAAGTTATATATGATGACATTTACCACCACAACAGAGTTATTTTCCATCAACTATCGTAACCTCTAAGTTATAGATTGGATATGCAAAACAATTCAGATCATTAGCCAATCTGCTATCAATATAAGTCATGTACTACTTGTATCAACCAATATTATCACCTTTTACACTTTGAGTTTTTGTGGCATGCTTGTGTCATTCACTACACATAGGGAGATAGGTAGCACTTTATTCCTCTAAATTTGCATGCTTCAATTATATATGCAAATTTAGAGGAATAAAGCACTACCTATCTCCCTATGTGCAGTGAATGACACAAGCACACCACAAAAACTCAAAGTGTAAAAGGTGATAGTATTGGTTGATACAAGTAGTCCACAACTTTATTGATAGCAGATTGGCTAATGATCTCAATTGTTTTGCGTATCCAATCTATAACTGAAAGGTTATGATAGTTGATGGAAAATAACCCTATTGTGGTGGTAAATGTCAACATATAAAACTTTCAATGGAATATTAAGGCCAAGATTTAGAAATATTTGTTATCTCAAGAATGGAGTTTTGGTTCCTCCTTCATCCATGCATCTAGTACATCTCAATATACGTGCTATATGTGATGCTTTCTACTTCAACTTCTCCTTATGAGTTGGGTTCTTCTAAAGTGTCATTTGGTGGTAACCATGAGATTGTGCACAAGTATTTTATTTTTAGATTCATTATATTATTCTAGGTTCACTTCTTTTATATATGATTCACTCGAGGTTTTCCCTAAGGGGATATGAACTATTTTGCTGTTACCAACAAATGATATTTCCTCCTTTCTGGAGTCTATAATTCTATTTGTGTTTACAAACCATCTGAGTTTGAGTAATGAATCAAAGGTCTCCTTTATAGCAACAACTTCAAAATCTATTATTTGTGTCACTCCTTTGACATCGAGTTCTACTTGTTTCCATGTCCCCAAGGTTTTCATTCCTCTACCATCTATTAGGCTGATATTATAGGGTGTTTGTACTAGTTCTAGCTTTCCTATTTATTCCCACACCCATTTTAGGAGGATATTTATGTCAGCTCCTAATTCCACCATGACATTAGTTCTTTGCTTATGGTCTATGCTTATTGTAATCATATTTGGTTGTGTTTTCCATTATTTTTTTTGTTCTTGTTTATAATTCTAATGTGTGGTATTTTATTCTACTTGTTCCAGTACTTGTATAATTTCTTTAGTTTATCCAGTAGGTTAGATTGTTTAGACATTCTTATCAATTGCTTAAGTATGTCTACTTATTTAAAAAAGTATTCATTTTGTTTTGTTTCATGCTCTTGTTCATTTGCAATATTTCTATTTGTTTCTTCTAATATTTTCTCATGTTTCTTAGTTGGATGGAATTCTTCCTCATCTAAGGTGGTTTCTTCCTTTGTAGTTTCATGTCTATCATTTGGTATTGGTTCCTTGTCTAATTACTACCACTAGTTTGTTGTAGGTATAATTTTCTGCCTTTGAGTTGCCAATCTCCTCGGGTTTGATATCAACCCATTTTTCTTTTTGACATCTTCTACTTGTTTCCTCAGGCTCTTTTTGTGTTTTCCTTAATAGCCTTGCTCCTCTAGATGGATTTAGATTTTGAAGTTCATCACTCTTCGATTGCAATGTTGCATTCCTATAATAGGTTTGGGCTTTATTGCAATTGAATATATCATGTTTTGTGTGTTCACAAAATCCACAAGGTTTATTCCTATCACCCTTGCATTCTATCGTGAAGTTTCCTTGTTTACCGCATTTGAAACATGTGGCATCTATTTGTCTTCTCCTTCCTCTACCTCAACCTCTATCTCCTTGAAATTAGCCTCATTCAATATATGGGTCTTGCGTCTACTGATTTTGTATGGAGTTAATATTTCTCTTACTTTGTCATTGTAGTACTTTATATCCATGGTCTTGTTGATAAAGTGGCATTTCCACCAGTCCTTTGACATATGCCAACTTTTTTGGTCGTTATGGTTGGGTCCTCTCTTAATTGGAATAATTATGAGGGACAATCTTTTGTTTCATGATTATACCATTCTCCACAAGTGCCACAATAGACAGAGTTTATCTTTTTGGGTAGTGCCCGTAAATCTACCCTTAGGGCATTAGCTTTCTTCTCTCCAATTTCCTTGGGGCATTAATTTCTTATGTGTCCTCTTTTGCAATAAGTACACTAGATGTTAGATCTTGTTGTAAACGTATCTTGTTTTTCCATCAATTCTTGTCTGAGTCTCAATTGTTCTATCCTTAGTCTTAGTTTCTTCATTTCTTTGTTCTCTTTTTCTCTTTCCTATTTCCGTCATGATTGGTTTTCAATTCGACATGCCAAAATACCAAGTTTTGGATAAGTAGTAAAGCTTCTCCCATCCAAGGCTATCCTATTTTTTGGTATTACTCTAGAGATGAACCATTCAATTTTTCAGTCAATGGTACTTCTAATATTCTAGTGATTTCTTTAAATCTTTTATTGAATTCTTGTATTGTTTCATCCTCATTTTGTGTAAGTTCTTAGAGTTTGTTGACTCCTTTTGTAGGTAGTTTTGGAGTGTCAAAATTTGCTAAGTATTGTTTTACTATATCCCATTCCTTATCATTCTCGGGATAGGTTTTTCGGTACCATTTGAGGGTGTCATTGTGTATGGATCTAATAAAGTCAAATAGTTTTGTATTATCCTTGGTTATGTTTTGACTTTGCCACATTGATTCGAAGATACATATATGTTTTCCTGCTTCATTGGTATCTTTTCCAAATAGGGGTAAATTCTTAGGAGTATTCATGTTTGTTTCTTCTTTGTATTCACTATTTGTATATCCTATGTCAAAGTAATATGTCCCTAGGTCACCTATGTTATTCTCCTCACTTCCATGTTCTTTTGTATCTTGCTCACTTAAGGTGTGTTATAAATGTTGAACACACCTGGAGATTGAGAGAGGGGGGTGAATCAATCTACACAAAAACTTAATCCCTTCCAGACCTTGAAACTTTCAGTACAATACAATCCTTTGATCACAATTAAAACCCTTAATTAAATATAGCAATTTAAACCCTCAGTATGATCAACAATACTTAGTAATGAAAGATATAGTAGTCTACTTCTAATCAAATCAACAATAGTGAAAGAAACTAATAACACACACATGCACAAGGAGAACACTAGATTTATGTGAAACTTAATGAGGGAAAAACCATGTTGAGAGTTAACTCACACTATAAGCGACTACCAAAAAGACTTGCAAGAAGGCTCACTGCCTTAGAGCAAGATACATAAGACTTGTAGAACTGAAGCCGACACAACTTCAGGAGCAAGATATAGAGGACTTGATGAGATTCACTATCTCAGAGTAGGATACAAAGATTTAGATAAAGATTACAATTCATGTCAACATAACACTTTGTTGATTGAGGCGTTATAGCACATCTAATTCTATCTTTCCTCTTCACAATGTAGCCCTAACTCTGTTGGATATTCAATACATTCCACACACTTCCTTTTTCGCATTTGTACACTTTTGTATCTTGTTGCATCTGAAATGATCTTGCATTTATATCCACTACAACTCTTCAAAACTTCAATTAGGTCAGCCAAGAAGAAGATAATTACTGAATTCAACAAGTCAGCCACAAAAAACATAATGTAGTCTATCCTGAAGATAGAGAAGACCAAAACAATCTTATTTCATCTTCTAATGTGATCCAAAACAATTCACACATTGACACACATCAACCTAAGTTGACATCAAGGAAACGTGTAGATAAAACTTTGAAGTGCATAACCAATCAACTCAAAATCATACTTCTAATTAAATTTTCTCAAGGTGCTAAGATAGGTTAGGACCTAAATCTAACTTAACACATTCAATTGTTGGTGCAAACCCCCAAACACACGACACAAGCAAAGGAACAAGCCCTATCGGCTAGATATCTACAAATAACCTAGAAAGCCAACTCAAGACACAATGCAACACTAAAGCAAACAATCAACATCATGCAGATCACATGGGTATGTTCCATGAATATCCAATAACACTTTTATACCCTTCTTTCATACTACCATGCCACTAACAACCATCATAAACCAAACATGAACAAATACTCCATCCAGGAAGTACATAACTCATAACTAGAAGATATGACATTAACATATTAGCCTGTAGACCACTTCATCACATGAAATTGGAACTGAGACACAACACAAACATTGAGAGCATATTAACCAAGTCGTATGAGACAAGACATCAATGTGGAGAAATGTGAAACATTTCTCAGACCAGTCTGGACAACCAACAACACTTCCAACCTTCTGCAATTCACATAACTATCATCGACAACACATGTGACCTGAAAAGATAGGAATGCAATGTCCACAAAGCACTATCATTGAATCCCAAATTGCAAGACCAAAACCTCAATAGCAAAGGAATGCAGAGTATTCTCCCAGACAAACTTCAATGCAACTTCCTAAACCAAAAACACTTAAGTACCTTATGGAGGATAGATCTTTCTTTCAATAACACATGCTTCATCAGGAACATCAAAAGAGTATAAGACATACTGTAGAACTTCAGTAACATTTCTTCACTATCAACAAAACTTCTTAATGCTTCTAATTCTCATCTTAATATATCATTATAAAACTAACTCTGTTGACATAAATCATACTCAATGACATCCAATCATAAACTTTAGCAAACATAAGATAAGGCATGACATCCAACCATGAAATTCAATAAATATAAGACAAGGCATGGCAACCAGTTATGAACTTCAACAACTCTTCTTAGATAAGGCATGGCATCCAACCATGATCTTCAACAACCCTTCCATACATCAATGTTAACCCATACTAAAAGTTGTCAACAATGACAACCAATGCTAACAAACTCTCAAGCATGAAAACCAACCACCAACAATCTCACACAAATCTCCTCAAATGTTGACATCAACGAAAACCAAAAATTAGTGTTGACATCAATGACAATAACTGCCGACAATCTCCCCCTTTGATATCAAAGAAAAAGGGCCATATACTCCTACACAAAACAACATAATATTTTCTAACTTTAGGAACAAAGGGTAAAATATCTTTAATTGAAGCAGCACCATATTCTCCCCCTTTGATCAACAGTACTTTTACACAACAACATCAAAACTCCCCCTTACTACCAACTCCCTTAAGTGGGAGCACGCATCAATCTAGGAGAAAAGTATATGACATGAATTTCTCCCCCTTGAAAGATCAACCATCTATGCATCTAGTTAGAATAGGGAGGGGCAATAACCCCCAATGTTTGTTGAAGATACACAAAAGTATCCTTTGAAAGTGCCTTTGTGAAGATATCTATAATTTGATCCTTGGTAGGCACATACTCCATTTCAACTTCATGCTCTACAACCTTCTCTCTCAAGAATTGATACCAAATAGACATGTGTATAGTCCTTGAATGCATTGCCAAATTCTTGGAAATATTAATTGCACTTGTACACAATATAGGAATAGGTTCATCATAAACCACATTCACATCCTTTAGAGTCTGCTTCATCAAAAGCACTTAACTGTAGAAAGATCTTGCGGCAGTGTATTTAGCTTCTATTGTGTACAAAGAAACTAAGTCTTGCTTTTTACTGAACCATGAGACCAATCTGTATCCCAAAATAATGCACTTCCACTTGTACTTCTCTGATCATCAACACAACCTACCCAATCAACATCAATATAGGCACTCAAAGAGAGATTTATATTCTTTTTGTACCACAAACCATAATTTAGAGTTCCCTTCAAGTACTGAAGACTCTTTTCATAGCTTTCTCATGAGATTGCTTAGTGTTAGCTTGAAATCTAGCAACCAAACATCAATCTTTGAAACATACTGAAACATGCAAAAATTTCCATAACTGAACTTGTATATACACCAATTGACACAAGTACCAAACATATATAGATAGTCATCTAGAACCATCTATCTTTTGAAATTGGACTTGCGAACTCCCATAGCATAGCTAAACATATCCATAAAATTGTATGGACAAGACATTTTTTCCTGGGGAATTCAGAACACTCCAGCAAGCCTTCATCTTCACTTCACTATGCTAGAGCATGGGCAAAAATTCTATCACTTGAATTTTTTACTTCAAAAGGTGCAAATACTTGAGACTTTGGATATAACACCTTCACATCTTGTCTAACTTATCTTTTAGTCCGCAAGATAAAACCCTTTTCTTTGGAGAGATGCAAACCATGACTTTGCCAAGCTATGAATGTCTTGGCAAACTTCTTTACCTTCCTAAAACTTATCCTTATGTGTAGTACACCAAACTAGAATGATATCAATCAAGACAATTGCACCAACCTCCATACACCTACTTCCATCAAAAACTTCAACAATGGTTTATTTAGCACAACATATTTTCTCACCAACTGATTTGATTCACTTCTTCTTTCATGTTGAAGTCTTCAACACCTTTTCTTTTTAGGGGGAAAAAATATACTTCAAGTGAAATCTCCCCCTGAGATAATGCTTTATCTTAGTTTACCTTAGAATCTTGTGCAGAGTGCACAAGTGTAGAATCATCCTTCTTCTCATGGTCTTCCTTCCAAATCTTTTCATTTCCTTTCTTTTGTTCATTCTGAATAGGTGGCTTCACAAAACCACTTTTGCAATAGTTTGCCTTATGTCCCACATTATTGCATTTGTAGCACACAATATTGTGTTTTGGAACAAATTTGTTCCTCTTCACCTTAGATCTACACTCATCATCCTTGTGACCATAATTGTTGCAAACATAGCAATATCCATGAAATAAGACAATATTGCTTCTGTGAGGCATAAATGACCACCTTCCCATGAGCCTTATGCCCAAATTTATTGCAAGAAAAGAAATAACCTTGAAAGGATTGATTGAACTTGGTAGGAGCATGTTGTCTTGCAGATGAAGGACTTCTAGATCCATTTTCCTTCTAGTCATAATTGGATCCACCTTCTTTCTTGCAATTTCGAATAGTCTTTTCATCTTTGGAGCTATTCTTCTTAAGATCTTTAGTGTAGGATTTCTCATCCTTTGTCTTAGGTTTTTCATTTGATTTGGAGCTATCAAGATCAAACTTTTCTTCTTTGAAAATTTCTTCTTTTGTCTTTTCCAACTCATATTTTAGAGTGACAATATCCTCTTCAAGTTTAAACATTCAACAACCTTGTTATTGAGCTTGACATTCAAGCAATCTTTAATCCTCTTACCTTATTCAACTTTTACTTTTAAATCAAAGATCATACCTTCCACCCTTTTCAATTTGATTGCACCTTCTATTTTGGCTTTCAACTTGTCAGTTTCTTCCTTTGATCCTTCAAGAAAATTCTCATATTTTTGATTTAGTGCCTTTGCTTCATTTACGTTATTCAGAGCAGACTGAAGTTTTCCTTCAAAACCTATATCCCAATCATCTGAATTGAAGTGCCAACCTTCAAATTCCATTGACTATAGATCCAAATCAAAAGAGAACATGTCTTCATCACTCAAGGATTTGGACTCCATATATTTCTCAACATTTCACTTTCTATTAGCAATTGTAGAGGAGGGGGGTCGATTACTTAGGATCCCAAGTCATGAGAGGGTCTAGAACAATCACCTACCTTGATCTACCTCACACTAAGGATTGTCTAGGATAGGTTTGATGTTTTAAGAGGGTGAAAATGAAGGATGACTAATCCGTCATTGTCCTTTTGTCAATCTAAAAGGTTTAGGTAATCAAATGAGTGAATTCTTGAGCTTGGACTGTAACCTAGGCTACTCTTGGCCAGAGGACTCTAGCACAAAAGACAAATGATAGTACGACACACTCCGTAAAGACAGAGAGTACGAAGTACAGTCTAAACTTAATAGGGAACTCACTAACTACCTGATAAATACAATTCTATGCAATGATGAAAAGTAGGAAACAACTAAAGTACTAAAATAAGAGTAAGTGCATGGATCTATGACATAATTTTGGTGTCAAATTGCAAAAAAAACCCGTAATTGGCCATATTGCACTCGCCAAATTTGGCACTCACCAAATAGGTTTGGTAATACTGAGCCTATTTGGTGAGCACCAAATTTGGCTCTCTCTAAATGGCTTTGCCATTTGGTGAGCACCAAATTTGGTGATCACCAAATGGCTTGAATTTTGTAATGAATGAACTTGTGAACTCTTTCTTTTTGCAATGACTTTCGGAATGCATTTTTCTAAACTCTTTCATTTTCTCTTTCTCTACCAAGGAAACTATATACATGAAATAAGTATAAGTTGACATTTACATATGGACATTTAATTTCTTATACTTTAAGTTATATTTCATGTATATAGGCAGGATGTTTGAGAGTGGTTTCAGATCTCTAGGAGTTATAATGCAAATTCGAGTTTTTGGAAGATCTTAAAATTTTTAGACTTAGTCAAATTTCAGTAATCAACAATTCAAATTTCAATAATCAGGAGGTCAAATTTTAGTAGTTAGCAAGTTGTATCATCTTTCTCTCTCACTCTCTCCTCTCTACTCTCTATCTCTCCACTCCCTCTCTCTCTCCCTTCCTCCCTCTCTCCCCTCTCTCTCTTACACCCCTCTATCTCCTCCCTACATCTGCCTCCCTCCCTCCTCTCTCTACTTCTCTCTCTCTTCTCTCTCTACATCTCCTTCCCTCTCTACTTATCTTTATATCCCCTCTCTCTCTTTACCTACCTCTCCCTCCATAACTTTGTATCTCACTTATGTCTTCCTCCCAACCTCATTTCCTCTCTACTTTCTATCTCTCTCCCTCCCTTTACCTACATCTCTCTCTCACTCTCTATCCCTCTCTTCCCCCTCTGTCTCTCTAACTCTCTCCTCTCTATCTCATAATTCTCTCTCCCTCCCTCTCACTCTATCCTCTCTATCTCACCACTCTCTCTATCTCTCTCTATCTCTCTTTATCTCTCTCTCTCTAACAAACCTCTATCTCCCTCTCTAACACTCCCTCCCTCCCTCCTTCCCTCTCTACTTCTCTCTCTCCTCTCCCTCCCTCTCTTGACCTCACCCTCCCTCCCCTTCTTTTTATCTCTCCTCCCAATCTCTCTCACTATTGTCCCTCCATCCCCCCCTCTTTCTCTCTCAATTTATCCTTTTCTCTATCTCACCATTCTCTCTCTCTCACTCACTCACACACACACCTCTATCTCCCTCCCTACCTCTTCCTCCCTCCCTCCCCTCTCTACTCTCTATCTCTCCTCTCTCTTTCCCTCTCTATACCTACCTCTCCCTCCATCATTCTCTCTCCATCCCTCTCTATCTCACCTATTTCTCCTTCCCTACCTCTTTCCCTCTCTACTCTCTATCTCTCCTCTCCCTTCCTCTACCTACCTCTCTCTTTATCTCTCCATCCCTCTCTTTCTCTCTCACTCTCTCCTCTCTATCTCACCATTATCTCTATCCCTACCTCTCACCCCTCCTCCCTAAATCACCAATCTCTCTCTCTCCCTCTTTCCCTCCTTCCCTCTCACTCCCTCCTCTCTAAATCATCATTCTCTCTATCCCACTTTCCCTCCTTCCCTCTCTGTGTCTCACTTATCCCTTTCTACCTCTCCCTTCCTCCAACCTCCCTCTCTCTTTATCTCTATTTCTCATTCTCCTTACCTCTCTACTCTATATCTTACTACTCTCTCCATCTCACTCTTCCTCCCTCCGTCTCTCCCTCCTATCCCTCCCTCTCTCCTTCCCTCTCTACCTACCTCTCCCTCCACTACCTACCACTCTCTCTACCTCTCTATCCCTTCCCCCTCTTTCTCTCTTACTCTCTCCTTCCCTCTCTACTCTCTATCTCTCTCCCCTTCCCTCTCTACTCTCTTTCTCTCTCTCCCCCTTCCTCTCTCCCCTCATTTTCTCTCCTCACTCTCTCTCTCCCTCTCACACACACTCACCTCTATCTCCTCCTTTCCTCTCCCTCCATCCCTCCACTCTCTACTTCTCTCTAGCTATCATCTCTCTCTACATCTCCCTCCCTCTCTATTTATCTATATCTCCCCTCTCCCTCTCTTTACCCACCTCTCCCTCCATCACTCTATCTCAATTGTGTCTCCTCCATACCTCTTTCCCTCTCTCCCTCTCTCTCCCTCTCTCTCTCTCTCTCTCTCTCACACACACACACACACTCACATCTATCTCCTCCCTACCTATCCCTCCCTCCCCTCTCTACTTCTCTACATCTCTCCTCTCTCTACGTCTCCTTCCCTCTCTACCTATATTTATCTCCCCCATCCCTTTGTTTACCTACCTCTCCCTTCATCACTCTGTATCTCACCCATGTTTTCCTACCTACCTAGGGTTGAGGGATTAAGGGTTGAGGGTTTAATGTATAGGGTAGAGGGTAGAGGGTTTAAGGGTTTAACGTTTAAGGGTTGATGGTTGAGGGTTTAAGGTTGAGGGTAGAGGGTTGAGGGTATAGGGTTGATGGATTAGGGTAGAGGGTATAGGGGTTGAGGGATTAGGGTTTAAAGGTTGAGAGTTGAGGGTAAAGGGTAAAGGGTTGAGGGTTTAAGGGTTGAGGGTTGAGGGATTAGGATAGAGAGTTTACTTGGGTTTGAGGGTTTAAGGGTTGAGGGTAGAGGTGTTGGCATATGCCTTCTAGTGTTGTCATTGATGACAACCTACAGTCATTCATCTGGTCCACAGTTCAGTATTTGATCATACCAGCAGCACTGAGTGAAGAATAGGGCATTCGGTTAAACCTGATTTTGTCAATCAATGTGCATTATTTGCTTATCAGTTTGTGTTGTGAATCTTAGGGAAGATCATAGGGTATCTAGAATACCTCATTCTAGAGTTTTGTTCCTACGCAATTACTGGTGTACGATCTAGGAGATCCGGCGCACTATTTTTTTGGTTATCTGTGCTGGAAGGCCGACTTGGCGAAATTAGTTGTTGTGAATGTTTAAGAAGTAATTTGTTAAATGTTTTTGTGTTCAAACATGTTTATTTGGGTCCTCACTATGCTATAACCGACTATGGGTGGTGCACATAAAGAATTAGTTATGGATTTAGCCGAAAGTTGGAAAGTATCTTATGTTTTATGAAGCCGACATATGAATGATCAAATCCTTGGTAGCGGATGTATATGAGATCAATTGTATCATTTTTTAAAATCGAATGTGTGTGATGCAAATTATATTAGTGTGGTGCGAAATTCAAAAGGATAAGGGTGTGAATTTTGGATTTGTGATGCGAAGAGGAGAGTGAAGAGTAGAATTAGATAGAAGGTCCAAAATCTGATCTATGAGCCTAACCAGAGCTATAACTTGGCATAAGTAGATGCTACTAGTTCAGTTCAACCTCTCAGATGGTCTTAATCTAAACATTTTGTAAGCCAATGAGCTTTCTATTTTGAGCAGTGAGCTCTAGGCAGTGAGCCTAAATGCAAGTGCATTCCCTTTTTGTAAAACTTATATTTGAGTACTCAAATTGCGGATTGACCTCCATCGTGGTTTTTCCCCTAACAGGGTTTCCACATAAAATCCTTGTGTTATGGTGTTGTGGATGATTTCTTTGTGTGTTTGCATCTTTCCTTTGGTTTAATTTTGAAATGGTTTAAATATCAAATTAATAAAGTTCAAATTTCTAGAACACTGATTTACTCCCCCCCTCTCAGTTCCCTTGAGTCGAACAAGAGGGTATTGGGTTGAGGGTAGATGGTATAGGGTTTAAGGGTTAAGGGTTGAGGGTTAAGTATTTAAGGGTTTAAGGGTTGAGGGTGTAGGGTAGAGAGGGAGGGAATGATGGAGGGAGAAGTGAGATAGAGAGAAGGAGAGAAGAGGAGGTAGGGATAGATATTTATGAGGGTTGAGAATCTAATGTATAGGGTAGAGAGGGAGGGAAGGATGGAGGGATAGATGGAGGTAGAAGTGAGATAGAGAGAAGGAGAGAAGAGGAGGGAGGGAGGGACTGAGATATATGAGGGTTGAGGATCCAATGTATAGGATAGAGGGTTGAGAATTGAGGATATAGGGTATTGGGTTGAGGGTATAGGGTTGAGGGTAGAGGGTATTGGGTTGAGGGTAGAGGGTAGAAGGTTTAAGGGTTTAGGGTTGAGGGTAAAGGGTTTATGGTGTAGGTTTAAGGGTATATGGTTAAAGGATTAGGGTTGAGGGTCTAATGTATAAGGTAGAGGGTATAAGGGTTGAGGATTGAGGGATTAAGGGTTGAGGGTTGAGAATTGAGGGTTAAGGGTTTAATGTATAGGGTAGAGGGTAGAGGTTTAAGGGTTGATGGTCGAGAGTTTAAGGTCAAGGGCAGAGGGTTGAGGGTATAGGGTTGATGGATTAGGGTTGAGGGTCCAACATCTAGGGTAGAGGGTATAGGGGTTGAGGGTTTAGGGTTAATGGATGAGGGTTGAAGGTAGAGGGTTGAGGGTTTAAGGGTTGAGGGATAAAGGGTTAAGGGTTGAGGGATTAGGGTAGAGAGTTTAATTGGGTTTATGGGTTTAAGGGTTGAGGGATTAGGGTTGATGGTAGAGGGTATTGGGTTGAGGGTAGAGAGTAGAGGGTTTAAGGGTTTAGGATTTAAGGATTGAGGGTTTAGGGTTTAGGGTTTAGGGTTTAGGGTTTAGGGTTGAGTGTTTAAGGGTTTAAGGGTTGAGGGTATAGGTTTGAGGGATTAGGTGAGAGAGGGATGGATGGATAGATGGACAGATGGAGGGAGAAGTGAGATAGAGAGGAGAGAAGAGGAGGGAGGGACAAAAATAGATGAGGGTTAAGGATCCAATATATAGGGTAGAGGGTTGAGAATTGAGGGTATAGGGTTGAGGACCTATAAGGTTGATGGTTTAGGGTATTGGGTTGAGGGTATAGGGTTGAGGGTAGAGGGTATTGGGTTGATGGTTGAGGGTAGAAGGTTTAAGGGTATAGGGTTGAGGCTAGAGGGTTTAGGGTATAGGTTTGAGGGATTAGGGTTGAGGGTCCAATGTATAGGGTATAGGGTATAGGGTTGAGGGTAGAGGGTATTGGGTTGATGGAAGATGATTTAAGGGTTGAGGGTCAAGAGTTTAAGGTTGAGGGTTGAGGGTTGAGGGTTTAAGGGTAGAGGGTTTAGGGTAGAGGGTTAAGGGTTTAAGGGTTAAGGGTAGAGAGGAGAGAGATAGAGGGAGTGAGAGAGAGAGAGACCCGAGAGAGGGAGAGGGGGTAGGAAGGAGAGACTTGGGAGAGAGATATGGGGAGGGAGTGGGAGAGAGATAGAGGGAGGGAGGGTTAAGGGTAGAGGGCAGAGGGTTTAAGGGTTAAGGGTTTAGGGTTTAGGGTTAAGGGTAGAGGCGAGAGAGGGTTAGGAGGGAGAGAGAGAGGGAGGGAGTGTGAGAGGAATATGAGGGAGGGAGGGTTAAGGGTAGAGGGTAGATGGTTTAATGGTTTAGGGTTTAAGGGTTAAGGGTTAAGGGTTAGGGTTTATGGTTAAGGGTAGAGGAGAGACAGATAGAGGGAGCGAGTGAGTGTGTGTGAGAGAGAGAACTAAGAGAGGGAGAGGGGGATAGGGGGTAGGAGGGAAAGTCTTGAGAGAGAAAGGGAGGGAGTGGGAGAGAGATAGAGGGTAGAGG